>CM042840.1:137893556-138226080 GCA_023653725.1 Bungarus multicinctus | reverse complement strand
AATCTGGATGGTAAAATCGGAGGATGCAGGAGGCAATGATAAGAAGGAACAAAAATTAAATACAGTAGAGGCTAAGACCGAGGTGGTGGAAAAGAGATAGAGGAATTGGAACAAGAATTGGACAGGCTTACACGGCAAATTCGGAGGTTCAGTGGTCAATAGAATTAGAAAAAGGCATCATCTATCTGAAATTTCAGATGTGAGTGAAGATAGAAAGGGAAGATCTGTGCAATAATGGGACCTAATAGCAACAGCTCTACAGAAAACAACAGGAAATCAAAGAATGGAATAACAAGGTTTAAAGAGTATACAAAAAATACGCCCAAAGAACAGGCTACACAAGAAGTCCAAAGTAAAAGTCAATGAGAAAGACACCACGAAGATCTGACTATACAATAAGACCAGAGACAAACCATTGATATATGAAAGATAATGATGTGTAATGTTGAACCAGTACCTAGGAGAGTTAGGAGGCAAATAGGGGCTACCGTTTCTGTCAGCTCAGTAATCAAGAAACGTATACCAGGCTCACCCCAAGGGGCTCTAGAGCATGGCAGGACCAAAATATAAAATTAAACAAAGAGAGCACATCCATTTAGTGAACAATATCTCGGGACGAGGAAGAACAAGAAAGGGGAGAAGACCCAATTATGAGAAGGCAGGAAGAACAATTCTTGATGGTAGAAGAACCTGTATCAAGTTAAAATCTCAGGAAAAACTCAGAGAAGAGAAGAGGACAATTAGACCAAGAATAAGAGAACCCAGAATAAGGAATGAAATAAAAAATGCTCTATACAGACAGTAACACGAACAGAGAAATTACCCTTTTTTCAGTTAACATCAATGGTTTCAATTCATCAACAAAAAGAAAACAGTCACTTGAAAAATTCAAAAAAACAAAACACAGACATAACTTGTATACAAGAAGTTCATATTACAGATAACAGGCAGACCTATTAAAGGATATTAATTTAGATAAAATTATTGGGCTCTTTCAAACCAAAGAACAAGGGGCATTGTAGTATATGTAAAAGATTGGCTGCAACACAAACAAGTATATAAAGATGATGAAGAAGAAGGTTGTTTATAGAATTAATATTAAATCAGAAAAAGATTTTACTAGTCACAATTTAGGTGCCGAATGTAAATCAAAAAGAATTTTATACCAGACTCCATCACAAGATAATAGAAACTGAATATACAAGTGTATGGACAAGGATAAAGACCACAGAAGTTAAAAAAAATAAATAAAAAGAAAAGGAGACTATTCCCATCTTCTTTTAATAATATGATGAGAGAATTAAATTTGAAGGATGTTTGGAGAGAACTGTATCCAACTAAAAAACAATACACTTTCTTTTCCAATCCCCACCTCTCTTGGTCCAGAATAGATCAGATATGGATGGATCCAGGTTTAATGGAAAACATTGAAAATATAGAGATCTTGCCAATGCATGCATCCTATTTGAATTAAGTGGAAAGAAAGAAAATGATTTGAAGATGGACATTTAATAATAGTATTCTAAAAGATAACGAATATATTGGAATGATGAAAAAAGAACTGAAAATATTTTTTGAAATAAATAAGAGAGAACATACGTCCCATATAGAACCACTGGGACATGACAAAAGCCTATGTGAGAGGTCTAACCATTGCCTATAGCATCAAAAGGAATAAAGAAAAAAGACAACAGCAAAGCGCGTGGAGAGAGAAACTTAAAGATTTGGAACACTAGACAAAACGATTCAAATAATCAAAATATTAAGAAAGAAATAGATTTGGTAAAACATAAGATAAATTTAAGTATGCAGTAAGACTTGGCCCAAAAAGTTAAACTAGCAAAACAAAATTATTTTGAAAATGCAAACAAGCCAGGGAGATGGTTAGCCCACAAAATAAAAAAAAAAGAACAAGGAAAAAGAATGATTGTAGCTTTCCAAGACTAAGAAGGGGAAGTACTCAGGCCAAGGAAAAGTAAGAAATTGCTAAGGATTTTTTTACGAATTTATACATTCAAGAAGAAGTACCAGAAGAACTCATTAATCAATATTTAAAGGGAAAAAAATTGCCGGAAATTACTGATGAAGAGAAATACATTTTAAACAATAAAATATCAATAGAAGAATTTAGAAAGGCAATTGGAGCACAAAAAACAAATAAAATCCTGGGCCTAGATGGAATTTTATCTCAAGTTTATAAGGAGTTTCAAGAGCTGGAGGAGTTAATGATAGGCCTCTATAATGAAGCCTTGGATAGCAAAATCATGGATACCAAAATCATGGGCTGAAGCACATATAACCCTTATTTCATAAAGAGCAATCAGATCCACAAACAATTCTCCAGTCCCTTCCAGACTCCACCAATTGAACTTGAGATTGAACACCTAAAATGAAAGGAGTTTCAGTGAGCCCTCCTATATAAAAAATTAAAAGGGAATAAGTAGGAAAATATTACCTCTAAGGAGAGCAAGTAAAAACAACAAGTTTTGCCACAGAACCATTTTTATTTCATCTAATGAATGGAAGGGAATTGATAGAAAAGGATTCAGGGATGGGCTTCATTATTGTGTAGCCTGAAAAAGAAAATCTTGTGGTTCCTTTAAAGGGCAAATTGTGTCCTGATTTACATATTGCTTGGGTTAAAAGAGACCCTCAGGGTGTTCACTTTTTAAATTTTCCTTACACAGATTTTACATGCATAATTTTCAAATGATGCTCCAATTCTTAGAAAACTGATGACAGTTTACATGGTTTCTTATAAGTAGATAAGAGAAAGAACTGGTTTACTTTAGAGTCAGTTAAACAATTACTGTAATAATTCCCTCACTTCTCAAATAAATTATAATAAATTAAATAAAATTATACAAAATATGTTTACAGAAATATATTAAAGACAAAATGTAAAAAAGCTACCACGTTGGAGTCAGGAAGTGTGCTACACAATTGCTATTTCTTGTCAGTTTCTCTTTCTGTAATTCCTATCCTTCCTTCCTTCCTTCCTTCCTTCCTTCCTTCCTTCCTTCCTTCCTTCCTTCCTTCCTTCCTTCCTTCCTTCCTTCCTTCCTTCCTTCCGCCTGCCTGCCATTTTCTTATGAGAAAGATCAAGTAATCCCATTGTATACCCTAAAAATTCATTTTGTTTACAATTAAGAAATGATATATATTATAAATTCATATATGGGTTCATAGTGGAAATTACAGCTATTCTGAGGACTTCTTTTGAAGGAACCTTTAAACAAGTCAGAAAAGATATAATCTGTTTTGGAAACGAGGCTGTATTTCTGCACACTGTTTTATCTCTTTGCCCATTTCTCTCTGCCTGGCCAATTAAGTGTGAAAATGGTAAGTGATGAGAGGAAGTCAGCTATTATTCAAGGACATTATCCTATTTCGAAAGGGAAAGGGAAAACAAATGAAGGAGACAAAGGACACTCTTTTAAAGACAGCAAAGTACATATTCTGGACAGAGAGGACCACTGGTTAGAAAGAGGAGTGAAAGAGGCTATCTACATATCTCAATTGAGGGGGAGGAATACGACACCACCTATCTCCTGTTTGCAACACAGCCCTTTCAGCAGTTCAAGAGGGTTCCACACTCATTTGCAAAATTCAGGTGACCCTGAGGGTACATAAATACTTCCAAGTGGCCTCAATGACTCTCAGAAAGGGTACTAACACCCATCAGGTTGATTGAGAGATTCTAATGGTTTTCACTCCCTATTGTTAGTGGAAGGTAGGCCAAGTCAAAGCACCTATTCTATAAGGTATGAAGTTGCAGCATGAGCTATCAAGCCAGGAAGGCAAAATATTCAATATCACAGAATTTCTGGAAGGGGAGTTTTGCCATGGCCAATATTTCCTTTATTTAGCTCATCTAGAACTTCAGGATTACGGGGATTAAATACATACTAATGTAGAAGAAGTGAAAAAAAAATCAATGTATACAATAGAATTAAATTGAGGAGAATTGTCAATACTGAGAATCAAAGAGGACTGAACTGCAAAATATATCAGAAATGAATTGTGGGACATCAATCCATATTTAGCTTTGAAATGAATTTTAACTTTCTAAAAAGTTTCATCTACTGACCACAGATTATTTTTGTTGCCACAGATTATTTTTGTTGTTTTTTCTCTCTGCAAAATGACTAAACAGGTTCCACACTATTTAGGCCAGGATTGGCCCTGAGCTTCCAGGGAGATTAGCTCTTTCAGTTACACAAATTCAACTTTCTGTTATGAACTCATGAATTTCTACAGTTGCTCTGATGAGAAAGTTCTTGTTTGGCATCAGATTCACTTCCTCTCACTGTGTCTCTCACACAGTAATAAACTGCTATGTCTTCCACTTTAAGATTGTTCATTTGCAAATGCAGCTGGCTGTGGGAATCATCCCTGGAGATGGTGAAACGTCCCTTGACTTTGTCTGAATAGCTAATTGGAGATGAGGAGGTTCCGATCCTTGCCACCAATTCCAGTCCTTTGCCTGGAGCCTGTCTCACCCAGTACATGTAATAGTTGCTGAAGGTGAATCCGGAGGATTGGCAGGAGAGACAGGGTGTTGTGTATTGACCTGTGCTTTGAGCGGGAAGCACGGACCGCTCCCATTGGTCGATGCCGTTTGACAGCCGGCTATAAAAGGTGGCTGTCAAACGGCATCAGCTGTTGCCACTCCAGCTGGCTGCCGTGTTAGCGCAGCAGTAAGGGTAACCCTTTATTCCTTAAAATAAAGTAAGAGTTGAAATGTGCCTTGGTCTCTGCCTAAGTAATTCCGCTGCTCTACAACACTGGTGACGAGGGCGGGATACTAAGTAAAGGTAAGCCAGGCAAAAGGAAAAAAGAGCGAAATCACTAGCTGAGAGCTGAAATCGCTACAGAGTTGCTGTCACTGTTCGCGAAGCGCCGTCTCTAACTCGCCTCAGGAGAAGCAGCACAGCTGACAGAAAGATAACTTCGAATCCTGCGTTCCTGCCTTTCAGACCGACGGCAGAGACATGGGAGTCATACAGGAACCGGTTTGACTGTTTTTTAGACGCTATAGACCTGTCAGAAGTCTCTGAGCATAGGAAAAAATGTTACTTTCTAAGTTTTTGCGGAGCCACGGTATTTGACACCGCAACAGCATTACTGGCCCCACGATCTATTAAGACTATTCCCTGGGAGGAATTCTCTCAAATCATTACTTCCCTAAGCCTTCCAGAATTGCCAGACGCCATGCCTTCAGAAGGCGCATTCAGTCAGAGGGAGAGACCATTAGTGACTATATGGCAGCACTGAGAACAGCTGCCTTACATTGTGGGTTCAGGGATTACCTCGAAGATATGTTGCTAGATCAGCTGGTATGTGGAGTTAGAGATCCCAAATTGCAAAGACGATTACTAGCTAAAGGGGATCTGACCTTAAAGCAAGCCATAGAGAAATCCCAGGCTGCTGAGCTATCAGCACTCTCAGCAGCTGAAATACAGAGAAACCCAATCAAACTAGATAACCCAACAGTGCATTTTGATGAAGCCTCCAGAGAGGAAGTTTTAGAAGAGGCTACTGAGATAAACGCAAATCAAAGGGAGTACAGGCAAGGTACAAGACAAACCCCACGAATACAGACTACCTGTTTAAGCTGTGGGGGCAACCATCTCAGGGCATCCTGCAGATTCAGGAATGCCATATGCTTCAGATGTCAAAAGAAGGACCATTTGGCTAAAATATGTCAGGCAGGAAAGACCTTTAATCAGCCGCAAAGGCCTCGGAAACCCATACAATATCCAAGACAAATTGAGGACTGCTGCACATGCTACCAATCTAAAATATCAAAAAATAATTCTAACAAAATTAGTGTTACTGTTTCTATAGAAGGTAGACCATGCAGAATGGAAGTAGACACCGGCTCTGCACTAACCATCATCTCAAGGGGCACTTTGAAGAAACTATTGCCCAGGATATCAAGATAAAAGATTCCAGCCTGCAATCTAATGCTACGGGACTACCAAGGCAGAACCATTCCTGTTATCGGAAAAGGCAAGTTTCTAATTCATTTTCAAGGTTTTAAGGGTCACTTGCCTCTAGTGATAGTGGATGGCGCCCTCCCAAGCCTATTGGGACTAGACTGGTTCCCCGCCCTGGGCCTCCACATAGGTGGAATCCACGCCATTGCAAGTTCAGATGTTGATTCCCTCTTCAGGGACTATGCTGACGTATTCAGCGAGGGCCTAGGCTGTTACGTGGGAACCCCAATATCCTTCAGGGTAGACTCCCAATCCGTTTGAAGCCCCGCAGAGTTCCTTTTGCAATTTGTCCTAAACTTGACAAGGAACTAGACAAATTAATTAAACAGGGCATACTGCAGCCTACAGACTTTTCAAAATGGGAGACCCCTATAGTGACGCCTCCAAAGAAGGACAGAAATGTAAGGATCTGCTGTGATTACAAATCTTCAATAAATAAATATTTACAAGTCAGCGCGTACCCAGTCCCCGTGGTACAACACCTACTCCATTCCCTTGAACCTGGCTCCATTTTTGCAAAGTTGGATATGTCCCAGGCGTATCAACAGTTCCTTGTTGATGACGAAACTGCTGAACTACAAACAATAGTAACACACAGAGGGGCTTTCAAATATACACGCCTACAATTCAGAGTTAGTGTTGCCCCTGGAATTTTCCAGTCCCTCATGGAAAGAATTTTGCAAGGGTTGCCAGGCATTGTGCCATACTTCGATGACATCCTGGTATCTGCCACCAGTCAACAGGAATTACTACAATGGGTACTTAAAGAAGTGTACTTGACCGTTTTAGACAGGCAGGTCTTAAACTAAAAAGGGAGAAATGCACCATAGCCACTCCACAAGTGGAATTCTTAGGTTACAAAGTTGACGCCAAAGGTATTCACCCAACTGAGTCAAAGGTCAAGGTCATTCATGACGCGCCCACTCCTACTAATAAAACTGAGCTTCAAGCTTTCCTGGGCCTCCTGAATTTCTATGCTTCGTTCCTGCCCCATAAAGCTTCAATTGCCGAGCCCTTTCACAGGCTTTTAGACAAGAAATCGCCATGGCACTGGGGACCAAGGGAGACACTTGCTTTCAAGGAAGTCAAGTCACTACTAACGTCCAAAGCTGTATTAATCCAATTCAATAAAACCACTAGTTTTAGCAGCTGATGCTTCCCCCTTCGGAATTGGGGCCGTTCTGAGCCACAGACTGCCTAATGGTGCAGAAGCACTTATAGCCTTCTTTTCCAGGACACTGTCCTCCACTGAACGCAACTATAGCCAGATTGATAGGGAGGCCTTGGCTGCAGTGGCTTCAGTAAAGAAGTTCCATGAGTTTCTGTATGGGCATCATTTCGAACTCATAACTGACCACAAGCCACTGTTAGTTATTTTATCCGGCACTAAACAAACTCCCCACATTTTATCCCCAAGGATGACCAAATGGACTGTTTTTCTGGCTGCATATTCCTACACTCTAATCTATCGCTCCGGAAAAAACCTTTGCCATGCTGATGCACTAAGCCGTTGCCCCCTGCCAGTTCCAGTCAAGGACCCAGCACCAGCAACTGCCGTTTTCCTCATTGAAGAACTCAGGCTGCCAGTCACCGCTTCTGACATCGCTGCCCATTCGGCCAAGGACCAGGTAATCTCCTAAGTCCTTGACTGGGTAGGGAGCGGGTGGCCTACAGCCCCTTATCCATCAGAATTCCTACCCTACAAGCTATGTCAACAGGAACTTTCCTCATTGCAAGGCTGTTTACTGTGGGGAACCAGAGTAGTCATTCCCCCCAAGTTGCAAACCTCAATACTGAAGGTGCTGCACGAGGGTCACCCGGGAATAGTGCGGATGAAGGCCCTCACCCGCAGCTACGTATGGTGGCCAGGCATGGATGCCCAAACCTCTAACTGGGTCAATTCTTACCAGGCATGCCAAGCCACCAGGGCATTACCACCAGCAGCCACCCCTAGGACCTGGGAGGAAGCAGGCAGCCCCTGGTCCAGAATACATATAGACTTGGCTGGCCCCTTCCACGGGCGCACATTCCTGGTGGTGGTGGATTCATTTTCAAAGTGGGTGGAATTGACCTTAATGCACTCCACCACTACTGAAGCAGTCAGCAAGGCACTGACTAGGATGTTCGCCACACATGGTCTCCCTGATTCCATTGTATCTGACAACGGCGCCCAATTTACCTCCTGTGAATTTGAGATTTTCCTAGCAAACCTGGGCATCAGACACATTTTAGTAGCCCCTTTTCATCCTGCTAGCAATGGGCTGACTGAGAGGGCAGTCAGATCTGCCAAGGAGGTACTACAGAGATTGGGACCCATTAATTGGCATTCTAGGCTGGCCCAATATCTGTTGAGCCAACATACGACACATTGTGCCTCCACAAATAGATCACCAGCCGAAGTGTTAATGGGACGTTGGCTGAGGACCACTCTTGATAGGCTACACCCAAATTATGCCCCAATGCTTCCCCTTGGATCTAACAGCCAAGACAGAGGGTTCCTAGAAAATGACAAAGTGTTTGTCAGAAACTTTGCTGGGCAACTACTGTGGTTACCGGGTCGTGTGGTAGCAGTAACTGGTCCTAAGTCTTGTAGAGTCCAATTACCTAATGGGCGTATCTGGCGGCGCCAAGTGGACCACTTGAGGAAACGTTGGAGGTCATCTAGACGGTTCCCATACAGAAGCATCACCACCACCCGGAGGAACCAGCCTCCAGCCCACCAGGGATGACAGCCTACCTGAAGAAGAAGCTGACCAAGGTCCTGACCCAGTTCCAGATGTCCCAGCAGCCTCACCTCCAACATAAACCTTGCAGCAGGCAGAAGACAACAACCTGGCGTTGGTTCATTTCCAACTGAACCAAGAAGATCTGGACGAGTACGCAGGCGCCCAACTTATTTGCAGGACTACGCATGCTCCTCACTGGGAGGTGTATTGACTTGAGTTTTCACTCAGGTCTGTGCTTTGAGCGGGAAGCACGGACCTCTCCCATTGGTCGATGCCGTTTGACAGCCAGCTATAAAAGGCAGCTGTCAAACGGCATCAGCTGTTGCTGCTCCAGCTGGCTGCCATGTTAGCGCGGCAGTAGCGGTAACCCTTTATTCCTTAAAATAAAGTAAGAGCTGAAATGTGCCTTGGTCTCTGCCTGAGTAATTCCGCCGCTCTACAACAAAGGGGGTGGCCTAAAGGCCCTTTTTCACTTGAATTCTTGCTTTTTAAAATCTATCAGCAAGAATTGTCATCCCTACAAGGCTGCCTGCTACAGGGAACCAGAGTGGTTATTCCTTCTCAGTTACAGATCCCAGTTTTAAAAGTACTTCATGAGGGAGATCCTGGGATTGTCAGGATTAAAGCGCTAGCACACAGTTACTTGTGGTGGCCTGGCATGGATGCCCAAATCACTAGCTGGGTGAACACTTCCCAGCCATGCCAGGTCACCAGAGTAGTCCCACCTGCAGCTACACCAGGAAGATGGGAAAGCTCAGGGTCTCCGTGGTCCAGGCTCCATATTGATTTAGCTGGCCCCTTCCAGGGGTGAACATTCTTAGTAGTAGTTGACTCCTTTTCAAAGTGGGTAGAGCTAACCTTAATGCCAACCACCACTTCTGAAGCAGTAGCTAAGGCCCTGCTGCAAATCTTTGCCCGCTATGGCCTGTCTGATACCATAGTGTCAGACAATGGCTCTCAATTCACTTCTAATGAATTTGAGGTATTCCTTGCTAACCAAGGAATAAGGCATGCCATGCCAGCTCCTTTTCACCCAGTTAGTAATGATCAAGCTGAGAGAGTTGTCAGATCTACCAAGGAGACTCTGGAATGGCTTGGGCCTGCTGACTGGCACACTAGACTTGCTAAGTACCTCCTAATTCAGCACATTACCCCCAGTGCTACCACAAATTGATCTCCAGAAGAACTCCTAATGGGCCACTGTTTGAGGACCACCTTGGATAGACTCCATCCAAATAATGTCTCAGCCATGACATTGGGTTCCAATAGCCAAGCCAGAAGTTTTGTTGAAAATGACCAGGTCTATGCCAGGAACTATGCAGGTCACCCCTTATGGCTACCTGGTCAAATTGTGGTGATAACTGGGCCTAAATTATATAGGGTCCAGTTATAAGTTGGCCGCATTTGGTGCTGACATGTTGATCAATTAATGGGGTGTTGGAGTACTCCCACAGATCGCCCTCCTGACGACTTCACTGCAACCAGACCATCAGGGCCCAAAGCAAGCCTTCATGAATCTGAAAACAATGCTGACCTACCTGGAGGTCAATAATGCCACACCCAGAGTCACTGGAGGCCGAAGTTCCTGTGCCATCATCGCCGGAGAGTTCACGCTCTGCAGAGGGTTCTCACTCTTCAGCAGTCCAAGCAGAACTGAAAGATCTGGCTGACTGCGCAAGCGCCCGACTTACCTAAAGGACTACGCATGCTCTGCTCTGGGAGAAAGGAGTATTGCAACCTGAAAGACTGAGCCAAAGTCTCCAATCCACGTTTCCAGCGGGAATGTGGGCCGCTCCTATTGGCTGATGCCATTTGACAGCTGATTATAAAAGAGAGCTGTCAAACAGCATCAGCTGTTGCCTGTCAGCCGTCTGCCCTGTTAGTTTGCAGAAGCTGCGGCAACCCTTTATTCTAAATGAAGTTACAGCTGAATGTTGCTCTGTGTTGCCTCTGTTATTCCCACCATCTATTTTACAATAATAATAAGCCACTTTGTGAAAGGAAGGATGGAGGAAAGAAGAGAGGGAGGGAGAGATGAAGGAAGGAACATAGGAAGGAAGGAAACTTTAAAGTTCATAATGAGACTGAAAAGAAACAGAAAAAAGAATGATGGCATTTCTTCTGCTTCCATCCAGTTTCTTAAATTATGAAAATGACAAATCATGTCTGCACATTTTTCTGTTTCATACAAAGTTTATAAACAACCCAAAATTTTAATTTAGCCTTCTTTGCAAATTCCATTATCTTCACCTTCTTTCACTCCATTGTGGGTCATGTCAGGTCTTTCTATTTTTGACGATATAATAGGTTTTATAGTTCTCATATATAAAAGAAAAGTTTTATAGTTCTTTTTTCAAATTGCTTGTCTATTAGTTCAAAGAGAAAATATTCTGCTTTCAATTTATTTTTATTTATTTATTTTGTCAAACAATTATTAGATAACAGGTATAAGTATAAACATGGTTATAAATACATGAAATGGATATGAATAAGAAAAACAAAAGAAACAATAGGACAGGGATGGTAGGCACATTTTGGTGCACTTATGTACGCACCCTACAGACCTCTTAGGAAAGGGGTGAAGTTAATAGTAGATAGTCTAATGTTGAAGATTTTGGGGTTTGGGGAAGAAACCACAGCATCAGGTAGAGTATTCCAGATATTGACTACTCTGTTGCTGAAGTCGTATTTCCTGCAATCAAGTTTGGTGTGGTTTATCTTTAGTTTATATCTATTTTGTACTCTTGTATTGTTTTGGTTAAAGCTGAAGTATTCATTGATAAGTAGGACATTGCAATATATAATTTTATGTATTATACTTAGATCAAACTGAAGGTGGCGGAGTTCTAGGTTGTCTAGGTCTAAAATTTCAAGTCTGGTGGCATAAGATATTCTGCTATGAGTAGAGGAGTGGAGGACTCTTCTCATAAAATAGTTCTGGAATTTCTCAATTGTATTAATATCAGATATGTAATGCGGGTTCCAGACTGATGAGCTGTATTCAAGTATTGGTCTAGCAAATGTTTTATATGTTCTAGTTAGTAGAGTGATATTACCAGAGAAAAAGCTATGCAGAATTAGGTTAACAACTCTTAATGCCTTTTTGGCTATGTAGTTACAATGAGCTCTAGCGCTTAGATCATTTGAGATGAATAGTCCAAGGCCCTTGACAAAGCTTGTGTCACCAACAACGTCATCAACTATTCAGCTTGTATTTGATTTTTTGATTTTTTTTTGCCAATATGCAAGACAGAGCATTTACTTGTTGAGATCTGATGTTGCCATTTGTTTGACCATTCTGACACATAGTTAAGGTCTTTTTGAAGGGAAGCAGCATTGTCAGTGGTGTGGAATAGCTTTACATCATCAGCAAAAAGAACGCAGTTGCTCTTAATATAATCACAGAGGTCATTAATGTAGAGTATGAAGAGAGTTGGTCCTAGAACACTGCCTTGGAGGAAACCACTATTGACAGGTACAGGATTTGATAGGACACTCCCAATTTTGACCGTTTGTTGCCTGTTTGACAGGAATGCTTCTATCCAGTTATGCAGGTATCCAGAGATACCATAAGATCTTAGTTTTAGGAGTAGTTTGTCGTGTACCACTGAATCAAAGGATTTACAGAAGTCTATGTAAATTGCATCAATTGCTTTGCCCTGATTAAGTTGTGTAGTCCATATGTTTTTACAGTGCAAGAGTTGCAGATTACAGGACAGTTTCCTTCTGAAACCAAACTGTTTGTTAGAGAGTACGTTGTTTGTCTCTAAGTGTAGGATAATAGATTGGTTAATAGTAACTGTAGCTTTATCATCAAGATCCTCTGGATTAGTGTACATATCTGATGTTCATTTTTTAAAGCAGGATGACAAAACATCCTGTTTGTTTGTTTGTTTATTTATTTATATCTCATCAAATATTTTACCTACTTGGACAGTTTTTCTGATGACAAAACCAGAAATAAGATGTGCATCCTTTTTTAAATACAAGGTTTTTTTTTACAAAGGGAGGATTGTAGCCTCCTGAGAGGTGGACTTTTATTCAGAGATTTTTCAGGGAATAAATACAGAAATAACAATTATCACACCTCCAGAATCAGACAATATCTATTTAGAATTGATTTCTTCCCTACCGCACTCTCACCCATCAACCATGAAGTTTTGTGTGTCAACATTGCCCCCTGGTGTCCAAAGTCAGGGGAAGATACATCTTTCTAATCCTCTGGGGAGATTCTTTAGATCCAGAGGTTTCCTCAATATGTGAATGGCAGTTTGGATATTTAGAAAGATTATCCTGAAGTTTCAGTTTTAGGTTTCTGCCATGATTAGTAAAGGAGAAAATGCTATTTGGTTCTTGTTTTCTCCAGAAGTCAGATCACTTTAGAAACAAGGAAGGGAAAACTGGAATTTTGAAGCCAATGTTTCCTCACTGTTCATGGTCTTCCAGGATATTTTCTTCCAGGATACCCAGGATAAAAGAATCCTAAAAATTTCACTCTAGGGTGGTGAATTCTGATTAGCCCATCCAGGATCTGGGGCTGAATCAAGTTGCAGAGCTGTTCTGAAGGTTTTTGTTTAGCTTCAGATTCACTTCCCCTCACTGTGTATCTCACACAGTAATAAACTGCCGTGTCCTCTGGTTTGAGGCTGTTCATTTGCAGATACAGCTGGCTTTTGGCATTGTCCCTGGAGATGGTGAAGCGGCCCTTGACTTTGTCTGAGTAGTTAATGGTAGTTGAAGATGGATGTATCTCTGAAACCCATTCCAGTCCTTTTCCCTGGAGCCTGTCTCACCCAGCTCATCCAGTAGCTACTGAAGGTGAAACCAGAGGCTTGGCAGGAGAGACGGAGGGACTCCCCAGGTCTTCTCACATCCCCTCCAGACTCCACCAACTGCACTTGAGACTTGGCACCTAAAAAGAAAGGTATATCAGTAATCTGTCCTGCATACAAGAATTAAAATGGAAGGAAGTAGAATAGGGAGGAAATAATTACTGTGGAGGACTGCCAGTAAGGACACCAAGTTTAGCCACAGAAGCATTTTTGCTCCGTGCAAAGAATGGTGGGGAGTTGATTGGATTCAGGAAAATGCACAAACTTTGTCTTGGTGGGTGTAGCCTGAAAAGGAAAACTGACTGGTTCTTTTAAGGGGGAAATTGTAACTTGATTTACATATTGGTTGAGATAAAAGAACTCACCAATGCATTTGCTTTCCTGTGTCCTGCATACTCCCTACTGTGTTGATTTAACTTTATAACTTTTCAATTTTAGGAAAAGTGAAAGCAACATTTAAGTTAGAGTAATAAAAACAAAGACTTGCACAAAATTGATTCAAGGGAGCAAGTGATAAACAAGCACTAAGAACATTTGAAAGAGGCATGTTAGAAAGCCATGAAAATAGCTGCGCATCGGAGTTCAGGAAAGGTTTTAGGCGTTTTCCCATTTAATATGAACTTTTGAAGAATCCCAAAGAGAACTGAATACAGACCAAGATCATTTTAATATTAGGTGCTAATTTGTGTGTGTTTTTGTTGGTTGTTATTTGCTCAGAGTTGTTTCACCAATATCGACAGCCATAAAAATTGATTAATAATACTAATGATAAGAGGAATAATAATAAAAATTGAAATTTTAAAAAGTTACCAAAATTGTGTAAAATATAATAATAAATCACTTTGTAAAAGGAAGGGAGGGAGGGAAGTTGAACATTCAGAATGAGATTGAAAAGAAACAGAGAAAAGAATGTTTATTTATTAATTGATTGATTTGATTTGTCAATTGCTTATAAGATAATGGGTATAAGTATATAAATAGTTATGAATACATGAAATGGGTGTATATATAAAAAATGAAAGAAACAATAGGACAGGGACAATAGCAACATTGGTGTGCTTATGCACGCACCCTATAGACCTCTTAAGAAACCGGTGAGGTCAATAGTAGACAGTCTAAGGTTAAAGTTTTGGGGGTTTGGGGAAGAAACCACAGAGTCAGGTAGAGTATTTCAGACATTGACCACTCTGTTGCTGAAGTTGTATTTCCTGCAATCAAGTTTGGTGTGGTTAACCTTGAGTTTGTACCTATTGTGTGCTTTTGTGTTGTTATGGTTAAAGCTGAAGTATTCATTGACAGGTAAATTCATTGCAATGCATGATTTTATATACCATACTTAGATCAGACCGAATATGGCATAATTCAAGGTTTTCTAGGTCTAGAATTTCAAGTCTGGTGGCATAAGGTATTCTATAACGAGTAGAGGAGTGGAGAAGTCTTCTTGTGAAATATTTCTGGACTTTGTCAACTGTGCTAATATCAGATACGTAATGTGGGTTCCAGACTGATGAGCTTATTAAAGTATTGGTCTAGCAATTTTTTTGTATGCTCTAGTTAGTAGTGTGATATTACCAGAGAAAAAGCTACATAGGATTAGGTTAACAACTCTTAATGCCTTTTTGGCTATGTTGTTACAGTGGGCTCTAGCACTTAGATCATTAGAGATGAGTGTTCCAAGGTCCTTTACAGAGCTTGGATCATCAACAAGGTCTTGACTTTTCAGCTTGTATTTTATTTTCTGATTTTTTTTGCCAATATGTAAGACAGAGCATTTATTTGTTGAGATTTGAAGTTGCCATTTGTTTGACCATTCTGATACATAGTCAAGGTCTTTTTGAAGGGTAGCAGTATTGTCTGTGGTATTGAACAGCTTTACATCATCAGCAAAGAGAACACAGTTGCTCTTGATATGATCACAGAGGTCATTTATGTAGAGGTTGAAGAGAGTTGGTCCTAGAACACTGCCCTGGGGGACACCACTCTTGACAGGTACAGAATTTGATAGGATGATCCCAATTTTGACCATTTGTTGTCTGTTTAACAGGAATGCTTCTATTCAGTTATGCAGTTGTCCAAAGATACCATAAGATTTTAGTTTTAGGAGTAGTTTGTCGTGTACCACTGAATCAAAGGCTTTACAGACGTCTATGTAGATTGCGTCTATTGTTTTGCCCTGATCGAGTTGTGTAGTCCATATGTTTTTGCAGTGTAAGGGTTGCAAATTGCAGGATAGCTTTTTTCTGAAACCAAATTGTTTATTAGAGAGTAGGTTGTGGAGGATGATGGATTGGTTAATAATTGATTCCATGACTTTACAGGTGACGCAGCATAAGGAGATTGGTCTGTAATTTTCAACTAGTCTTTCTTTTTGAAGATGGGGATGACGGTCACTTGTGACCATAGGTTAGGCAAGGAGCTGATCCTGAAAGATTTTTCAAAGATTATGCTTAGAGGTTCTATGTTGGTATTTCTTCAGCAGCAAATAACGTGTACATTTATAATATTAATTCTATTCTAAAGCTAATATTTCTGTATTTGTATCAATTTTTTTTAAATCATGAAAATAACAAACCATAACTGAAAACCTTTCTCTTTCTTGTAAAGTTTATAAACAACCAAAAATTTAATTTAGTCTTCTCTGCAGATTCCATTATCTTCACCTTCTATCACCCCATGGTGGCTAGTATCGGGACTCACCAAAATTGTGTAGAATATACTTTGTAAAAGGATAGAAATAAGGAAAGGGGAGGAGAGATGGAGGGAAGGAGGGAGCAATGAAGCAAAGAAGCAAGGAAGGAAACTTTAATGTTCAGAATGATGAGACTGTAAAGAAACAGAAAAAAGGATCTTGGTATTGTGCAGCAAATATACATATGTTTCTAATGTTAACTCTGGTTACAAAAAAGAGGCCCATGTTTTTCTCTTATTTTTTTTTATCTTCAAAAATAGAAAGACCTGACACTAGACACCACTGGTGCGAGGGAAGGTGAAGATAATGGAATCTTCAGAGAAGGCTAAATTAAATTTTTTGTTGTTTATAAACTTTACATGAAACAGAAAAAGGTGCAGTTATGATTTGTGGTTTTGATGATTAAAAAAATGGATAAAAGTATAAGGGTAATAAATAAAGGAAAGAAGTAAAATATATTATAGCATCAGGTAGGGAGTTACTCTATAGGCATGTCTTATCTTGATGTTAGGTAATTGTTTTCTTATATATGTAGAAGTATTTATTTCTATAGGCATTTCTTATCTTGCTGTTGTGGAAAATATTTCTTTAACCTTTCAAGTGTTGTAAAACTAGTAATAACACATGACTGCAATCAGTTACATCCCTCTCCTAGTGAGACACATGATTATCCCATCTAAATCAATCTGAATGGAATATATTCTCTGGGAATGTACCTCCCTACATCTGGAGCAATAAACTTTTGAAGTATGTTGTTAATAGCTTCCTCAAATGGTCATTTGTGATCAATGAACAGGACAATAGGAGAAGGGATAATGAAAGGTAAACAGTACCAAAAGGAAATTTGTCTTTTGCAAGAAGGATGTAAATCTAAGTTAAAGTGTTTTACAATGCAGTTATTCTACTTGTAAGGATTTTAAAGGTATAAGCTTTAAAATATATGAAAATATACGAACGTTTATAATATTAACTCTGATTAAAAAAGGAGTTCATGTTTTTCTATTATCCATTTTTTTAATCATCAAAACCACAAATTATGGCTGTGTGTTTTTCTGTTTCATCCAAATTTTATAAATAACCAAAAAATTTAATTTAGCCTTCTCTGTAGATCCCATTATCTTCACTTTTTATCACTACATTGCGGGTGATGTTGAGACTTTTCATTTTCGAGGATATAATAATCTTCGTGCAGTTATCATATATAAAAGAAAAGTTCTTTTTTCTAATTGCTTGTCCAAACAGAAAAGTTTCTTCTTTCAATTTTAGCTTTACCCTCAAAATCTCCTGGATTAGTATACAAATCTAATGTCCACTTTTTTTTTTTTTTTTGCATGTTCACCAAACATAATAAAACATCTCTTTACATTTTTTCCCCATTTTATCAAGGATTTTAACTACCTGGACAGTTTTTCTGATGATAAAACCAGAAATGATACACATCGTTTTTTTAAAATAAAACTTTTCTATTTCACAGGGAGGATTGTTAGCCTGCATAGTACTGAATAACGTTTCAGAAAATACCATATAGATCATCCATTCTAAACCATCACTAACATCTAATCTGGTCTGTTCACCTCCAAATAAATAAGGCTCTTCTAGCCAGATTTTGGAAAGTTCATTCTCTCCCTTCATTCTACCTTTATTGGAACAAACTTGACAATGAGTGGTGTGGCATACAAAATAAATAAATAAGTAAATAACACATTTAGTATAGTGATCTAGTAGGAAGGGAACAATGATAATAAGTTTACCAAGAGGGGTCTATTAAAGACATTCCAACTATAAGCTGTAATTCATAAAGTGCCTGACCAGTGAAACATAGTAGGCTGAATGAAGTAAATAAATGATAAGCAGATATGCAGCAGAGGAAATAAGTGAAGGAATTGTGTAGGTTCTAAAGGTGCTCATCAATTTACAACAGTTCATTAAGTGACCATTCAAAGTTAAAACAACACTGAAAAAAAGTGACTTATGACCATTTTTCACACTTGCGACCATTGCAGCATCCCTAAGGTCACGTGATGCAAATTCAGGTAACTGGTTCATACTTATGACCATTGCTGTATCCTAGCGAATCATGTGAATCACCTTTTGCAACCTTCTGACAAGCAAAGTCAATGGGGAATCCAGATTCACTTAACAACTGGATTACTAACTTAACAAATGCAATGATTCACTTAACAACTGTAGCAAAGAAAGGTTGTAACAAGGGCAAAATCACTTAATAAAACATTTCACTTAGCAACGTTAACATTGGTCTCAATTGTGGTTATAACTTGAGGACTACCTATATTTAAAATTGATAAACAAAAATAGATAATCATCCAACAAGAATTATTTAATAGTTACATGTGGTGGTTAATGCCTGTGTGGCTCAATATCTATGGAGATTCTCAGTCTTCCAGGTCACGCTAGTCCCCAAAGGTGCCTTTTCAAGAGACAACTGGACTTTCTGGTTTTTCTTTGAAGACATTTTACTTCTCAATCAAGAATGGCTGGAGATGTTTCTTGGGGGAAAAGTGAAATGTCTTCAAATTAAAACAAACAAACAAACAAAAAAAGTCCAGTTGCTTCTTGAAAAAGCATCTTTAGGATGGCTCTTTGGTTAAAGACCCTGAACTTGTCAGCTGGAAAGGGGACAGACCATGTTCGAGACCTGAATGTCTCATGATGGAGTAAACTCCTCTCCTGGCCTCAGCTCCTGCCCACCTAACAGTTCAAAAGCATAAAAATGGGAATAGATAAATAGGTACCACTTTGGTGGGATGATAACAGTGTTCTATGTGCCTCAGCATATGATTATTCTAACTAGTCAACCTCAAAATTTATTTGGACAATGCTGCCTCTTTTGGTTAAGAAATGGACTTGAGCATAACTTCCTAGAGTTGGACTATACTGGAAGGTATATTTGAATTTATCTTTACATTATAGTCAGGAGGGGGTGGATTTTTTTTAAAAAAATGTGATGAATAAATGGATGGATTGATGGGTAGGTGGATGAATGATAGAGATGATAGATAGATGATAGATAGACATACATACGTGCACACAGATAGATAGATTGATATATGTCAAGTGAGTAGCCATTGTCTATTGGTCGTTAATTTACAAATATCTTTGGATAAAAGAGATTTCTCCACTCACATAACTTTTAACATACCCTACAGACACGTGCACACAGAAACACAAAAAAATAAGGGGGCTGTCATAATGAGTATTAAGAGTAACTTTTTTTAATTATTGGAAAAGTGGGCAGGGTTACTTTTGATTAAATAAAAATCTAGATTTGCAGTGCGGAAGTTGTGGGGCTGAACAAAGAATCAAAAGGGATAGAATTTCAAAAAAATAAATGAAGACAGCAACACAATTCAAATAGAACATAAATAAAACACAAATACAGACTCCTGTGAATCATTTCAGAGACCTGCACAGAGGCAGAGAAAGTTCTTGGCGGCTCCAGATTCACTTCCTCTCACTGTGTCTCTCGCACAGTAATAGACAGCTGTGTCCTCTTCTTTCAGACTGTTCATTTGCAGATACAGCTGGCTTTTGGCATCATCCCTGGAGATGATGAAGCGTCCCTTGACTTTGTCTGAGTAGTTAATGCTAGATGAGTAAATCCTTGCCAGCCATTCCAGTCCTTTCCCTGGAGCCTGTCTTACCCAGTTCATCCAGTAGCTACTGATGGTGAATCCAGAGGCTTGGCAGGAGAGACGGAGGGACTCTCCAGGCCTTCTCACATCCCCTCCAGACTCCACCAACTGGACTTGAGACTTGACACCTAAAAAAAAAGTGTGTATTAGTAATCTGTCCTGTATACAAGAATTAAAATGGAAGGAAGCTCAATAAGGAAGAAATAATTACTGTGGAGGACTGCCAGAAAGGACACCAAGTTTAGCCACAAAAGCATCTTTGCTCTGTACAATGAATGGTGGGGAGTTGATGAGAAAGGATTCAGGAAAGTGCACAAACTTTGTTTTGGTGGGTGTAGCCTGAAAAGGAAAACCGACAGGCTCTTTTAAAGGGGAAATTATTACTTGATTTACATATTGATTGAGATAAAAGAACTCACCAATGCATTTACTTTCCAGGTTTCCTGCATACTCCCTACAGTGTTGATTTAACTTTATAACTTTTCAGTTTTAGGAAAAGTGAAAGCAACCTTTAAGATAGAGTAAGAAAAAAAAAACCTTGCAAAAAAGTGATTCAAGAGAACAAATGATGAACCATCACTAAGAACACTTGAAATGGCATTTCAACCTTGAAATGCCATTTCAAGTGGCATTAAAGTGGCATTAAAAACCTTGAAAAAAAACAGCATATCTAAGTTCAGGAAAGGTTTTATACATTTTCCCATTTAATATGAACTTTTGAAAAATCCTGAAAGGAACTGAATGCAGACCAAGATCATTTTTGTTTTAGATGCCATTTTGTGTCGTGTTTCTATGAGTTATTATTTCTTCAGAGTTGATTTGCCCAGTTGGAAAGCCATTAAAATTAATTCATAATAATAATGTCAAAAGTAATAACAACAATTACAAATATAAAAAGTCATCAAAATTGTGTAGAATATAACATAATAATAAATCACTTTGTGAAAGTAAGGAGAGAGGAAGGGAGGGTTGAAGGAAGGAACATAGGAAGGAAGGAAAGGAAGGAAGGAAGGAAGAAAGAAAGGAAGGAAGGAAGGAAGGAAACTTTAAAGTTCAGAATGAGACTGAAAAGAAACAGAAAAAAGGAGGTTGGTATTTCTTCTCCTTCTATCCAGTTTTTTAAATTATAAAAATGACAAATCATGACTGCACATTTTTCAGTTTCATACAAAGTTTATAAACAACCCAAAATTTTAATTTAACCTTCTCAGCAGATTCCATTATCTTCACCTTCTTTCACTCCGGTGTGGGTCGTATCAAGTCTTTCTATTTTTGACAATATAATAGTATTCGTGCAGTTATCATATATAAAAGAAAAGTTTTATGAATTCTTTTTTTGAATTGCTTGTCTATTACGTCAAAGAAAAACAATTCTGCTTTCAATTGTAGCTTTATCCTCTAAATCCCCTGGATTGGTGTACATATTTGATGTTCATTTTTTAAAGCTTTTTTTTTTTTGCATGTTCACAAAAAGCTTGCAAAATATCCAATTTATTTGTTTGTCTGTTTTTTGTTTACATTTCATCAAATATTTTAACAACCTGGACAGTTTTTTCTGATGACGAAACCAGAAATGAGATGTGCATCCTTTTTAAAAAAATGAAAGTATTCTATTTCAGCGGGAGGATTGTAGCTTCTCGAGAGGTGGAATTTTATTCAGAGATTTTCAGAGAACAAACCCAGAAATAACAACTGTCACATCTCCAAAATTAGACATTCTATATTTAGAATTGATTTATTCCCATTCTCACCCATAAGCCATGGAGTTTCGTGGGTCAACACTGCCCCCTTGGGTCCAAAGTGTGGAGAGGACACATATTCCTATTTCTCTGAGGGAATTATTTAGGTCCAGATGTTTCCTCAACATGTGAATGGCAGTTTGAATATTTAGAAAGATTATCCTGAAGTTTCAGTTTCAGATTTCTGCTATGATTAGTAAAGGAGAAAATGCCATTCATTCCCCCCGCCTCCCTCAGAAGGCAGATCATTTTGCAAACAGGGAAGGTAAAACTCAAATTTTTAAGCTGTTTTCTTTAATGTTCATGGTCTTTCAGGATACTTTCTTTCAAGATACCCAAGACAAAAGAATCCTAAAAATCTCACTATATGCTGGGGAAATCTAATTAGCCAATCTAGTATCTAGGGCTGAATCAAATTGAAGAGCTGTTCTGAAGGTTTTTGTTTAGTTTCAAATTCACTTCTTCTCACTGTAATAGACTGCTGTGTCCTCTGGTTTGAGGCTGTTCATTTGCAGATACAGCTGGCTTTTGGCATTCTCCCTGGAGATGGTGAAGCGTCCTTTCACTTTGTCTGAGTAGTAAGCAGAAATTGTAGCCATGCTTTTAACCCATTCCAGTCCTTTCCCTGGGGCCTGTCTCACTCAGGCCATGTGATGGCTGCTGAAGGTGAATCCAGAGTCTTGGTAGGAGAGACGGAAGGACTCTCCAGGTCTTTTCACATCCCCTCCAGACTCCACCAACGGGACTTGAGACTTGTCATCTAAAAAGAAAAGGTGTATCAGTAATCTGTCCTGTATACAAAAATTAAAATGGAAGGAAGCTGAATAGGGAAGAAATAATTACCATGGAGGACTGCAAGTAACGACACCAAGTTTAGCCATAGAGGCATTTTTGCGCCGTGCAATGAATGGTGGGGAGTTGGTCAGAAAGGATTTGGAAAAGTACACAAACTTTGTCTTGGTGGGTGTAACCTGAAAAAGAAAACTGACTCGCTCTTTTAAGGGGGAAATTGGGACTTGATTTACATATTGATTGAAATAAAATAACTCACCACTGCATTCACCTTATAATTTTCTTGCACACTCCATACAGTGCTGATTTAACTTTATAACTTTTTCAGTTTTAGGAAAAGTGAAAGCAACCTTTAAGATAGAGTAATAAAAAAAAACTTGCACAAAAGTGATTCAAAGCAACGATTGATGAACAACTGCTAAAAACATTTCAAGGAGGCATCTTAAAAAACATGGAAAAAGCAACGCATCTACAGTAAGTTCAGGAAATGTTTTATACATTTTCCCCTTTAATAAGACTTTTTGAAGAAATCCCCCAAAGAACTGAAAGAGGAACATTTTTTGATCTAAATGCTTTTTGGTGTGGTGTTTTTATCAGTGGTTACTTCTCCAGAGTTGATTTGCCAAGATGGACACCCATAAAAATGAAATAATAATAATGGCAAAAGTAATAATAATAATTGCAATTTTAAAAAGTCACCAAAATAGTGTAGAATATATTGTTATCTATAATATATATAATAAACTACTTTGCGAAAGGAAGGTTGGAAGGGAAGGAGGGAGGGAGGGAAGGAAGGAAGGAAAACAGGAAGGAAAGAAAGAAAACAGAAAGGAAACTTTAAAGTTCAGAACGAGACTGAAAAGAAACAGAAAAAAGGATCTTGATATTTCTTCTGCTGCAAATATAAGTTTACAATATTAACTCTGATTATAAAAAAGAGCTCATGTTTTTTCTATTATCCATTTTTTAACCATCAAAACCACAGATTATGTTTGTGCTGTGTGTTTTTCTGTTTCATCCAAATTTTATAAACAACCAAAAATTTTAATCTAATCTTCTCCTCATCTTCTATCACTTCAATGTGATAAAATATCCCTTTACATTTTTTTCCCCATTTCATTGAGGATTTTAACTACCTGGACAGTTTTTCTGATGATAAAACCAGAAATGTTATACATCCCTTTTTTTAAATAAAACTTTTCTGTTTCACAGTGAGGATTGTAGCCTCTATAGTACTTAATAACTATACAGTTTACATAACTATATACATAACTATAAATAATAGTTTCAGAAAATACCATCCAGAATCATCCATTCTAAACCATCGCTAACATCCTATCTGGTCTGTTTACCTCCAACTAAAGAAGGCTCTTCTTTCTTTGGAAAGTTCATTCTCTCCCTTCATCCTAGCTTTACTGGAACAAACTTGACAATGAGGGGAGTAGCATACAAATTGAATAAGTAAATAACACATTTATTATAGTGATCTAGTAGGAAGGGAATAATAATAATAAGTTTACCCAGAGGAGTCTATTAAAGACATTCCAATTCATAAAGTGTCTGACCAGTGAAACATAGTAGGCCGAATGAAGTAAATAAATGATAAGTAGATATGCAGCAGAGGAAATAAGTGAAGGAATTGTGTAGGTTCTAAAGGTGCTCATCAATTTATAACAGTTCATTAAGGGACCATTCAAAGGTACAACAACACTAAAAAAAGTGACTTATGACCATTTTTCACACTTATGACCATTGCAGCATCCCTTAGGTCACATGATGCAAATTCAAGTAATGGTTCATACTTACAACTGTTACTGTGTCCCTAGTGAATCATGTGAATCACCGTTTGCGACCTGATAAACAAAGTCAATGGGCAATCAAGATTCATTTAACAACTGGTTACTAACTTAACAAATGCAATGATTCACTTAACAACTGTAGCAAGAAAGGTTGTAACATGGGGCAAAGTCACTTAACAAAACATTTCACTAAGGAACAAAAATGTTGGGCTCAATTGTGGTTGTAACTTGAGGACTACCTGTATTTCAAATTGAGAAACAGAAATAGACAATCACCCAGCAAGAATTATTTAATAGTTACATGAGAGTCTGGGGTGGTGGTTAATGCGTCTGTGGCTAAATATCTATGGAGATTCTCAGTCTTCCAGGTCACGGTAGTCCCCAAAGGTGCCTTTTCAAGAGACAACTGGACTTTCTGGTTTTTCTTTGAAGACATTTTGCTTCTCAACCAAGAATGGCTGGAGATGTTTCTTGGGGAGAAGTGAAATGTCTTCAAATTAAAACAAACAAATAAACAAACAGAAAAACAAAAGTCCAGTTGCCTCTTGAAAAAGCATCTTTAGGATGGCTCTTTGGTTAAAGAATCCACTGTAACTACATAGCCAAAAAGGCATCAAGGGTTGTTAACCTAATCTTACATAGCTTTTTCTCTGGTAATATTACACTACTAGCTAGAGCATACAAACATTTGCTAGACCAATACTCAAATACAGCTCATCAGTCTGGAACCCACATTACATATCTGATATTAACACAGTTGAGAAAGTCCAGAAATATTTCACAAGAAGAGTTCTCAACTCCTCTACTCGTAGAATACCTTATGCCACCAGACTTGAAATTCTAGACATAGAAAATCTAGAACTACACTGCCTTCGGTCTGATCTAAGTATGGTACATAATATCATACGTTGCAATGACTTACCTGTCAATGAATACTTCAGCTTCAACCATAACAACACAAGATCACACAATAGATACAAACTCAAGATTAATCACACCAAACTAGAAATACAGGAAATACAACTTCAGCAACAGAGTGGTCAATGTCTGGAATACTCTACCTGACTCTGTGGTTTTTTCCCCAAACCCCAAAAACTTTAACCTTAGACTGTCTACTGTTGACTTCACCCCTTTCCTAAAAGGACTATAGGGGGCGTACATAAGCGAACCAAAGTGCCTACCATTCCTCTCCTATTGTTTCTTTTATATTTGATTTTTCTTATATGTATCCATGTATTCATAACCATGTTTTACTTATAACTATTATTTTGAAAGCAATTGACAAATAAAATAAAATAAAATAAAATAAAATAAAATAAAATAAAATAAAATAAAATAAAATAAAATAAAATAAAATAAAATAAAATAAAATAAAATAAAATAATTTATTTGTTTGTCAATTGCTTATAAGATAATAGGTATAAGTAAAAACATAGCTATGAATACATGGATACATATAATAAAAAATAAAAGAAATAATAGGACAGGGACAGTAGGCACGTTGTTATGCTTATGCATGCCCCCCACAGACCTCTTAGGAAAGGGGTGAGGTCTACAGTAGACAGTCTAAGGTTAAGTTGATGAGAAAGGATTCGGGAAAGTGCACAAACTTTGTTTGGGTGGGTGTAGCATGAAAAGGAAAACCGACTGGCTCTTTTAAGGGGGAAATTGTGACTTGATTTACATATTGGTTGAGATAAAAGAACTCACCACTGAATTTGCTTTCTATTTTTCCTGCATACTCCCTACTGTGTTCATTTAACTTTATATCTTTTCAGTTTTTAGAAAAATGAAAGCAACATTTAAATTAGAATAATAAAAACAAAGACTTGCACAAAAGTCAAGGGAACAAATGATGAACAGCATTAAGAACATTGGAAAGAGGCATGTTAAAGATCATGAAAAAAGCTATACATCTAAGTTTGGGAAAGGTTGTTATACATTTTCCCAATTTAATATGAATTTTTGAAAAATCCCAAAAAGAACTGAACGCACACCAAGATCATTTTTGTTTTGGATGCTATTTTATATAGCTATTTTATTTTTGTCAGTTATGACTTGTCCAGAGTTGAGTTACCACGATGGATAGCCATAAAAATTGAAAATAATCATGATAGTAATGATATTGAAAATAATCATGATAGTAATAATCATGATAGCAATGATAGTAACAAAGGTAATAATAATGATGATGATGACAAAATAATAATAATTGCAATTTTAAAAAGTTATCAAATTGTGCAGAATATAACATAATTATAAACCACTTTGTAAAAGAAAGAATAGAAAGAAGGAAGAAAGGGATGGAGGGAGGGAGAGATGGAGGGTGGGAAGGAGGGATGAAGGAAGGAAGGAAGAAAACTTTAATGTTCAGAATGATGAGACTGAAAAGAAGCAGAAGAAAAGGATCTTGACATTTCTTCTGCAAGTACGTTTAGAATATTAACTCTGATTACAAAAAAGAGCTCATGTTTTTCTGTTATCCATTATTTTTAATCATCAAAACCACAAATCATGACTGTGTTTTTCTATTTCATGCAAATTTTATAAAAAACCAACAATTTTGATTTTGCCTTCTTGGCAGTTATCACATATATATATACGTTTTACAAGTTCTTTTTTTCTGATTGCTTGTCTATTAGTCCAAAAGAGAAAACTTTCTGCTTTCAATTGTAGCTTTACCCCCAAAATCTCCTGGATTAGTGTACATATTTAATGCCTTTACATTTTTTCCCATTTCATAGAGGATTTCGACTGCCTGAACCATTTTTCTGAGGGCAAAAGTAATACATATTCTTTTTTAAAATAAAACATTTCTGTTTCACAGGGAGGATTGCAGCTTTCTAAGAGGTGGAATTTTCTTGAGAGGTTTTCAGGAAATAAATACAGAAATAACAATTATCACACTTCAAAAATTAAACAGTATCTATTTTGAATTGATTCATTCCCTCCCTCACCCTTCCCCATAAGCCATGGAGTTTGGTGTATCAACAATGCCCCCTGGTGTCCAAAGTGAGGAGAGAACATACCTTTCTAATTATTTGAGGAGATTATATGGTGGTGAATCTATTTATTTATTTATTTTATTTATTTATTTTGTCAAGCAATTATAAGATAACAGGTATAAGTATAAACATAGTTATGGATACATGAAATGGATACATATAAGAAAAATAAACAAGAAACAATAGGACAGGGATGGTAGGCACGTTGGTGCGCTTATGCATGCCCCCTACAGACCTCTTAGGAAAGGGATGAGGTCAATAGTAGACAGTCTAAGGTTCAGGGAGCCCTGATAGAAGCTTCTAAAGATGGTTTGAATGAAGATGTTTATCAAAGCTGTATTGCCAGAAGAGACTCCAGTGAGTTGCAACTCTGGTACATGCTAGCAGCAGAGGTGGAAATTGATCTGATCCGAAACAGATGCAGGGGGTCTTGGTTGGAGCAAGTCCTCCCCCACCAGCCCTCGAGAAGCCTCAAAACCTCAAAAGGGAGGGCTGGCGGCGATACCCAAGATCACAGCATGCTTCCGATGTGGGAAGAAAGGTCACTGGGCTGCAGTGTCGTGTCAATCTAGAGCCAAAGGGGGCACCAGGATGAGGAAGAAAAATCTGAAAAAAACCCAGCCAAGCTTCGCAAAATGGCGCTTAAAGCAGAGGAGATTGTAGAGATCACCCCCCCAAAAGGAGAGGAGCTGGGAACTCCAACCTTTCATGAAGAGAGTGAATCCAAATCAGAAGATGACTCACTAATAAGTCCAAACAAGGCCCTATGACCATTCCAGTGAGATTAAGGGTGCCTACATCAGGACCCCAAGGGGAAATGTTGGCCTTGTTAGACTCTGGATGCACAAGGTGTGTAATCAGCTCAGAAGTAGTAGAGAAGATGGGCTTAAGGCTAAAGACTATAAAAACTCCCATAGTCTTTTGCCAACTGGATGGATCAATAGCTGGGGGTGGCCCTGCACATTTCATAATGGAACCAGTAGAAATGATGATGGGGAAGCATAGAGAGACTTTGTGTTTATTGTGGCCCCTGAGATGGAGTGCCCCCTAATACTGGGTGTACCCTGTCTCCAGAAATGGAACCCCCATGTTGACTGGAGGAGGGGATCATTGTGCATATGCACTGACCAACCCTCAGAAGGGGAGGGGCAATCTCAACTGAAAACCGAGAAGCCCACAGAACTGGCTTTCACTGGCATCAAGAATCTGAAGGGGAGAAGAAAATTCCAGAGGAATATTGGGACTTAAAGGAGGTATTCAGTGAGAAGGCCTCAGATGAGCTCCCCTGTATTGCTCAACAGATTGCAGTATTGAAATTTTGCCAGGAGTGAAACTCCCAAAACCAAAATTGTACTCGATGACACTGCAGAAGCTAGAAGAACTGCGATCATTCATTGATAAAAATTTGGAACATGGTTTCATCCAACCTGCTAAGCCCTGAGTAGTGGTCCCAGTTTTATTCTGTGAGAAGAAAGATGGGTCTCTTCATTTGTGTGTGGATTACCGGAACCTCAACGTGATTTCAGTGGAGAATGTGTACCCCATCCTCTTGATGAAGGATATATTGGCCTACTTAGCCAAAGGGAAAATTTTCATGAAACTCGATCTGAGAGAAGCTTACTACCGAGTTCTAATTAAGGAAGGAAATGAATGGAAAACCGCTTCTAACTGCCCAATGGGATGTTTCCAATTCAACGTTCTTCCGTTTGGCCTATAGGGGCCCCCTGCAGTATTCATGCAAATGATAAATCAGGTTCTGCACAAACATTTATACAAGGGGGTGTTTATCTTGATGATATTCTTATCTACACGGAGATTCGTGATGAACATGTGAAACTAGTGCGTTCAGTTCTGGAAAAACTTCAAGCTGCTGAACTGTACGCAAAGTTATCCAAATGTGAATTCCATCAGGAGAAAATTTACCATTTAGGCTATTGCATATCACATGACAGGATAGAAATGGATCTGGAGAAAGTTCGCACCATTTTGGAATGGGCCCCTCCCCTCACCAGGAAACAACTGCAAAGTTTCTTGGGATTTGCTAATTTTTACTCTCAGTTTATCCCTGCTATTGCGATGATTGCGCTGCCTATTACAAATCTCCTAAAAACCAAAGGGGAATTGAAACCGAAACCTAGTAAACCACTGGAGTGGTCCATGGAGTGCCAAGCTGCTTTTGAAATGACTGTTTGCTACTGAGCCGGTGCTCAAGCCCGACATGGATGCCCCTTTTATAATCCAAGCCGATGCGAGCGATGTAGCAGTTGAGGCAGTGTTACTACAAGCAAGTGGGAGCGCCCTCCCTGTGGAATGATCTCCCCCCGGAGATACGAGCCATGACAGATATCCTCTCCTTCCGGCGCGCAGTTAAGACCCTATTTTTTAAACAGGCTGGCCTGGCCCAGTAAGGGTTAAAGGGGTTTTAAGTTAATAGGGTTTTTAAAATTTTAACTATTTTTAAACTTTCGGGATACAGCTATATTTATATTTAATTCGGTTTTAAACTCTATTTAATCTTGTATTTTTGTATTTTAATGTATTTACTAGGCTGTACACCGCCCCGAGTCCCTTTTGCGGAGAGGGAGCGGTATAGAAATATGATCAAATAAAATAAATAAATAAAACGAGATGGGGACTCTGCAACCATGTGCATAGACTTCCCGTAAACTAATTGAGACTGAAAGAAGATGGGCTATCTGGGAAAAAGAAGCTTTTGCAGTTCGCTGGACTCTGTTAACCTGGAGGCATTTTCTAGAAGGGGCAAAACATCCTTTTGAGGTGTGGATGGATCATAAAAATTTGGAGGCTTTAAAAACACCTTGGAAACTGTCTTTCAAGCAAGTTCGCTGGGCACAGTACTTCAAACGCTTTAATTTTTCATTGAAGTACATTCCAGGGGGGGAAGAACTTCATGGTGGATGTTTTATCTAGACTACCTCAATATAATAGTGCCCACTCAGAAGTGGTTTAGCCTATTGTCCCCACCAAACAGCTCCAGTGGTTACCAGAGCCCAGGAAAAAAAAGGAAGTTGAATTATCAAGTGATTTATCTTCCCAATTAAAAGAAGCTGTGAAACTTGATGATTGGTTCTTGACTCACTCAAATAATTGTACAGTTAGAAATGGATTGGCATGGGTGGGGGCCAAATTATATGTTCCAGAAAAGTTGAGAAACCAAATATTATAGCAAGCTCATGATTCTAAAGCTTCTGGACATTTTGGATTTGTGAAAAACTTACATTTGGTTAAAAAGCAATTTTAGTGGCCTACTTTGAAAAAAGACATCAAGGCCTATGTGGCTAGTTGTTCTATCTGTGCCTCAGCCAAATGACCATCTGGTAAACCAGCGGACTTGCTACAAAATGTGACTAGGCCAACTGCTCATTGGAAAGAAATTTCTATGGATTTTATAGTGGAATTACCTGAAAGTGGGGGAAATACAGTTATTCAGGTAGTAACAGATTTGTTTTCTAAACAGGTACACTTCATACTGTATGCAAAGATCCCATCTGTGAAAACCTTGGCTAAACTGTTTTCCTTACATATCTACAGGTTACATGGTGTTCCTGAATGCATAATCTCAGATAGGGGTGTCCAGTTTACATCAAACTTTTGAAGTTATTGGGCTCTGCCAGGGCTTAAGCTCTACCCACCACCCACAAACCAATGGGGCTTATGAGAGAACTAACTCGGTATTGGAACAGTATCTTAGATGTTATATAAATTATCAGCAAGATGATTGGGCTGACCTATTGCCATTTGCTGAGGTGGCATATAACAATTTGGTACATAGTAGTACTGGGTTTACTCCATTTAAAGTGGCTTTGGGACAAGACTTTGTACCTATACCCGAGCTTCCACAGGAGAAACCTAACATTCAGTCACTGAATGAGTGGATAACCCAACTCCACCTTACCTGGCCGGTTACCTGTAAAGCATTAGATGATGCTTATCAAGCTCATAAAAAAAAATTGCAAATAAAAGGAGAACTCCACAAATACCATATCAAGTGGGTGACAAAGTCTTTTTATCCACCAGATATTTGCAGACCGCACAAAAATAAAAAAAGCTTGGACCTAAGTTTGTTGAACCTTTTCCAAGTGAACGAATTGTGAATCCTGTGGGAGTCCAACTGCAATTACCGAAAACCCTCTGATGAATCCACCCTATCTTCCATGTTAGTTTATTAAAACCTGAACATACCTCCAACCTGAGACCAGCTTGGGTCGATCCCCCCATGTCTTTGCTGATTGAGGATGAGCAACATTTTGAAGTTAAAGAAATCTTGGATTCTAGGAAACAAAGAGGTTGACTCCAATATTTAGTTGTTTGGAAACATTTTCCTCCTTCCCATTCTGAATGGGTGAATGAGGAGGATGTTTGAGCTCTTTAGCTTGTCAAGGCATTTCGTACGAAATATCCTGATAAACCCTGAATGTTAGTATTATGATGTTATATGTATATTATTCTTTTATCTTTTATTCTTTCTTTTCTTTAGGACTAATGTCTCTTTTTCGGGGGGGGGGAATGTCAGCCTTCAAGATTTTCTTCCTTTGCTTTGCATCTTTTGGCTGTCATAAGTAATGGGGGAAGGAGGGGGGAACATAATTATGGGAAACGAGCTGGAGGTTTTACAAAATAGAACTGTAAAAGTTGGGGGGGGTTTCTTGCTTAGGCTTCTATCCTATGCTGTGCGCAGCTCCAACTCTTTATCAAAATATGCCAAGGTCAACAGACAGAGGCCTCATCACCACCTGGAGATGCCCACATGACGTTGTACACAACTTTTAATTGGATGAGTCAATTGAACTATTGGGGGTGGGGACGTTGCCATCACATTGTATATGTGATTTACGTGCTCCTTTTCTCAGATTCAGAATTATTTTGTTATTACCACTTGACTTCCAGTAAAATATATCTATTCTCTAATTAATGGAGTCTTTCTTGGATTTTGAATGGAGCACCATCACACACAGACACACACAGAAACACAAATAGATTAAGGTGCTGTGATAATAAGTGTTAGAAAGTTTTTTAATTATTGGAAAAGTGGGCAAGGTTACATTTGATTAAATAATAATCTAGCTTTGCAGTGTGGAAGTTGTGGGACTGAGCAAAGAGTCAAAAGGGATGGAATTTCAAAACAATAAAAAAGACAGCCAAATAATTGAAATAGAACATAAATAAAATACAAATACAGACTCCTGTGAATCAATTCGGAGACCTGCACAGAGGCAGAGAAAGTTCTCGACAGGTTTCAGATTCGCTTCCTCTTCTTTCAGGCTGTGTCCTCTTCTTTCAGACTGTTCATTTGCAGATACAACTGGCTTTTGGCATCATCCCTAGAGGTTATGAAGCGTCCTTTGACTTTGTCTGAGTAATAAATGTTAGATGAGTGAATCCTTGCCACCCATTCCAGTCCTTTCCCTGGCGCCTGTCTCACCCAGCTCATGTAATAGCTGCTGAAGGTGAACCCAGAGGCTTGGCAGGAGAGATGGAGGGATTCCCCAGGTCTTCTCACATCCCCTCCAGATTCCACCAACTGGACTTGAGACTTGACACCTAAAATGGAAAGAAAGAAAGGTGTATCAGTAATCTGTCCTGTACACAAGAATTAAAATTGAAGGAAACAGAATAGGGAAGAAATAATTACCATGCAGGATCGCCAGGAAGGACACCAAGTTTAGCCACAGAAGCATTTTTGCTCTGTGCAATGAATGGTGGGGAGTTGATGAGAAAGGATTCGGGAAAGTGCACAAACTTTGTTTTGGTGGGTATAGCCTGAAAAGGAAAACCGACTGGCTCTTTTAAGGGGAAAATTCTAACTTGATTTACATATTAGTTAAGATAAAAGTAATCACTTGTGCATTTACTTTCCAGTTTTCCTGTATACTCCCTACAGCAGGGGTCACCAACCTTTTGGAACTCAGGGACCATCAAACTCATAATTTTAAACCCCAGAGACCACTAACGGATTCTGTGGGCATGGCCTAATTTGTGGGTGTGGCCTGATGGTCCTGTGACTGGCTAGGTATGGCTTGGATGTAAATATTATAAATATTTATATAAATATTGAATTTTTTATTTAAAAAAGAGCAACTTTTACCCAAAATCAGGCAAAGCAGACACGCAGATTGAGTTGCTCACAGAATCACAGATTCAATCAGAGATCTATCTATCTGCCATCGGCTACTTGAGTCTGTCACATAAAATTTGCTTGCCGTGAGTCTGCATTGTATAATAAAACCTTCAGTCCTAAGGGAGGTTCTAAAGATTAGATAGAAAGCAAGAAATGCAATGATTTCCTGCTTTCTAGCTAATCTAAATCACCCAGCACAGCAGAAAAGCTGATGGTCAGGAAAAAAGAAAGAACAAATAGCAACTTAGCAAGCAAGTTTGCCGGGTAAGGAGTTAGTGGGCAGGGAGGGTTCCCACGGGCCATGTGGGCGGCGCAGCCTTGTGTTTCTGCACAGCCTGGATTAATTGCTTTGGGAGGTTCTCTGGAGGTGACATTTCTCTGCGGACCATCAAAATTTTCTCACAGTCCACCTGTGGGTTGCGGCCCAATGGTTGGTGACCACTGCCCTACAGTATTGATTTAACTTTATAACTTTTCAGTTTTAGGAAAAGTGAAAGCAACCTTTAAAATAGAATAAGAAAAAAAAACTTGTAAAAAAATGATTCAAGGGAACAAATGATGAACCATCACTAAGAACACTTGAAAGAGGCATGTTAAAAACCGTGAAAAAAAAAAAAACAGCATATCTAAGTTCAGGAAAGGTTTTATACATTTTCTCATTTAATATGAACTTTTGAAGAATCCCAAAAGAAACTGAATGCAGACCAAGATCATTTTTGTTTTAGATGCCATTTTGTGTCACATTTTTGTCAGTTATTTCTCCAGAGTTGATTTGCCCAGATGGACAACCATTAAAATTGATTAATAATAATAATGACAAAAGTAATAACAATTACAAATATAAAAATAATCAAAACATAATAATATAATAACATAATAATAAACTACTTTGTGAAAGGAAGGATAGGGAAGGGAGGGAGGGATGGAGGAAGGACGGAATATTGGAAGGAAGGAAGGAAGGAAGGAAAGAAGGAAGGAAGGAAGAGAGGGAGGGAGGGAGGAAATTTTAAAGTTTAGAACGAGACTAAAAAGAAACAGAAAAAAGAATGTTGGTATTTCTTCTGCTGCAAATATAAGTATATTTATATCATTAATTCTGATTACAAAAAGAGCTCTTGTTTTTCTATTATCCAGTTTTTCCTAATCATGAAAATGACAAATCATGATTGTGCATTTTTCTGTTTCATCCAAATTTTATAAATAATAAATAATAATAATAATTTAGACTTCTCTGCAGATTCCATTATCTTCACCTTCTTTCACTCCATTGTGGGTATCAGGTCTTTGTATTTTTAATGATATAATAGTCTTCCTGCAGTTATCATACATAAAAGAAAAGTTTTATGAATTATTTTTTTGAATTGCTTCTTTAATAGTTCAAAGAGAAAATATTCTGCTTTCAATTGTAGCTTTACCCGCAAAATCCTCTGGATTAGTGTACATATCTGATGTCCATTTTTTAACACTTTTTTTTCAAGTTCACAAAAAGCTGACAAAACATCCTATTTATTTGTTTGTTTGTTTGTTCTATTTATTTATTTATTTATTTATTTATTTATCAATCATTGAATATTTTAACTACCTGTACAGTTTTTCTGATGATGAAACTAGAAATAAGATGTACATCCTTTTTTTAAAAAAAAGAAAAAGATTTCTATTATACAGGGAGGATTGTAGCCTCCTGAGAGGTGGACTTTGCTTCAGAGATTTTCAAGGAACAAATACAGAAATAACAATTATCACACCTAATATTATAATTAGGTAATATTTATTTTATAATTAGGTAATATTTATTTAGAATTGATTTCTTCCCTACCGCACCCTCATTCATCAACCATGAAGTTTTGTGTGTCAACATTGCCCCCTGGGGTCCAAAGTAAGGAGAGGACACATCTTTCTAAACCTGTGAGGAGATTCTTTAGGTCCAGATGTTTCTTCAATATGTAAATGGCAGTTTGGATATTTAGAAAGATTATCCTGAAGTTTCAGTTTCAGATTTCTGCCATGGTTAGTAAAGGAGAAAATGCCATTTATTTTCCCCTCCTCAGAAGTTGGATCAGCAATAGAGTGGTCAATGTCTGGAATGCTCTACCTGACTCTGTGGTTTCTTCCCCAAACCCCAAAAACTTTAACCTTAAGACTGTCTTCTATTGACCCCACCCCTTTCCCTAAGAGGCCTGTAGGGGTTGTGCATAAGCAAACCAATGTGCCTTCCATCCCTGTCCTATTGTTTTTTTTATTTTTCTTATATGTATCCATTTCATGTATTCATTACTATGTTTATACTTATACCTATTATCTTGTAAGCGATTGACAAATCAAATAAATAAATAATTAAAATCACTTTACAAACGAGGAAGGTAAAACTGAAATTTTGAAGCCATTTTCCTCAAAGTTCATGGTCTTCCAGGATATTTTCTTTCAGGATATCCAAGACAAAAGAATTGTAAAAATCTCACTATATGCTGGTGAATCCTAATTAGCCAATCCATGATCTGGGGCTGAATCAAATTGAAGAGCTGCTCTGAAGGTTTTTGTTTAACTACAGATTCACTTCCTCTCACTGTGTCTCTTGCACAGTAATAGACAGCTGTGTCCTCCAATTTAAGATTGTTCATCTGCAAATGCAATTGGCTGCGGGAATCATCCCTGGAGATGGTGAAACGTCCTTTGACTTTGTCTGAATAGCTAATCGGAGTTGAGCTTGTTCCTATATATGCAGTTCCTATATATTCCAGTCCTTTCCCTGGTGCCTGTCTCACCCAGCTCATCCAGTAGCCACTAAAGGTGAATCCAGAGGTTTGGCAGGAGAGACGGAGGGAATCTCCAGGCCTTCTTACATCCCCTCCAGACTCCACCAACTGCACTTGAGACTTGACACCTAAAGAAAAAAGGTCTATCAGTAATCTGTCCTGTATACAAAGATTTAAAATGGAAAGGAGCTGAATAGGGAGGAAAAAATTACCATGGAGGACTGCCAATAAGGTCATCAAGTTTAGCCACAGAAGCATTTTTCCTCTGTGCAATGAATGATGGGGAGTTGGTCAGAAAGGTTTCGGGTAAGTGCACAAACTTAGTTTTGATGGGTGTAGCTTGAAAAGGAAAACCTACTGGCTCTTTTAAGGGGGAAATTGTGACTTGATTTACATATTGATTGAGATAAAAGAACTCACCAATGCATTTGTTTTCCAGTTTTCCTGCATACTCTCTACTGTATTGATTTAACTTTATAACTTTTCAGTTTTAGGAAAAGTGAAATCCACCTTTAAGTTACCATAATAAAAACAAAGACTTGCACAAAAGTCAAGGGAACAAATGCTGAACAAGCACTAAGAACATTTGAAATAGGCATTTCAAAAAAACATGGAAGCAGAACATCTAAATTCAGGAAAGGTTTTATACATTTCCCCCTTTAATATGACCTTTTGAAGAGATCCCAAAAAACTGGTGTTTTTATTAGTTTTTACTTCTCCAGAGTTGATTCACCAAGACGGACACCCATAAAAATTGAAGTAATAAAAATGACAAAAGTAATAATAATAACAATTGCAATTTTGAAAAGCCATCAAAAATAGTGTAGAATATATTGTTATCTATATTATATATAATAAACTACTGTGTGAAAGGATGGTTGGAAAGGAGGGAGGAAGAGAGGGAGGAAGGGAAGGAAGGAAGGAAACAGGAAGGAAACTTTAAAGTTTAGAATGCGACTGAAAAGAAACAGAAAAAAGGATCTTGGTATTTCTTCTGCTGAAAATTTAAATACATGTTTATAATATGAACTCTTGATTACAAAAAAGAGCTTATGTTTTTTCTATTATCCATTTTTTAATCATCAAAACCACAAACCATGACTGTGATTTTTCTGTTTTTCTGTTTCATGCAAAGTTTATAAACAACCAACAATTTTAATTTAGCCTTCTCTGCAGATTCCATTATCATCACTTCTATCACTCCATTGTGGGTGGTGTCAAGTCTTTCCATTTTTGAGGATAAAAGAGTTGTAGCCTCTTGAGATGTTCAATTTCCTTGAGATTCTTTCAGGGAACTATTCCAAAAATGACTGGTCTTTTCTTTTTCAAGTGTTAATCGATGGCAGATTTTATTATCTGGGGTGAAGTATTCTTATTTATTTTCCGAAATCCACTGAAATAGTGGAATAATGTTTCAGAAAACATCATCCAGATCATCTATTCTAAACGCACATGACAGCAGCCCATTGTGTAACACCAACACAATTATCAAATTTGCACATGACACGAAAATGGTGGAGCTCATTAATAAGAACAATGAGTCTGCTTATAGAAAGGAAGACACTGTGATGTAAAGAAAATAATCTTACACTTAACTCCAAAAATATTATAGAACTTATAATTGACTTCAGGAGGAAGAGATATATACATTTACCATTGTATATAAATGATGAGGATGTGGAGAGGGTTGGTAGTTTTAAATTTCTGGGCACTTATATCTTGGAGGACCTCTCATGGACTATGAATGCTGGCTTGTGAAGAAGGTACAGAAGAGGCTGTACTTCCTGAGAATGCTCAGGAAGATAAATCTATCTCAGCATCTATTTCTGTCCTACTACCGCAGCACCATTGAGAGTGCCCTGACATTCTTGCATGGTATGGGAACAGCTCTGTAGCGGACAAAAACGCTCTACAGAGAATCATTAAAACTGCCCAGAATATCATTGGGCTCCAGCTACCAGTCCTGGATGACATCTTCGCATCTCACTATTTGAGGAAGTCATACAATATTTCCAGAGACTCTACCCATCCTACTTACAATCTTTTTGAATTGTTGCCTTTTGGCAGAAGATACAGAACAATTAAAACTTAGACGGCATGTTTTTTGAACAATTTTTATCCCAGAGCTATAATTGCACTTAACAATGAACTTAAGGACCACCATTAGTGAGCTGTTGGACAGTATTACTCGGTCTGTTGTGTGGATGCTTGTGTTTTTTTAGGGGGCGGGGAATTTTGGTGGATGGGGGTGGTTTTGGGGTTTGTCATGTGTGTGTGCATGTTGGGTCTGGTCTCTGGGTGTTATTTGAATTTTGTTGTATGTGTATACTGTGTATATATGTACAATGACAACAAAATATTTATTTATTTATCAAATATAAGTATGTGTTTATAATATTAATTCTGAGTTCATGTTTTTCTATTATCCATTTTTAACCAATCATCAAATCCACCAATTATGATTGTGTGCTTTTTCTCTTTCATGAAAAGTTTATAAACAATTTTCTAATCCATAATTTTGGTTTTGCCTTCTCTGCAGATTCCATCGATTTCACCTCGATCATTCCATTGTGGGTGGCATTAAGTTTTTTCCATTTTTAAGGATATAATATTCTCCCAGCAGGTACAATCTATGAAAACAAAGTTTTAGGAGTTCTTTTTTCTAGTTGCTTGTCTATTAGTTTAAAGATAAAAGATTCTGCTTTCAATTTTAGCTTTACCACCAAAGTCTTCTGGATCTGATGTCCATTTCTTTTAGCTTTTTTTTTTGCATGTTCACAAAAAGCTGACACAACCTTGCTTTATTTTATTTTTTATTATTTTTGATTTCATCAAAGATTTTAACTGCTTGGACAGTTTTTCTGATGACAAAAACAGAAATGATACACATTCTTTTTAAAAATAAATCTTTTCTGTTTCACAGGGAGGATTTTAGCCTCCTGAGAGGTGGAATTTTCTTGAGAGATTTTCAGGGAATAAATACAGAAATAACAACTATCACTCCTCCAAAATTAGACAATATCTATTTAGAATTGATATATTCCCTTCCTCACCCTGACTATGGTAGTTTGTATGTCAACATTGCCCCCTGCTGTCCAAATTGAAGAGAAGACATATTTTTGCAATCCTCTGTAATCCTCTGTGGAGATTCTTTAAATCCAGATTTTTCCTCAATATGTGAATGACAGTTTGGATATTAAGAAATTTTATCCTGAAGTTTCATTTTCAGATTTCTGCCATGACAGCAAAGGAGAAAATTCCACATTTTGTTTTTGTTTTTCTCAGAAGCCAAATCACTTTAAAATAGGGAAGTTAAAACTGGAATTGTAAAGCCATTTTGCTCAAAGTTCATAGTCTTTCAGGATAGTTTCTTCCAAAAGAAATCTAAAAATATAACTATATGTTGGTGAATCCTGATTAGCCAATCCAGGATCTGGGTGTTTTGGTGCATCCACCGGTGGTCTGTGGAGCTGGCATAAGAGTTGGACGGTGGGAAGGAACATGGGCCAGTCCTGGAGCCTGGGGAAGGCTCAGATGAGGGATCTGCATCCAACAGAAAGATGGAGCCAGGTCCACATGGGAGTTACGTTCTGATTCTGGAGCCTCCAGAATCTGACATCAGTGAGGCAGAGGAACAGGGGGAGCCTGTTCCCAATGCACCCTTGCACAGAGCTGCCAGGAGGCAAGAACAGTTAAGACAAAAAGGGTGACGTGAGTAAAGCTTGTAGATGATTGGCTCCCTCATAAGACATAAAGAAGGAGCAAAGGGACATGAGCCTTTACAGGAAGCAACTTTGTTCGTTCTGGTCAGTTTAAAATCTGAAGCTCTGTGTTGACTTTGTGCTCTGTTTGGCCTTGTATAGCTAATTGGCAATTTAGTTATTGACAACATTTCAAGGGAGATAAAGATGGGTGCTTATAAGCCTTATCTCAAAAGACTTTTGCAGACTTCTGTTGGACTATTCACAAACTGTTTAGGACTCATTATGGGCTGGGAATGACTATAATTCACAGCTGTTGAAATAAACAAAAAGTATTTGGGACTAGTATGTGAATGTTATTGTCTCAGGAAGCCTTGGTCAGAATACTGGGGCTGAATCAAGTTGAAGAGCTGCTCTGAAGGTTTTTGCTTGGCTTCAGATTCATTTCCTCTCACTGTGTCTCCTGCACAGTAATAGACTGCCGTGTCCTCTGGTTTGAGGCTGTTCATTTGTAAATACAGCTGGCTTTTGGCATTGTCCCTGGAGATGGTGAAGCGTCCCTTGACTTTGTCTGAGTAATAAATGCCAGATGAACTTGGAAATATCAGTGAAACCCATTCCAGGCCTTTCCCTGGAGCCTGTCTCACCCAGCTCATATCATAGCTGCTGAAGGTGAATCCAGAGGCTTGGCAGGAGAGGCGGAGGGACTCCCCAGGTCTTCTCACATCCCCTCCAGATTCCACCAACTGAGCTTGAGACTTGACACCTAACAAAAAAAGAAAGGCCTATCAGTAATCAATCCTGTATTGAAGAATTAAAATGGAAAGAAGCTGAATAGGGAAGAAACAATTACCATGGAGGACTCCCAATAAGGAAACCAAGTTTAGCCACAGAAGCATTTTTGCTCTGTGCAGTGAATGGTGGGGAGTTGATCAGAAAGGATTCTGGAAAGTGCACAAACTTTGTTTTGGTGGGTGTAGCCTGAAAAGGAAAACCAACTGGGTCTTTTAAGGGGGAAATTGTGACTTGATTTACATATCGGTTGAGATAAAAGAACTTACCAGTGCATTTGCTTTCCATTGGTTACATGTATGGGTTCAGTTTTACATTCGTTTATGGTCCAGTTAATATGAGGTAGATTGAAGTCACCAAGAAATATAAAAGTATGTGGGCAGGATGTTGCCCATGTTAGTAGTGAATTTAGCTTGTTCGATGTCATAATCAGAGGCTCTGTAACATAGTAAGAATCGAAATGTGTTATTTAAGGATAATTCACAGATGATGGTCTCAGGAACAGTAAGCTCCTGGATAACTTGGATCTTATCATATATAAAAGAAAAGATTTATGAGTTCTTTTTTCTAATTGCTTGCCTATTAGTCCAAACAGAAAAGTTTCTGCTTTCAATTGTAGCTTTACCCTCGAAATCTTCTGGATTAGTGTACATATCTTATGTCTATTTTTAAAGCTTTTATTTTATTTTTTGCGTGTTCACAAAAAGCTGACAGAACATTCCTTTATGTTATTTATTTATTTACATTTCATCAAAGATTTTAACTACCTGGACAGTTTTTCTGATGGCAAAAACAGAAACAGGTATGCATCCCTTTTTAAATAAAACTTTTCTTTTTCACAGGGAGAATTATAGCCTCCTGAGGGGTGTAATTGTCTTCAGAGATTTTCAGGGAAAAACTATATAAATATATAACAACTAATAACAACGATCACATCTCCAAAATTAGACATTATCTATTTTAAATTGATTTATTCCCTCCCCCACCCTCCCCCATAAAGCCTGGAGTTTGGTGTGTCAACATTGCCCCCTGGTGTCCAAAGTGAGGAAAGGACACATCTTTCCAGTCCTCTGAGGAGATTCTTTAGGTCCAAAGGTTTCCTCAACATGTGAATGGCAGTTTGGATATTTAGAAAGATTATCCTAAAGTTTCATTTTCAGATTTCTGCCATGATTAGTAAAAGAGAAAATGCCATTAGTTTCAAACCATCACCACCCCACCCCAGAAGTTAGATCACTTTGCAAATGGGGAAGGGAAAACTGGAATTTTGAAGCCAATGTTTCCTTGATGTTCATGGTCTTCCAGGATATTTTCTTCCAGGATATCCAAGATAAAAGAATCCAAAAAATCTCACTATAGACTAGTGAATACTGATTAACCAATCCAGGATCTTGTGCTGAGTCAAACTGAAGAGCTGCTTTGTTTAGCTTCAGATTCACTTCCTCTCATTGTGAGTGTCACACAGTAATAGACAGCTGTGTCTTCTGGTTTCAGATTGTTCATTTGCAGATATAGCTGGCTTTTAGCATTGTCCCTGGAGGTGGTGAAGCGGCCCTTGACTTTGTCTGAGTATTTAATGCTAGCTGAACTTGGATGTATCTCTGAACCCCATTCCAGTCCTTTCCCTAGAGCCTATCTCACCCAATGCAAGTAGTAACTACTAAAGATGAACCCAGAGGCTTGGCAGGAGAGATGGAGGGATTCTTCAGGTCTTCTCACATCCCCTCCAGACTCCACCAACTGGACTTGAGACTTGGCATCTATAATAAAAAGGTATCAGTAATCTGCCCTGTATACAAGAATTGAAATGGAAAGGAGCTGAATAGGGAGGAAACAATTACCATGGAGGATTGTCAGTATGGACACCAAGTTTAGCTACAGAAGCATTATTGCTGTGCGAAATGAATGTTGAACTTGATTTACATATTGGTTGAGATAAAAGAACTCACCACGGCATCTACTTTCCAGTTCTTCTGCATACTCCCTACAGTCTTGATTTAACTTTATAACTTTTCAGTTTTAGGAAAAGTGAAAGTAACCTTTAAATTATAGTAATAAAAACAAAGACTTGCACAAAAGAGATTCAAGGGAACAAATGATGAATAAACGCTAAGAATGTTTGAAAGAGACATGTTAAAAAAATGAAAAAACAACATATCTAAGTTCAGGAAAGGTTTTATACATTTTCCTATTTAATATAAATGTTTGAACAATTCCAAACAGAACTGAATGCAAGCCGAGATCATTTTTGTATTAGACGCAATTTTGTGTGGTGTTTTTGTCGGTTGTTACATGCCAGAAATATTCACCAAGATGGACTGCCTTATAAATTGAAATAACAACAACAACAAATGTAATAATAATAATTGCAATTCCAAAAAGTCACCAAAATTGTGTGGAAAATAACATAATTATAATTTACTTTCAAAAAGGAAGAAAAGAAAGAAGGAAAGAGGAAAGGGAAGGAGAGAGATGGAGTGAGGGAGGGATGAAGGAAGGAGGGAGGGAGGGTGAAAAGAAAAGTTTAAAGTTCAAAACGAGACTGAAAAGAAACAGAAAAAAAGGATCTTGGTATTTCTTCTGCAGCAAATATACGAACGTTTATAATATTAACTCTGATTACAAAAAAGAGTTCATGTTTTTCTAATATCCACATTTTTAATGATCAAAACCACAAATTATGGCTGTGTGTTTTTCTGTTTCATCCAAATTTTAAAAAGAACCAAAAACTTTAATTTAGCCTTCTCTGCAGATCCCATTATCTTCACCTTCTATCACTCCATTGTGGGTGGTGTCGACTCTTTCCATTTTCGAGGATATAATAATCTTCCTGCAGTTATCATATATAAATGAAAAGATTTATAAGTTCTTTTTTCTAATTGCTTTTCTATTAGTCCAAACAGAAAAGTTTCTTCTTTCAATTTTACCTTAACCCTCAAAATCTCCTGGAGTAGTGTACAAATCTAATGTCCACGGGTTTTTTGCATGTTCACCAAACATGATAAAACATCCCTTTACTTTTTTGTTTCCATTGTATCAAGGATTTTAACTACCTGGACAGTTTTTCTAATGATAAAACCAGAAATGGTACACATTCTTTTTTTAAAATAAAACTTTTCTATTTCACAGGGAGGATTGTAGCCTGCATAGTACTGAATAATGTTTCAGAAAATACGATCCAGATCATCCATTCTAAACCATCACTAACATCCGATCTGGTCTGTTCATCTCCAATTAAACAAGGCTCTTTTAGCCAGATTTTGGAAAGTTCATTCTCTCCCTTCATCCTAGCTTTACTGGCACAAACTTGACAATGAGGAGGGTGGCATACAAATTGAATAAATAAATAACACATTTAGTATAGTGATCTAGTAGGAAGGGAACAATGATAATAAGTTTACCCAGAGGGGTCTATTAAAGACATTCCAACTATAAGCTGTAATTCATAAAGTATCTTTGTCTGTGAAACATAGTAGGCCGAATGAAGTAAATAAATGATAAGCAGATATACAGCAGCGGAAATAAGTGAAGGAATTGTGCAGGTTCTAAAGGTGCTCATCAATTTACAACAGTTCATTAAGTGTTTCACTTAATGAATTTCCATTCAAAGTTAAAACCACACTGAAAAAAAGTGACTTATGACCATTTTTCACACTTATGGCCATTGCAGCATCCCTAAGGCCACGTGATGCAAATTCAGGTAACTGGTTCATACTTACGACCGTTGCTGTGTGCCTAGTGAATCATGTGAATCACCTTTTGCGACCTTCTGACAAGCAAAATCAATGGGGAATCCAGAGTCACTTAACAACTGGGTTACTAACTTAACAAATGCAATGATTCGTCTACAACTGTAGCAAGGAAGGTTGTAACATGGGACAAAGTCACTTAACAAAACATTTCACTTAGGAACGTAAATGTTGGGCTTAATTGTGTTTGTAAGTTGAGGATTACCTGTATTTCAAATTGAGAAACAGAAATAGACAATTACCCAGCAAGAATTGTTTCATAGTCACATGAGAGTCTGGGGTGGTGGTTAATGCCTATGTGGCTAAATATCTATGGAGATTCTTAATCTTCCAGGTCACAGTAGTCCCCAAAGGTGCCTTTTCAAGAGACAACTGGACTTTCTGGTTTTTCTTTGAAGACGTTTTGCTTTAAATCCAAGAAGGGCTGAAGAAGTTTCTTGGGTGAGAAGTGAAACATCTTCAAATTAAAACAAACAAATTAACAACAACAACAAAAGTCCAGTTGCCTCTTGAAAAAGCATCTTTAGAATGGCTCTTTGGTTAAAGACCCTGAACTTGTCAGCTGGAAAAGGGACAGACCATGTTCGAGACCTGAGTGTCTCGTGATCAAGTGAGCTCCTGTCCTGGCCTCAGCTCCTGCCCACCTAGCAGTTCAAAAGCATAAAAATGTGAATAGATAAATAGGTACCACTGGTGGGATGATAACATAATCATGCTGATTACTTAATCTTGAAATTTCTTCAGACAATGTTGGTTCTTTTGGCTAAGAAATGGACTTGAGCGTCACCTCCTAGATTGGATAATACTGGACCAGTGCAAACATTTGAATTTTTCTTTATATTACAGTCAAGAGAGGGTAGATTTTTTTAAAAAATGTGATGAATAAATGGATGGCTGTGTGGGTAGGTGGATGAATGATAGCCATGATAGAGAGATGGATGATAGATAGACATAGTACATACATACAAACGGATAGATAGATTGATATAGATCAAGTGAGGAGGCATTATCTATTTGTCCTTGATTTACAAATATCTTTGGATAAAAGAGATTTCTCCACTCATATAACCTTTAACATACCCTACAGACACATGCACACAGAAACACAAATAGATTAGGGGGCTTCCATAATAAGTATTAAGAGAAACTTTTTTTAATTATTGGAAAAGTAGGAAGGGTTACCTTTGATTAAATAAAAATCTAGCTTTGCAGTGTGGAAATTGTAGGGCTGAAAACAAAGAGTCAAAAGGAATGGAATTTCAAAAAACAAAGACAGCCACACAATTCAAATAGAACATAAATAAAACACAAATACAGACTCCTGTGAATCATTTCGGAGAGCTGCTCAGAGGCTGAGAAAGTTCTTGACAGGCTCCAGATTCACTTCCTCTCACTGTGTCCCTCGCACAGTAATAGACAGCTGTGTCCTCTTCTTTCAGACTGTTCATTTGCAGATACAGCTGGCTTTTGGCATCATCCCTGGAGATGATGAAGCGTCCCTTGACTTTGTCTGAGTAGTTAATGCTAGATGAGTAAATCCTTGCCAGCCATTCCAGTCCTTTCCCTGGCGCTTGTCTCACCCAGCTCATGTAATAGCTGCTGAAGGTGAACCCAGAGGCTTGGCAGGAGAGACGGAGGGATTCCCCAGGTCTTCTCACATCCCCTCCAGACTCCACCAACTGGACTTGAGACTTGACACCTAAAAAAAAAGTGTGTATTAGTAATCACTCCTGCATGCAAGAATGAAAATGGAAAGAAGCTGAATAGGAGGAAACAATTACCATGGAGGATTGCCAGAAAGGACACCAAGTTTAGCCACAGAAGCATTTTTGCTCTGTGCAATGAATACTGGGGAGTTGATGAGAAAGGATTTGGAAAAGTACACAAACTTTGTTTTGGTGGGTGTAGCCTGAAAAGGAAAACCTTTTAAAGGGGAAATGCTGACTTGATTTACATATTGATTGAGATAAAAGAACTCACCAGTGCATTTACTTTCCAGGTTTCCTGCATACTCTCTACAGTGTTGATTTAACTTTATAACTTTTTAGTTTTAGGAAAAGTGAAAGCAACCTTTAAGATAGAATAATAAAAAAACCTTGCAAAAAAGTGATTCAAGGGAACAAATGATGAACAATCACTAAGAACACTAAGAAAGAGGCATGTTAAAAACCTTGAAAAAAAGCAGCATATCTAAATCCTGCTTTCTAGCTAATCTAAAACTCCCAGCACAGCAGAATAGCTGATGGTAGGAAAAAAGAAAGGAAAACTAGCAACTTAGCAGGCAAGTTTGCCGGGTAAGGAGTGAGTGGTCAGGGAGTGTTCCCCCAGGCCATGTGGGTGGCGCAGCCTTGTGTTTTTGCACAGCTTGGATTAATTGTTTTTTGGGGGGGTGCTCTGGAGGTGACATTTCTCTTTGGACCACCAAAATTTTCTCACAGTCCACCAGTGGGCCATGGCCCACCGGTTGGCGACCGCTGCCCTACAGTGTTGATTTAACTTTATAACTTTTCAGTTTTAGGAAAAGTGAAAGCAACCTTTAAGATAGAGTAATAAATTTTTTTTGCAAAAAAGTGATTCAAGGGAACAAATGATGAGCAATCACTAAGAATACTAAGAAAGAGGCATGTTAAAAACCTTCCCATTTAATATCACTTTACAAATAGGGAAGTTAAAACTGGAATTGTAAAGCCATTTTCCTCAAAGTTCATAGTCTTTCAGGATACTTTCTACCAAAAGACTTCTAAAAATATAACTATATGCTGATGAATCCTGATTAGCCAATCCAGGATCTGGGTTTTGTGGTCCACTGGCATCCTGTGCAGCTGGCAGAAGAGTCAGATGATGGGAAGGAACATGGGCTAGTCCTGGAGCCTGAGGAAGTCTTGTATGAGGGATCTGCATCCAACACAGAGATGGAGCCAGGGCCACCTGGGAATTATGTGCTGATTCTGGAGCCTTCAGAATTTGACATCAGTGAGGCAGTGGAATAGGGGGAACCTGTTTCCAGTGTGTGCTTTCACAGAGCTGCCAGAAGGCAAGAACAGTTAAGACAAAGGGTCAACTTGTGAGTAAAGCTGGAGGTGATTGGCCTCCTCATAAGACATAAAGGAGGAGCAAAGGGACGTGAGCCTTTGCAGGAAGCACCTTTGTTCATTCTGATTGGTTTAAAATCTGAAACTCTGTGTTGACTTTCTGCTCTGTTTGGCCTTCTATAGCTAATTGGCTATTTAGTTGTTGGCTGCATTTCAAAGGAGATAAAAGTGGGTGCTTATCAGCCTTATCCTGAAAGACTTTGGCAGACTTCTGTTGGACTATTAACAAACTGTTTAGGACTCATTATGGGCTGGGAATGACTATAATTCACAGCTGTTGAAATAAACAAAAAGTATTTGGGACTAGTATGTGAATGTTATTGTCTCAGGAAGCCTTGGTCAGAATACTGGGGTTGAATCAAGTTGAAGAGCTGCTCTTAAGGTTTTTGTTTAGCTTCAGGTTCATTTCCTCTCACTGTGTCTCTCGCACAGTAATATACTGCCGTGTCCTCTGGTTTGAGGCTGTTCATTTGTAGATACAGCTGGCTTTTGGCATCATCCCTAGAGGTGGTGAAGCGGCCCTTGACTTTGTCTGAGTAATAAATGCTAGATGAACTTGGAGTTATCTCTGAAACCCATTCCAGTCCTTTCCCTGGAGCCTGTCTCACCCACTGCATGTAGTAGCTGCTGAAGGTGAATCCAGAGGCTTGGCAGGAGAGACGGAGGGACTCCCCAGGTCTTCTCACACCCCCTCCAGACTCTACCAACTGGACTTGAGACTTGACACCTAACAAAAAAGAAAGAAAGGTGTATCAGTAAACTGTCCTATATACAAAAATTAAAATGGAAAGAAGCTGAATTACCATGGAGGACTCCCAGTAAGGACAAGAAGTTTAGCCACTGAAGCATTTTTGCTCCGTGCAATGAATGGTGGGGAGTTGATGAGAAAGGGTTCAGGAAAGTACACAAACTTTGTTTTGGTGGGTGTAGCCTGAGAAGGAAAACTGACTGGCTCTTTTAAGAGGGGAAATTGTGACTTGATTTACATATTGCTTAAGATAAAAGAATTCAGCAATGCATTTGCTTTCCAGTTTTCCTGCATTCTCCCTACTGTGTTGATTTAACTTTATACCTTTTCAGTTTTAGGAAAAGTGAAAGCAACCTTTAAATTAGAGAAATAAAGCAAAGAAAAAGTGATTCAAGGGTACAAATGATGAACAAGTACTAAGAATATTTGAAAAAGGCATGTTAGAAAATATGAAACAACCACACATCTCAGTTTATACATTTTACCATTTAATATGAATGTTTGAAAAATCCAAAAAAGAACTGAATGCAGAGCAAGATCTAGATGCTAGTGTGTGTGAGGTTTTTTTTTTTTTCTAATTGCTTGTCTTTTAGTTCAAAGAGAAAAATTTCTGCTTTCAATTGTAGCGTTACTCTCAAAATCTTCTGGATTAATGTACATATCTGATGTCCATTTTTAAAGCTTTATTTTTGCATGTTCACAAAAAGCTGACAGAATATTGCTTTACTTTATTTATTTATTTATTTATTTATTTATTTATTTATTTATTTATTTATTTTTTTATTTATTTATTTATTTATTTATTTATCGTAGATGTTAACTATCCAAAAAATAGAAATGATATGCATCCTTTTTCTTAAATAAAACTTTTTCACAGGGAGGATTGTAGCCTCCTGAGAGATGGAATTTTCTTGAGAGATTTTCAAGGAACAAACACAGAAATAACAACTATCACACCTCCAAAATTAGACAATATCTATTAAGAATTGATATATTCCCTACCTCACCCTCACCCATAAACTATGGTAGTTTGTGTGTCAACATTGCCCTCTGGTGTCCAAAGTGAGGAGAGGAAATATCTTTGTAATCCTCTGAGAAGATTTTTAGGTCCAGATGTTTCCTCAACATGTGAATGGCAGTTTGGATATTTAGAAAGATTATCCTGAAGTTTCATTTCCAGATTTCTGACATGATTAGTAAAGGAGAAAATGCCATTCGTTTCACCCCACCTCAGAAGTCAGATCACTTTACAAATGGGGAAGGGAAAACTGGAAATTTGAAGCCAATGTTTCCTCAATGTTCATGGTCTTCCAGAATATTTTCTTCGAGGATACCCAACATAAAAGAATCCTAAAAATCTCACTATAGGGTGGTGAACCCTGATTACCCTAGGTCTTTTAAGGGGGAAATTCTGACTTGATTTACATATTGGTTGAGATAAAAGAACTCACCAATGCATTTGTTTTCCAGTTTTCCTGCATTCTTCCTATAGTCTTGATTTAACTTTAGAACTTTATGAATTTTGTGAAAAAGTGAAAGCAAGCTTTAAGTTAGAGTAATATAAAAAAAGGAAAAAGTGATTCAATGGAACAAATGATGAACAAGCACTAAGAACATTTGAAAGAGGCATGTTAGAAAACATGAAAAGACCCTGAACTTGTCAGCTTGGAAGATGATATGCCAGGTTTGAAATCTGAGTTTCTCATGATGGAGTGAGCTCCTCTCCTGGCCTCATCTCCTTCCCACCTAACAGTTTAAAAGCAGGAAAATGGGAGTGGATAAAATAGGTACCAATTCAGGGGGAAGATAACAGCATTCTGTGTGTCTCGGTGTATAGTCATGTTGATCACCTGGCTACAGAAATGTCTTCACACAATGTTGGAATCTTTGGCTAAGAAATGGATTTGGGCATCATCCCTTAGAGCTGGACATGACTGGACAGTGGAAACTTTTGACTTTATCATTACATTACAGAGAAGAGAGGTGGTTTATTTATTTATTTTTAAGATGATTTTTTTTAAAAAAGCATTGTGAACGTGTTTGGGTTTGTGTATAATTTCTTTTTCTTAACCTATGTCCACTTATGATATCATTGTTCACAAAGTATTTGTTTTCCATAAGATACACTGTCAAAAATCAAGAAATTGTTATACAACTAACTTTTTCAGAAAAAAAAGAAAAAAAAGGACAGAGAAAGATAAACGAACCACTTTGTATTCATCAATTTGGAATGCCATAGATGTCAGTCAGTCAGTCAGTCAGACAGACAGATGGACGGATGGATGGACAGATGGACAGACAGACAATGATAGAAGATAGATAGATAGATAGATAGATAGATAGATAGATAGATAGATAGATAGATAGATAGATAGATAGGTGTAAATATTTTTTAACATATTCTACACACACACACACACACACACATACACATACACATACACACACACTGAAATAGGAATATATGGTCATCATAAGTATTAAAATGAACTTTTTTAATTATTGGAAAAGTGGGAAGAGTTACTGTTGATTAAATAAAAATCTAGCTTTGCAGTGTGGATGTTGTAAGACTCATCAAAGAATCAAAAGGGATGGAATTTCAAAACAATAAAAAAGCAGCAAAATAATTCAAATAGAACATAAATAGGACATAACTATATCAAACTTATATGACTGAATCATTTTAGAGAGCTGCTCAGAGGCAGAAAAAGTTCTTGACAGGTTTCAGATTCGCTTCCTCTCACTGTGTCTCTCGCACAGTGATAGACAGCCGTGTCCTCTTCTTCTAGATTGTTCATTTGCAGATACAACAGACTATTTGAATCATCTCTGGAAGTTGTGAAGCGTCCTTTGACTTTGCCTGAATAGTAAATGCTAGATGAGTGAATCGTTGCTACCCACTCCAGGCCTTTCCCTGGTGCCTGTCTCACCCAGTTCATCCAGTAGCTGCTGAAAGTGAACCCAGAACCTTGACAAGAGAGATGAAGGGACTCTCCAGGTCTTCTCATGTCTCCTCCAGACTCCACCAATTGTACTTGAGATTGGACACCTAAAATGAAAGAAGTTTCAATGAGCCCTCCTATATAAAACAATTAAAAGGGAATAAGCTGAATAAGGAGGAAAAATATTACCTCTGAGTAGAGCAAGTAAGAACAACAAGTTTTGCCAGAAAACCATTTTTATTTCCTCTAATAAGGGGAATTGATAGAAAAGGATTCAAGGAAGGCTTAAATTTCATGTAGTCTGAAAAAGGAAATCTTGTGGTTCCTTTAAAGGGCAAATTGTGTCCTGATTTACATATTGCTTAGGTTAAAAGAGTCCCTCAGGGCATTCACTTTTTAAGCTTTCCTTGCACAGACTTTACATGCATGATTTTCAAATGATGTTCTAATCTTAAGAAAACTGATGACTGTTTACATGCTTTTTGTTTTCTTATAAGTAGATAAAAGAAAGAACTGGTTTTAGAGTCAGTAAAACAATTACTTTAATAATTGCCCCACTTCTCAAATAAATTTATATAAATATATGTTTACAGGACTATATTAAAGACCAAATATAAAAAAGCTACCACACTGGAGTTAGGAAGTGTGCTACACCATTGTTATTTCTTTTCAGTTTCTCTTTCTGCAGTTCTTATCCTTCCTTCCTTCCTTCCTTCCTTCCTTCCTTCCTTCCTTCCTTCCTTCCTTCCTTCTTCCCTTTTTCTTATGAGAAAGATCCAGTAGTCCTTTGTATGGTCTAAAAATTCAATTTCATCTACAATTAAGAAATGTAGATTAAGAAATTAAATTCATACACGGGCTCATAGTGGAAATTATACTGTAGTTCTCCTGAGATCTTTTGAGGGAATCTTTAAGCAAGTCAGAAATGATGTAATCAGTTTTGGAAATGAGACTGTATTTCTGCACACCGGTTTATTTCTTTGCCCATTTCTCCCTGCCTGTCCAACTCAACGAATGAGAGGCAAAACATATTCCTCAAGTAAAAAAAAAACAGTCCAGTTATCTTTTAAAAAAGTTTATTTGAGACAACAGGTGGAAAAGATCATAACTAAATGTAGAAGGAAAGAAAAATATGTAGCCAGAAGAAAAAAAATTAAACAGAGGAGAGTTTGTGATAACAGAGAGAATGAAAGGGGATCAAACTACATAATAATATATGCTAGAAGAATTTTAGATATTGAACTCAATTTCTCCCTCTAATAAAATCTTTATTTTGGTTTAAATAAAACTACATGCTTGATTCTATTGCCAAGAAATTTCCTTTCCCTCCCCCTCAGACAAATACAAATCAAGTTCTCTTCAGATTAATCCAAGATCAGATCTTGGTTTCCACTAGCTATGATGTAAATTTATGGGCTGCTTCTCAGTTGGAGAGCATAAATCAGAACTTCTATGGCTGAATCAATTTGGAGAAGTGCTCAGAGGGTGAAAAAGTTATTGATTGGCTTCAGATTCACTTCCTTTCACTGTGGCAGTAATAGACTGCCATGTTCTCGGGTTTGTGGCTGTTCATTTGCAGATGCACAAGACTTTTGGCATTATCTCTGGTTATAGTGAAGTGTCTTTTGACAGATTCTGCATACTCTTGTCTAATGGCATTGTACCAAATACTCCAGTCCTTTTCCTGGAGCTGTCTCACCCAGTTCATGCCATAGCTTCCAAAGTTAAAACCAGAGCCTTTGCAGGAGAGCAAGAGGGGTTCTCCAGGTCTTTTCACATATACTCCAGATTGTTCCAACTGAATGCTGCATTTAATAACTGGGAAACAGTAAGTATTGTTACATTCAGTTATCTTTAAGAGTTTAGACTGTATGTGGAAGTAATAGTTATAGTTTATAGTGAAGTTGTTATTGTTAGAGGTATACACACACACACAGAGAGAGAGAGAGAGAGAGAGAGAGAAGAAAAAATAACCTCATTTCTTAAGTTGGATGAACTGAAAATTAAGTGCAGTAGAAGAATAATATTACCACCCATTTTGGGGGATGCAATATGTTTGATGCCTGGAAAGTGGTCCAAATGACACAGGACGTGGCTTTTTCTGGAAATTTTTTGGAGGACATTTTTAAACAGGAAGCCTTTTGTGAATTTACATACTGATTACTATAAAGAGGGCAACCCTTCTTTTTATATCATGGTAGATGGTCTTTGCTCAGGGACTAGAGATACGGGTTCATCTAACATTCAAAGGAAAGATCTGGGGAAGAAACAACTCAGAATGTCTAGAAGGTCCAAAATGGTTTTCAGATGGAGGTTGAGGGCCATCATAGTTCCAAGAACATAGTTCCATTCTTTCTTGACTCAATTGAAAACAATCCTGTCTTCTGGATGTTGAGTCAAGGCATCTGGACCTGAAGAAGCAGTGAAACATTTCAAACCAAAAAGAAACATCCAGATGCCATGACTCACTATCCTGGCAGCTCTACTTGCATGACTGTATCTCCTGGATTCCATTTCTTGTGTGAGTACAGTTGATTTTTGGCATTATCCCTGGAAATGGTGAAGTCTCCCTTCACTCTGTCAGGATAGTTAATACTACCAGAATTGTAGCTTTTCTCTGCCACCCGTTCCATTCCTTTCCCAGGAGACTGTCTTACCCTCTGCATGGAATAGCCACTGATATCACATCCAGAAACTTGGCAGGAGGTATTCTCTTGTCCCCTCCAGATTCTACCAATTGGATCTCAGATTGGATACCTAAAAGGAAAAATAGTTGAATCAGCTCTCTTGAATACAAGATTTTAAATGAGAAGGAAATGACTAGGGAAGACAGAATGACCTCTCATTACTGCTAATAAAGACAACAAGGTGAACAACAAAATCATTTTTACTCCCTCTAACCAAATGGATAGGAATCAATAGGACAAGATTCAGAGAAATGGACAAACTTTGTGTTGGTGGCTGTAGCCTGAAAACAGAAAAAGTAGACTCCTTTAAGGGGGAAATTGTTTTTTGCTTTCCATATTGCTTGGGATAAAAGAGTCTCTCAGTGTATTCACTTACAGATTTCTTTGAACAGACCTACATATGTCATTTTCAATTAATGTTACAGTCTTAAGAAAAGTGATACCAGGCATGCTTTATTTTCCATTGAGTACTAATAATAGAATAACAAAATAACAGAGTTGGAAGGGACCTTGGAGGTCTTCTAGTCCAACTCCCTGCCTAGGCAGGAAACCCTATCCCATTTCAGACAAATGGTTGTCCAGTCTCTTCTTAAAAACCTCCAGTGTTGGAGCATTCACAATTTCTGGAGGGAATTTATTTCATTACTTAATTGTTCTCATGTCAGGAAATTCTCCTTAGTTCTAGCTTGCTTCTCTCCTTGCTTAATTTCTATTTATTGCTTCATGTTCTGCCTTCAGAAGCTTTATAGAATAGATTGGTCTTCTGTTCTTTGCAACAGCCCTTTTATAATAATAATAAGTCCTAGACCACACCTCACCAAAAATATCACTTGAAGCCAAAATCACCAAACAGAAGTCATACTTTGGTCTTGTCATGAGAACTGAGTCACTCTAAAAATCATAATGGTGAGAACAATCAGCAGAAAAAAAAGGAGCCACTCTAGGACCTGTTGACTGGACACAATAAAGGATGACCATGGTGGACCTAAAGAAGACACTGTGAGGCAAAGGGGCACGGAGAGTCATGATCCATAGAGTGGCTGATGGTTGGACATGACCGAATGGCTGACAACCACAGGGGACAAATGCCTGATTGCTTTCAGTGAAGATGGTAGGCACGTTGGTGAAAAATGGGCCAGAAATGGACCAAAAAACAGAGCCAAAACAAGCTGAAGTATCTATAGTCTTGGGTTCAGTCAAGATGAAGTGGTGCTCTGAAAAAAAGAAAGGCTTTTGTTTGGCTTCAGATTCATTTCTTCTCACTGTGTCTCCTGCACAGTAATAGACTGTCGTGTCTTCTAGTTTGAGGCTGTTCATTTGCAGATACAGCTGTCTTTTGGCATTGTCCCTGGAGGTTGTGAAGCATCCCTTCACTTTGTCAGAATATTTAATGCTTGATGAACTTGGATGTATCTCTGAAACCCACTCCAGTCCTTTCCCTATAGCCTGTCTCACCCACTGCATGTAAGAGCTGCTGAAGATGAATCCAGAGGCTTGGCAGGAGAGACGGAGAGACTCTCCCGGTCTTCTCACACCCCCTCCAGACTCCACCAACTGGACTTGAGACTGATCACCTAAAAAGAAAATTGATTTTTTTTTAAATGTGATCTCCTGCATACAGGAGCAAAACGTGGAAATACACTTTGTATGGGGGAAAATAATTATCTTTCAGGAGTACTAGTAAGTTTTAGCCACATTTTTGCTCTCTCTAATGAGTGGAGGGAATTGATGAGAGCGGATTCAGGAAACAGCACAAGGTTTAGGTTGGTGGGTGTTGACTGAAAAGGGAAACCATGGGGCTCCTTTAAAGAGGAAAATGTGCCTCGATTTACATATCTGTTGAGATAAAACAGCCCATGACCAGCACATTTCTATGAACATCACTCCTCTGTGCATTTTGTAATTGACACTGCAATCCCAAGAAAAGGATTGTGACCAATTTATTTTTCTGTGAATTGATAGGCAACAGAGCAAATTTACTATGCATTAACTAAAATTACACTAATATTACACTAATAACTAGAGCATACAAAACATTTGCTAGACCAATGTTCGAATACAGTTCATCAGTCTGGGACCCACATTATGTATATGATATTAACACAGTTGAGAAAGTCCAGAAATATTTTACACGAAGGGCTCTTCACTCCTCTACTCGTTGCGGAATACCTTATGCCACCAGACTCGAAATTCTAGACCTAGAAAACCTTGAACTACGCCACCTTTGGTCCGATCTAACTATAGTATATAAAATCATACATTACAATGTCCTACCTGTCAATGAATACTTCAGCTTCAACCATAACAACACAAAAGCAAACAATAGATACAAACTCAAGGTTAATCGCACCAAACTTGATTGCAGGAAATACGACTTCAGCAACAGAGTGGTCAATGTTTGGAATACTCTACCTGACTCTGTGGTTTCTTCCCCAAACACTTTAACTTTAGACTGTCTACTATTGACCTCACCCCTTTCCTAAGAGGTCTGTAGGGGGCGTGCATAAGCGCACCAACATGCCTACCGTCCCTGTTCTATTGTTTCTTTTATATTTTATTTTTCTGATATGTATCCATGTATTCATAACTATGTTATACTTATACCTATTATCATGTAAGCAGTTGACAAATAAAATAAATAAAAGAAAATCCCCAATAGATTAAATGGCGGTTGAAACACAAAGAACACATTTTCAGATAGACTAGTACAGTCCACTCGATTCACAAAGTTGAACTCATGCCATATTGTAGCCAAATACACTCTCTTATTCCAAAGAGCATGATAAAGGTTTTTTTTTTTTGTATTATCCAAAATATTTTATTTGCTGTGGGTTATCAGTTGTAAAGCCATGTAGGCCTTCCTAGTAAAGATTTTGGTGTTTCGAAAAATTAAATTCTTTTGAGATCGCTTGAGAGGAACTCCAATATTTTCTGGATTAGTATAATTATTTGCATCCATAATGCTTTAACTGTTTTATATGTTCACTAAATATAATAATATAACCCCTTCATATACTTCTTTTTTTATTTCCAGCAATGAAATGCCTAGAAAGTTTGTCTGGTGACAAACAAAAATTATATAGATAACAGATAATCAGAGTTGGAAGGGACCTTGTAGGTCAGCTAGTCCAATCCTCTGCCCAAGCAGGAGACCCTATAAATTTCTGACAAATGGCAGTCCAATCTCTTCTTGAAAGTCTCAAGTGATGGCGCTCCCACAACTTCTGCAAGCTGGTTGTTCTCACTGTCAGAAAGTTTATCCTTGTTTCCAGGTTAAATCTCTCCTTGTATAGTTTCCATCCATTAGTCCTTATCTGGCCTACAGGCACTTTAGAAAATAGCTTGACCCTTTCCTCCCTGTGGCAGCCCCTCAAATATTGGAAGTCCACTATTATGTCTCCTCTGGTCCTTCTCTTTACTAGACTACCCAAGTCCAGTTCCTGCAACCGTTCGTTGTATGTTTTAGCCTCCGGATTGCATAGTGCCTTTTCAACATTGTCTTCTGTAAAATCAATATTTATTAGATCATTGTTGTTGTCTGTGATTTGACTAGGAAATACTGGGCTTGATCCATTGCTGTTTACAAATACTGAGCCAAAGAATGTGTTAAAGAGGTTGGCTTTAATGGTGTCATGGTTGCAGTCTTTACCATTAGGTCCTTTCAGGGGTAGGATGGACCTTGAGTCTTTTAGTTTGTTGTTTACAAAATTGTAGAAAGTGCAGGTGGAATTGGTGTGTAGAAGGTTTTCCTCTTGTTTAATGTGATAATTGATGCATTCAGTCTTTATCTGGTGGCATACATTTTTGTATCGGCTTTTGAAGTTGGCAATGTGACCAGATTTGTTTTTCCACCAAAGTGATTTCTTTTTGGATTGAAGCTTCCTTATTGTTATGGGTAATTTTTTTTTTCTGGTTTGGGCAGTTGTTATTGGTATACATAGTTTGATGACTCTTTTGACTTCAAGTTAAAAATATGTTGTAATGGTCTTCTAAAGTATTACAGTGAATAGAAATTGCCAATCAAGGGATGAGAGATCATTGTTTATAAGACCATAGTTGCCTTTTTTGAAGTTACAATTGGGGATTCTGTCGTGATGATTTTTGTGTGGACATATGTTGAGACAAAAGTCAATTATGTTGTGGTCAAGGTTGGAAAAGGGTTCTTTAATTTGTATTCCATAAATTGTATTCAAACTATTGCAGAAGATGAGATTGAGGGACTTGTTAAGTCTAGTGAAGTTGTTCTAGTTGTTCTAGTCCCAGATCTGTTACTGCATTGTAGAAGGTTACATGTGTGGGTTCAGTTGTACATTCGTTAAGAGTCTAGTTAATATGAGGTAGATTGAAGTCACCAAGAAAAATAAAAGTGTGTGGGCAGGATGCTGCCCATGTTATTATTGTATATAGCTTATTTGGATGTTTGATGTCATAGTCAGGGGCTGTGTAACATAGTAAGAACCGAAATGTGATATTTAAGGACAGTTCTCAGATGATGGTCTCAGGAAGAGCAAGCTCCTAGGTAACTTGGATGTTTTTTAGATGTAGGGAATTTTATAGAAGATACCAACACCTCCTCCTCTATGGATTTCATGATCTGATTGATAAACAGGTGGTGAAGTGCCCCTTCACTTTCTCTGAGTATCTAATAGTACCAGATTGTAGCTTATGAATGACACCCATTCCAATCCTTTCACAGGAGTCTGTCTCACTCAGTACATTCTGTACCTGCTGAAGGTGAATCTGGAGGCTTGGCAGGAGAGACAGAGAGACTCTTCAGGTCTTCTCACATCTCCTCCAGACTCCACCAACTGTACTTGAGATTGTACTTGTAAAAAGAAAAGGATTGTGTTTTTTTTAAATAAGATTTCCTGCACACAGGTGGAGAATGTATAAATAAACTCTATAAGGGGAAATAATAAAGTAATAGAAACACACTTTGCATAGGGATAATAATTACCTTTCAGGAATTCTAGTAAGGACACAAGGTTTAGCCACATTTTTGCTCCCTCTAATGAGTAGAAGGAATTGAGGAGATAGGATTCAGGAAATAGCACAAGGCTTAGGTTGGTGGGTGTTGTATGAAGAGGGAAACCATGGGGTTCCTTTAAAGGGGAAATTACATATCTATTGAGATAAAAGAGCCCTTGACCAACACACTTATGTGAACATCATTTCTCTGTGCATTTTGTAAATAACATTGCAGTCCTAAGAAAAGGAATGTGACCGATTTATTTTTCTGTGAATTGATGGGAGAAAAGGAAATTTTGAAAGAAAAGCTTGAAAAATACACTAAATGTACTGTTTTATTTCCTTATTTTATGGAGCACATTTTCAGCTAGACTAGTTAGGCCCACTCAATTCACAAAGTCAAACTTAAGTCATATTGTGACCAAATGCACTCTCTTATTCCAAAGAGAATAATAAATAATAATAATTCTCTTTGTATTATCCAAAATATTTTGTTTACTGTAGGTTATATTTTGTAAAGCCAGATAGGGCTTCCCAATAAGGATTTCAGTTTCTTGACAAGTTACATTATTTTGAGATTGCTTGAGAGACATTCCAATATTTTCTGGATTCTTGAATAGATTTGTATCCACAATGCTTTAATTGTTTTACACGTTCACTGAATATGGTAATACAATCCTCTCATGTATTTTCCAGTTTCCAGGTAAGGTTTAAAATGCCTAGAAAGTTTCTCTGGTGACAAAAAAAAATATACATTATTATATTATTTAAAAAATGAGCTTCCAGGTCAACTCTGTATCCTCCTGATATGGGAAATTTTCTCCATATATCTTCTGTGATTATTATGAAAATAATAATAAAAAAATTGTCACACTACCAAAAGACAATTTGTACTTAAATTTATTTTATTCCCTAACCCAGGGGTATCAAGTTCAAGGCCCATGGGTAGAAATGTTTAAATATGTTGATTAAATCCAGTCCACAGGACCGGCTTGAACTATCAAAGGTGAATCTGGTGGCCAAAACAGGACATCTTGTCCCCTCACCTCATTTTCACCCTCAATGGCCTCCTGCAGCACTCTGCGGCTGAAACTCTGCCAAAAATGAGGATAAAAATTGGCCAAAAATGGACCAAAAAACATCCCCAAAAAAAGCTGAAGAATCTATGGTCTTGGGTTCAGTCAAGATGAAGTGGTGCTCTGAAAAAAGAAAGGTTTTTGCTTGGCTTCAGATTCACTTCCTTTCACTGTGTCTCTTGCACAGTAATAGACTGCAGTGCTTCTAGTTTGAGGCTATTAATTTGCAGATACAGCTGGCTTTTGGTATTGTCCCTGGAGGTGGTGAAGCGGCTCTTGACTTTGTCTGGGTATCTAATAATACCAGAATCGTAGCTTATGAGTGACACCCATTCCAGTCCTTTCCCTGGGGCCTGTCTCACCCAGTTCATCGCATAGCTGCTGAAGTTGAATCCAGAGGCTTGGCAGGAGAGACGGAGGGACCCCCCAGGCCTTCTCACATCCCCTCCAGACTCCACCAACTGGACTTGAGACTGGACACTTAAAAAGAAAATTGATTTTTTTAAAAATATGATCTCCTGCACACAGGAGCAAAACGTGGAAATAGACTTTGTATGGGGGAAAATAATTATCTTTCAGGAGTACTAATAAGGACACAAGTTTTAGCCACATTTTTGCTCCCTCTAATGAGTTAAGGGAATTGATGAGAGAGTATTCAGGAAACAGCACAAGGTTTAGGTTGGTGGGTGTTGTCTGAAAAGGGAAACCATGGGCTCCTTTAAAGAGGAAATTGTGCCACGATTTACATATCTGTTGAGATAAAAGAGCCCATGACCAGCACACTTCTACGAACATCACTCCTCTGTGCATTTTGTAATTAACACAGCAGTCCCAAGAAAAGGATTGTGACCGATTTATTTTTCTGTGAATTGGTAGGTGACAGAGCAAATTTACTATGCATTAACTAAAAGAAAATCCCCAATTGATTAAATGGCGGTTGAAACACAAGAACACATTTTCAGCTAGACTAGTAAGGACCACTCAATTCACAAAGTTGAACTCAACCTATATTGTAGCCAAATACACTCTCTATTTCCAAAGAACATGATAAAGATTTTTTTTTTTTTTGGTATTATCCAAAATATTTTATTTGCTGTAGGTTATCAGTTGTAAAGCCAGATTGAGCTTCCCAGTAAGGATTTTGGTCTTTTGAAAAATTAAATTCTTTTGAGATCCCTTGAGAGGAACTCCATTTTTTTCTGGATTGGTGTAGATATTTGCATCCATAATGCTTTAACTGTTTTATATGTTCACTAAATATGATAATATAATCCCTTCATATACTTTTTTTTTATTTCCAGCAATGAAATGCCTAGAAAATTTGTCCAGTGACAAACAAAAATTATACAGATAACAGATAATCAGAGTTGGAAGGGACCTAGTAGGTCATCTAGTGCAACCCCCCAACCAAGTGGGAGACCCTACATCATTTCTGACAAATGGCAGTCCAATCTCTTCTTGTAAGTCTCAAGTGATGGCGCTCCCACAACTTCTGAGGGGAAGCTGTTCCACTGATTGATTGTTCTCACTGTCAGAAAGATTATTCTTCTTTCCAGGTTAAATCTCTCCTTGTTCCGTTTCCATCTATGTCCAATCCTTTGCATATCTGAATTGTGTAGAAAGATGATTATCTCTTTCATCCCATATTGTAGGAGCAGGTGGTAGAGTTGCTACCACAGGCTGTGTTCAGGCAAGAGTGAGGGAGACTCCCCCAACTCAACAAGGGTCAATTTACTAACCAATCAGGATTACAGATGTGGTCACATGACATGAACTACATTTCCCAGGATACCTTAACTACATTTACCATGATGTGTTCCCTTAATGGGACAGCTATCAAATCCTAACTAACTATCCCAAATCCCATTAACTCTAAACTGTCTGGACAGCATAGCCTGAGTGCCAGAAATACATAAATATGGTGATTAAATCTGGCCTGCAGGACCAGCCTGGAACTATTGAAGGTGAATCTGTGGTTAAATGGGCCACCTTGCCCCCCCCCCTGCCTCATTTTCACCCTTGATGGCCTCCTGCAGTACTTTGCCAGCTGAAACCAGGCCAAAAATGGGGAGAAAACTGGGCCAAAAACTGGGCCAAACTGAGTCAAAATATGAGCCCCAGAAGGGCCCAAAATGTGCCAAAAACTGGGCCCAAAACAAGCTGAAAACAGCCAAAAATGGTCCGAAAAATGGCCAGAAAACAAGCACCACCACAAACGGTCTGATACCCAGAATAAAACATCCTGTAGTTCTCGCTGGACAGTGATCAATCCTCATTGACTAGGGATAGAGAACAATATCTGGGAGACTCTAGAGGTTTACTTGACTCATCCAAAACATAATTTTTGTTTTGTCATAGAGAAATATGTTTAGAATAGTTTCTTTGTTATGGATTGTATGGGATGTCAAGAAAGACATGTTTAATTATTAGTACAGAGATCAGTGGGAGTGATTATTTTATTTATTTATTTATTTTTATTCAAATTTGTATACCGCCCCCTCTCCCTAAGGACTCGGGGCGGTGCACAGCCAGACAAAAACATATAAATACAAATACAATAATTTAAAATAAATTAAAAGAATTAAATAGATTGGCTTTAAGAGTTAAAAGTGGGGAATTAAAAAAGTTAAAAATAATTTAAAAACCTATTTTAAAACCATTTCAAATAACTCTAGGCCACACTGGCTAGATGGAATAGCTGGGTTTTTAGTGCGCGCCGAAAGGTCAATAGGTCAGGTACGGTCTTCATCTTCAGGGGCAATTCATTCCAGAGGGAGGGGGCCCCCAAAGAGAAGGCCCAAACCCTCAGGGTCGCCAGTTGTCCAGCCGGCGGCACCCCAAGGAGGCCTGCTCTATGAGAGCGCACTGGTCGGCAAGAGACTGATGGTGACAGCAGGCGGTCCCGTATATACCCAGGTCCCAAGCCATGGAGTGCTTTAAAGGTGGTCATCAACACCTTGAATTGCACCCGGAAGGCCACCGGGAGCCAATGCAGCTCGTGCAAAAGTGGTGTAACATGGGAGCTCCGAGGAGCCCCCAAAACCACCCACGTGGCCGCATTTTGCACCAGCTGAAGCCTCCGTGTGCTCTTCAAGGGGAGCCCCATATAGGACCGCAATAGTGTTCGGTCAGATCCGGAGCGGGTAGTCCTCCAACCACTTTCTAGGCATCTTTTCCAATGCTTCATTTCCCTCAGCTTCTCGGAAAACCAGGGAGCCAATTGGGATTGGCATCAGGTCAGAGGCTGCAAGGGCACGACCCGATCAAGGGCACTAGCTGCCACCCTATCCCAGGTGGCGACCAGGTCCTCAACCGGATCATGTGTCCGAGTGCCGGGAAATGGCCCAAGCTCTGTCAGGAACCTATCAGGGTCCATCAGGTGCCTGGGGCGGAACCATCGTATCGGCTCCGCCTCCCTGCGACAAGGGGGTGCAGTATGAAAGTCGAGCCTAAGGAGTGAATGATCAGACCATGACAGGGGCTCAACAACTACGTCCCCTACACCTAGATCATCCTGCCACTGTCCAGAGACAAAAACCAAGTCCAAGATGTGACCCCCAATGTTAGTGGGGTCCCTAATTAACTGGGTCAGGCCCAAGGCTGTCATGGAAGCCAAGAACTCCTGGGCTATCCCTGAGGTACCGCCAGCTGAAGGCAAGTTGAAATCCCCCATGACCATAAGCCTGGGAGTCTCAACCGCCAAGCCGGCTATGACCTCAAGGAGCTCAGGCAGGGCCGATGTCACATAGCAGGGAGCCAGGTAGGTGATCAATAGGCCCATCTGAACCCCAGAACCACATTTCACAAAAAGGGATTCACATCCGGTCATCTGAGGAACAGTGGATTCCCTAGGACATAGATCTTCTTTTATTTATATTTATATTATATTTGAGTACGTGTATAGCACTGTGATAAGGTGGTGCAGCCTTATCATGTTTGAAATGCCTAGAAAGCTTCTTTGGTGACAAACAAAAAATATACATTATTTTATTTTTAAAAAATGAACTTCCAGGTCAGCTCTGTATCCTCCTGAGATGGGAAATTTTCTCCATACACGGTTGAGAAAAACTCCAATATTTTCTGGATTTATGTACCTATTTCCATTCACAATGCTTGTTTTAGATGTTCACTGAATATGATAATACAATCTCTTCATTTCCCCCGACATTTCCAGCAAAGGTTTGAAATGTCTAGAAAGTTTGTCTGGTGACAAACAAAAAATATACATTATTTTATTTTTTTAAAAAAATGAACTTCCAGGTCAGCTTTATATCCTCCTGAGATGGGAAATATGGAAATAATAATTAAAAACTATCACACTTCCAAAAAGACAATTTATACTTAAATCTATTTAATTCCCTAACCCAGGGGTATAAAACTCATGACCCGTGTGTGGGAAATGCTTAAATATATTGATTAAAACTGGCCATCAGGACCACCTTGCACCCCCCACCACCACATTGATTTCACCCTCGATGACCTCCTGCAGCACTCTGCCGGCTGCAACCAGGCCAAAAATGGGGAGCAAAGTGGGTCAAAAATGGACCAAGGTGGTCCAAAATATGAGCCTAAAAAGAACCGAAAATGGGCTAAAACTCAGCCTGAAACAAGCTGAAAATGGCCAAAAAATGGTCCAAAAAAAGGATGGAAAACAAACTCCACCGCAAACTGTCTGATACTCAGAATAAAACATCCTGCAGCTCTCACTAGACAGTGATCAATCCTCATTGACTAGGGGTAGACTCCTAGGTAGATATAGGGAGACTGGAGGTTTACTAAGTCATAGTAACTGACAAAGTAACAAAATTTTTGTTTTGTTATAGAGAAATACGTTTAGAACAGTTTATTCATTATGGGTTGTATTGGATGTCAACAAAGACATGTTTAATTATTACTACACAGGTCAATGGGAGTATCTGTTGGGATAAAAAAGCCCTTGACCAACACACTTCTGTGAACACTGAACCACAAAAAATACATTTTCAGGTTGACTAGCTAAGTCCACTTAATTCACAAAGTCCAACTTAAATCATATTGTGACCAAATACATCTCTTATTCCAAAGAGAATAATAAATAATTTTCTTTGTATTATCCAAAATATTTTGTTTACTGTACGTTATCTTTTGTAAAGCCAGATAGGGCTCCCCAGTAAGGATTTCAGTGTCTTGAGAAATTAAATTCTTTTGAGATTGCAACAGAAGAACTCCAATATTTTCTGGATTCTTGTACAGATTTGTATCCATAAAGCTTTAACTATATTACATATTCACTGAATATGATAATACAATCTCTTCAACTTTTTTCCATTTTCAGCAAAAGTTTGAAATGCCTAGAAAGTTTCTCTGGTAACAAACAAAAAACACACCTTATTTAATTTTTTTTAAAAAATCAGCTTCCTGGTTAACTCTGTAGCCTCCTGAGATGGGAAATTTTCTCCATATATCTTCTGTGGATTATTATGGAAATAATAATTTTTAAAAATATCACACTTCCAAAAAGACAGTTTATACTTAAATTTATTTTATCCCCAAACCAGAGATATCAAACTCAAGGCCTGCAGGCTGGCAATGCTTAAATCCTGTGCTTAAATCCAGTCCACAGCTTGGAACTATCAAAGGATTGGCCTGGGGTGCCTCTGGCACCTATAACAGGCCATTGTGTGTGTGTGGGGGGGGGGGTTGGCTGTGCTTCGTTTGCACGCTAAATGGCCTCTTGCAGCACTGGGCTGACTGAAACCAAGCCAAAAAGGGGCGGAAAATGGCCCAAAAAACAGGCCAAAAATGGTCAAAAGATGGTCCAAAAAATGGCCAGAAAACAGACCCCACTATCGCCACCCCACTACACCCCTCCTGCCAGTGGCCCACAGAGCAGAAGTAAAATGCTTATCCAGCCCTCGAAGAAATCCAGTTTGACCCCTGCCCACTAACTTCACCAGCTGAATGGGCAATTGGATTTCTATGGCAACATGTCTTCCAGAATAAAAACTGAAGCAAGGACACATCTTAATTCTCAAAGGATATTCATTCGGAACAAATATTTCCCCAATGAGTGTTTGCCAGTTTAAATATTTAGAAAGATTATCCTAAGGTTTCTTTTTCACCCTTCTGCAAGGACTTTAAAGGGCACTTCCATTCCAGTGAAGTCAAATCAACTGGTAGACTTGGAATTTTGTTACAGCAAACTTTTAAAATACCTACACACAAACTTCCTGAAGTGCTCATAGACAATGATCAAACCTCATTGATAACCCAGGAACTGAGGCTTAGAGAACTTGAAGAGCTGCTCTTAAGAAAGGAAGGTTATTGTATGGCATCAGATTCACTTCCTCTCACTGTGTCTTTTGCATTTATTTATTTATTTATTTATTTATTTATTTATTTATCTGTCAATTGCTTACAAGATAATAGATATAAGTAAAACATAGTTATGAATACATGGATACATATAAGTAAAATAAAATATAAAAGAAACAATAGGACAGAGACAGTAGGCACGTTGGTGTGCTTATGCATGCCCCCTACAGGCCTCTTAGGAAAGGGGTGAGGTCAATAGTAGACAGTCTAAGGTTAAAGTTTTGGGGGTTTGGGGAAGAAACCACAGAGTCAGGTAGAGTATTCCAGACATTGACCACTCTGTTGTTTGTATCTCTTGTTTGCTCTTGTATTGTTATGGTTGAAATTGAAGTATTGATTGACAGGTAGGACATTGCAATGTATGATTTTATATACTATACTTAGATTGGACCGAAGGTGGCATATTTCTAGATTTTCTAGGTCTAGAATTTTGAATCTGGTGGCATGAGGTATTCTGCAACGAGTAGAATACCTCATTGTTTTAGGAGTAGTTTGTTGTGTACCATTGAATCAAAGGCTTTACAGAAATCTATGTCGATTGCATCTATTTCTTTGCCCTGATCGAGTTGTGTAGTCCGTATGTTTTTGTAGTGTAAGAGTTGCAGATTACAGGATAGTTTTTTTCTGAAACCAAATTATTTATTAGAGAGTAGGTTGTTTGTCTCTAAGTGGAGGATGATGGATTGGTTAATAATTGATTCCATGGCTTTACAGGTTACGCAGCATAAAAACATTGGTTTGTAATTTTCAATTAGGCTGGGAACACCCTTTTTGAAGATAGGATGACCATGGCTTGTGACCATAGTTTTGGTGAGGAGCTGGTCCTGAAAGATTTTTCAAAGATCATGCTTAGAGGTTCGGCTATGACAGTGGATAGATTTTTTTATAAGTAGGCACATATTCCATCCAGTCCAATAGATAGAGATGGTTTTAGATTGCGTAGTGCTTTTTCAACATGGTCTTCTGTAAAATCGATATGTATTAGATCATTGTAGTTGTCTGTGCTTCGACTGAGAAATACTTGGCTTGATCCATTGCTGTTTACAAATACTGAGCCAAAGAATGTGTTAAAGAGGTTGGCTTTTATGGTGTCATTGTTGCAGTTTTTACCATTAGGTGCTTTCAGGGGTAGGATGGACCTTGAGTCTTTTTGTTTGTTGTTTACAAAATTGTAGAATACACGAGTGGAATTGGTACGTTGAAGGTTTTCCTCTTGTTTAATGTGATAATTGGTGCATTCTGTCTTTATCTGGTGGCATAAATTTTTGTATCGGCTTTTGAAGTTGGCAATGTGACCAGATTTGTTTTTCTGCCAAAGTGATTTCTTTTTGGATTGAAGCTTCCTTATTGTTATAGGTAATTTGTTTTTTTCTGGTTTTGGGAGTTGTTATCGGTACATATAATTTGATGACTCTTTTGACTTCAAGTAAAAATATATTGTAATGGTCTTCTATAGTATTGCATCCAGTGAATAGAAGTTGCCAATAAAGGGATGAAAGATCATTGTTTATTAGATCATAGTTTCCTTTTTTGAAGTTATAATTTGGAATTCTGTCATGATGATTTTTGTGTGGAGGTATGTTGAGACAAAAGTCAATCTGTTGCGGTTGCTGTTGGAAAAGGGTTCTTTAAGTTGTATTTTGTAAATTGAATTCAAACTATTGCAGAAGATGAGATCGAGGCAGTTGTTAAGTCTAGTATTGTTGATTACTAGTTGTTCTAGTCCTAGATTTGTTACTGCATTGTAGAAGGTTGCATGTGTGGGTTCAGTTGTACATTCATTAAGTGTCTATTAATATGAGGTAGATTGAAGTCACCAAGAAAGATAAAAGCGTGTGGGCAGGATGTGTCACTGCGTTATTTTGGTTTCCTTGCTGAGCTCCACAGAATTGTTATCACGTTTCCATAGTAACAAGATACGATTGTGATGTTTGATTTACTGCGCATGTGTGCAGGAGAGGAGTTTTACTTTATTTTCATTCATTTTTTTTCCTTTAGCTTGCTTCTTAGACAGTACTGTCTTTTCTTTTATTCCTAGCTATGTGTAAATAAAGCATACTGGCAACAGAAAAATACAATTCATTTCCTCTAATTTATAAAGCTGAATTTTTTAGCTTTCACATGTTGTAGCAGAGGATGGTTAAGATGTTTTTTGTTTGCCAGTTACTTTGATAGCGAGTGGTTAGGCTTGTTTTGATTGTTAGTTCACAACTTCTGAGGAGTTTGTGATTAATTTTAATCAAATCTACAGTGACACAAAAGAAAGGTAAAACAAAACAGAGAACTCAGTCGGAGTGAGATTTATCCTTTGAAGTGCCTGAGGAGGAGATAAGACGTTGGCAGACACCGCTGGCTACTGCTACTCATCTGGAGGAAGATACTGACTGGTCCAGGATTCACTCTAATGATCCCGGACTTTATTTTCCTAGAGATGATGTTACGCAGTCTGTTGATCGAGATTATCAGGCAGATGTGCCATCTACTAGTTCTTCTCAACCAGAGGTTCCATCATCACATGCCATCAATGCTGACGCTAGCGACGAGGAAGAAGACAAGGACAAAACGGAAGAGGAATGGACCATTGTTCTAAGATGTTCCAAGAGGGTCAATAAGGTGATCCCTCCGTAGAGATATTCGTGGCAATTGAGAAAAGCACCTTTACCTTTGATTTGTGCTATTACATTGCTTCCTGACAACTTCACACAAATTAAGCATCTTCCTGATTCAGGACAAGATTAATGGTATGAGGCAATGTGGGCTGAAATGGAACGTCTAAAGCAACTCAAGGTGTTTATGCCAGCAAGTCCTCCAGCAAATAAGAAAGTTATTGGCACCAGATGGGTCTACAGAATCAAGAAGAAGCCAAATGGTGAGTCATTATACAAGGCCAGACTTGTAGCTCAGGATTTCGCTCAATGTTATCCTGAGGACTACACAAATACTTACTCACCGACAGTTCGGATTGAGAATGTGAAAATTGCTTTAACCCCTGCAACTATTCTTGGTTTATTAGTGTTCCAGTTCAATGTTGAAATAGCTTATTTACATGCTGACCTGGATAAAGAAATTTATGTCAAAGGTTATCCAGGGTTCCGAAAACAAGAAGGGAATACCTGGCTCTTAAACAAAAGTCTTTATGGTCTGAAAATGTCTGATTTAATGTGGTATTTATGTTTTACTGACAAACTAAATTGAATGGGTTTTACTAAATCCGAAACTTATTTTCACCCTCGATGGCCTCTTGCAGCACTCTGCCAGCTGAAACCCGGCCAAAAATGGGGAGAAAAATGGGCCAAAAGTGGACCAAGAAACAACCCCAAAACAAGCTAAAGAATCTATGGTCTTGGGTTCAGTCAAGATGAAGTGGTGCTCTGAAAAAAGAAAGGTTTTTGCTTGGCTTCAGATTCACTTCCTCCCACTGTGTCTCTTGCACAGTAATAGACTGCCGTGTCTTCCAGTTTGAGGCTGTTCATTTGCAGATACAGCTGGCTTTTGGCATTGTCCCTGGAGATGGTGAAACGGCCCTTGACTTTGTCTGAGTATCTAATAGTACCAGAACTGCCGCTTATCAATGACACCCATTCCAGTCCTTTCCCTGGAGCCTGTCTCACCCAGTACATCCAGTAGTTACTAAAAGTGAATCCAGAGGCTTGGCAGAAGAGACGGAGAGACTCTTCAGGTCTTCTCACATCTCCTCCAGACTCCACCAACTGGACTTCAGACTGGACACCTAAAAAGAAAATTGATTTTTTTTAAAAAAAAATGTGATCTCCTGCACACAGGAGCAAAACGTGGAAATATACTTTGTATGGGGGAAAATAATTACCTTTCAGGAGCACTAGTAAGGACACAAGTTTTAGCCACATTTTTGTTCCCTCTAATGAGTGGAGGGAATTGATGAGAGAGGATTCAGGAAACAGCACAGGGTTTAGTTTGGTGGGTGTTGTCTGAAAAGGGAAACCATGGAGCTTCTTTAAAGAGGAAATTGTGCCTCAATTTACATATCTGTTGAGATAAAAGAGCCATGACCAGCACACTTCTATGAACATCACTCCTCTGTGCATTTTGTAATTAACAGTGCGGTCCCAAGAAAAGGATTGTGACCCATTTATTTTTTGTGAATCGATAGTCGACAAAGCAAATTTACTATGCATTAACTGAAAGAAAATCCTTAATAGATTAAATGGCGGTTGAAACAGAGAGAACACATTTTCAGATAGACTAGTAAGGACCACTCAATTCACAAAGTTGAACTCAACTCATATTGTGGCCAAATATCCTCTCTTATTCCAAAGAGCATGATAAATAATGCTCTTTGTATTATCCAAAATATTTTATTTGCTGTGTGTTATCAGTTGTAAAGCCATGTAGGGTTTCCCAGTAAGGATTCTGATGTTTAGAAAAATTAAATTCTTTTGAGATCCCTTGAGAGGAACTCCAATATTTTCTGGATTGGTGTAGATATTTGCATCCATAATGCTTTAACTGTTTTATCTGTTCACTAAATATGATAATATAATCCCTTCATATACATTTATTTATTTATTTATTTATTTATTTATTTATTTATTTATTTATTTATTTATTTATTTATTTATTTATTTATTTATTTATTTATTTATTTCCAGCAATGAAATGCTTAGAAAGTTTGTCTGGTGACAAACAAAAATTATACAGATAATAGATAATCAGAGTTGGAAGGGACCTTGTAGGTCATCCAGTCCAACCCGCCGACTAAAAGGAGGCCTTACAACATTTCTGACAAATGGCAGTCCAATCTCTTCTTGAAAGTCTTAAGTGATGGTGTTCCCACAACTTCCGAGGGCAAGCTGTTCCATTGGTTGATTGTTCTCACTGTCAGAAAGTTTATCCTTGTTTCCAAGTTAAATCTCTCCTTGTTCAGTTTCCATCCATTATTCCTTGTCTGGCATACAGGCACTTTAGAAAATAGCTTGACCCCTTCCTCCCTGTGGCAGCCCCATAAATATTGGAAGACCACTATCATGTCTCCTCTGGTCCTTCTCTTTACTAAACTAGCCAAGCCTAGTTCCTGCAACCGTTCGTTGTATGTTTTAGCCTCCAGTCCCCTAATCATCCTGGTTTCTCTTCTCTGTATTTCTTCTAGAGGCTCAACATCTTTTTTATAATGTGGTGACCAAAATTGGATGGAGTACTCTAGGTGTGGTCTTACTAGGGCTTTATAGAGTGGTATTAGTACTTCCCTTGATCTTGATTGTATCCCTCTGTTAATACAACTTAGGATTGCATTAGCGTTTTTGGATGCTTCTGCACACTGCTGGCTCATATTTAGCTGTTTGTCCACTAAGACTCCAAGATCCCTCTCACAGTTACTGTTATTGAGCCTGGTTTCACCCTGTCTATATGTGTGTGCCCCTCTTCTTGGGTGTTAGTGCTTTCTGCTAGCTTAGTATCATCTGCAAATTTGGTAAGTTCCCCTTCTATTCCCTCATCTAAGTCGTTAATGAAGATATTGAAGAGTACTGGGCCTAAGACAGAACCTTGTGACACCCCACTGCTTACTTCCTTCCATGTAGATTTACACCAGTGGTTCCCAAACTTTTTCAGCCCACCGCCCCCTTGGTGCTACAAACTCCTCAGTGCCCCCCCCCCCACAGGGTTGGGATTCAAATTTCTGTGGGCGTGACCTAATTTGAAGGTGTAGCTAGCTGGTCATATGACTGGGTGGGCGTGGTTTGCTGGTCATGTTACCGGATAGGTGTGGTTTATTGGTCATGTGACTGGGTGGGTGTGGCCAGGTGACTGGCAAACCAAATACAAGTGGTCCTCACTTAATGGTCGTTTGTTTAGCAAGTGTTCTAATTCATGACTGGACTCCCCAGAGGTACTTGACCTGTTTTTGGAGTTTTGACAGTCATGCACACACATACACACACACTCCCTTCCAACCCTGCTGGAACAGGTCATTGGACTAGAATCGGCAAAGCATTTCTGATTAGATTCTAGTAGTGAACAGAATCTAATCAGAGATGCTTTGACAATTCATGTTGATTTTTATTTGTATTTTTTTATTTTATGTTGCTGAATTGTATTGACATGTGTATCCCGTCGTGTGCACAACCCAGAAGCTTTTGTGATTCTTTGCAGCAAAAATTACCAACCTCTGGCTTTGCCCTACTTTTCAAATGTGCTGCTAGTACCACATTCTAGGTGCCAGCCTCCCAGGTCCACCCCATTGAGCCTGCTGCATCGGAGGGCCTGCCAAAGCAAGTCCAAGAGAAGCAGTGTACCAAGTCAATGGGGTGAACCTGAGAAAGTGAAAGAGATTCAGAGAAAAGAAAGAGAGACAGAGAGAGAGAAGTAAGAAAAGAAAGAGAAAGGGGAAAGAATAAAAGGGACAGACAAAGAAAAGGGGAGATGGAAGGGAGGGACAGAAAGAAAAAGAAATAAAGAAGGAGAGAGGGAGGGAGGAGAAAGACAATGAGATAGCTATTCTAGTCCAATCACCTGCTCCAGCAGGGTTAGAAAGGAGTGTGTGTGTGTGTGTGTTCTCCTTGTAATTTACCAGTACATTTTGGTTTTGCCTTCTTCAGAATTGGCACTGTAATATATTGGGGAAAAGTAAATTTTTAGTGTGGAGATCTGGTCCAATGGATTCTGTTTAAAGCCTCAATGAAATGCGAGAGCTTCCTAATAGTCTTGACCATGTTTGTCCACAAAACGTTTAATAGAAGCCAAAGATGTTTCAATGCGGAAAAGGGCCTCAGTCTAAACTAGGCCTCATTTCAATCTAATGCATCAGGTCTGTCTCTGCCTGTCTGCCTGCCTGTCTCTCTCTCTCTCTCTCTCTCTCCCTCTCCTTCTCTCTCTCTCCCTCCCTCCCCTGCCTCCCTCCCTCCCTCCCAGACTCCCTCCCTCCCAGACTTTCCCAATGTGCCTGGGGGCCGGCACTTCAAACATGGATAGATGGATGGATGGGTGGATGGATGAATAGATAGAGAGGTAGGTAGGTAGATAGAAAGAGAAAGAGAGAGAGAGAGAGATTGGTAGATAGGTAGGCAGGCAGGCAGACAAACAGACAGAAAGACCTTCTCCTACCCCCCTTGGGGATGCTAAGAGGTAGCAGTGGGGTGTTTGAGGCACTGGCTTCTGAGTGGTGCAACAGTCAGTGGATGAGCCTGCAAGGCTGGCACATCGAATGCCTCCCTGGTGCCTCTTAGCACCCCTCTGACGGGCCCTTGGGGATGCTAAAGGACGGCAGGGGAGTGGCACGTCAAATGCTGCTGTGGCAGCACGTGATATGAAACTGCTGCCACATTCGAGGCACCGGCTCTGGAGCAATGCAACAGCCGGTGTCTTAAATGCCCCCTTGTTGCCTCTTAGCGCCCTTCTGCCGGCCCTCTTGGAGATGCCAAGATGCGGCAGGGGGACATTCGAGGCACTGGCAACAGTCAATGGGTGAGCCTGCAGGGCCGGCACCTCAAATGTCCCCCTGCTGCCTCTTAGCTTCTCCAAGGGGACTGGCAGAAGAGCGCTAAGAGGTGGCAGGGGGGCATTTGAGGCTTCGGCTCCAGAGCAATGCAACAGTCATAGGTGAGCCTGCAGGGCTGGCACCTCAAACGCCCCCCTGCCACCACTTAGCGCACCCCTGCCAGTTCCCTTGCCTCTTAGCACCCCCCTAAGGCATCCCACGCCCCCCAGGGATGGTAACGCCCACTTTGGGAGCCAGTGGTGTAGCTTTAAAAGAACAACCAAGTGGCTTCTCAAAAGAGGAACCTTTGGCTTGATTTACATATTGGCTTAGATAAAAGAGTTCCTCAGTGCAATGACCTCTTATTCTTCCATTAACAGTCTCTACTTGAATGATTTTTACACAGCTTTCCAATCCTAAAAAAGGTGAAATCAGCCTTTACATTAGAGTAATGACAAAGGCTTGCTAGTTGCCGCATTTCTAAATTCCAATTAATAATTAAATTCCAATTGAATAATCATTAAATATCTATAGCGATTCTCAGCTTATGGAAACATAGTTTTCAATCAACCATGAATATCTATTTGGTTTTCCAGTTCCATCATCTTCTCAACCAATCTTCCATTCTGGGCTGTAATTGAACTTTTCCATTGTTGGGCAGATTGTAGTTGCCCTGCAGTTTTTGAATATCCAGAATTTTTTTTCTTTCTTTCCTTCCCTTCCCTTCCCTTCCCTTCCCTTCCCTTCCCTTCCCTTCCCTTCCCTTCCCTTCCCTTTCCTTTCCTTTCCTTTCCTTTCCTTTCCTTTCCTTCCTTCCCTTCCCTTCCCTTCCCTTCCCTTCCCTTCCCTTTCCTTTCCTTTCCTTTCCTTTCCTTTCCTTTCCTTTCCTTTCCTCTCCTTTTCTTTCCTTGCCTTTCCTTGCCTTTCCCTTCACTTCCCTTCCCATCCCTCCACTCCCCTCTTTTTCCTTCCCCTTCCCTTCCCTTCCCTTTTCCTTTTCAGATAACAGATAATCAGAGTTGGAAGGGACCTTGTAGTCATCTAGTCCAACCCCCCCACCCAAGCGCGAGACCCCACACCATTTCTGAAAAATTGCAGTCCAATGTCTTCTTGAAAGTCTCAAGTGATGGCACTCCCACAACTTCCGAGGGCAAGCTGTTCCATTGGTTGATTGTTCTCACTGTCAGAAAGTTTATCCTTGTTTCCAGGATAAATCTCTCCTTGTGCAGTTTCCATCCATTATGCCATTTCAGTTTCTTCTTCCTTTTCCCTTTCCCATTCCCATTCCTTTTCCTTCCCTTTCCTTTCCTTCTTTTCTGTTTTTTCTCTTCCCTTCCCTTCTCTTCCCTCATCTCCCCTCCCCTTCCTTCGCCTCCCCTCCCCTCTCCTCTTCTCTTTTTTTCACTGTCCATTAGTCCCAACAGAAAAATATTGGGTTTCAAATATTGTTTAGGTTTTAAAATTTTGTGGATTAATGTATGGATTTGCATCCATACATTTTTAATTTATTTCCTTATCCATCAAAAGTGATAAATCCCTCTCTGTGGTTTTTATTTCCAGCAAGGATTTGAAATATCTTCATACAATTTCTAAGATGAGAAAGATTCACCTTTTTATAAGAATTCTAATATTCACAATGACAATTGCAACCTCCTGAGCTGTTAATTTTTTAAAAGATCTTTTCAGTGAACTATTAAGAAAAATTATCGTAGAAAATCATAATGACTCAAAAAATGAGACAGTATCTGATGACACTTGTTTTATTCCCTCTCCCCTCCACTATTGGGTGCATGGGCAATAGAGTTTCATGTGACAACATTGCCACCAAGTGTCAAAAGGAATTATTAGTGTTGTAGAGTGGCAGTAATCACTCAGGCAGACACCGAGGCAAAGGTTCAGCTCTAACTTTATTTTAAAAAATAAAGGGTTACCGCTACTGCCGCTCTAACACGGCATCCAGCTGGAGCAGCAACAGCTGATGCTGTTTGACAGCTGCCTTTTATAGCCGGCTGTCAAACGGCATCAACCAATGGGAGAGATCCGTGCTTTCTCACTCAAAGCACGGACCTGAGTGGAAACTTCAGTCAATACACAACACTCCTCCCTCCCAGTGAGGAGCATGCGTAGTCCTGTAAATATTTATTTATTTATTTATTTATTTAATCGTATTTCTATACCACTCCCTCTCCCAAAAGGGACTCGGGGCGGTGTACAGCCTAATAAATACATAAAAATACAAAGTTAAATAGAATTTAAAACCAGATTAAATATAAATGTGGCTGCATCCCGTCCGACTATAATTCATTTAAAACCGGGATAAATAAAGTTTAAAATAAGATTAAAATTTAAAACCCCTATAACTTAAAACCCCATAGACCCTTACTGGGCCAGGCCGGCCTGTTTAAAAAATATGTTGGGCGCCTGCATAGTCATCCAGATCTTCTTGGTTCGGTTGGAAATGGTGCCGGGTTGTTGCCTTCTGCTTGCTGCATGGCTTCCATCGGAGGTGAGGCTGCTGGAACGTCTGGAACTGGGTCAGGACCTTGGTCAGCTTCTTCTCCAGGTAGGCTGGCATCCCCGGTGGGCTAGAGGCTAGTTTCTCCGGGTGGTAGTGGTACTTCTGTATTGGGACCACCTAGATGACCTCTGGGTACAGTGCTCCAACATCTCCTCAAGTGGTCCACGCGGCACCACCAGACACACCCATCAGGTAGCTGGACTCTATAAGACTTAGGACCAGTTACTGCTACCACACGACCAGGCAACCACACTGGTTGCCCAGCAAAGTTCCTGACATACACTTTGTCATTTACTAGGAACCCTCTGTCTTGGCTGTTAGACCCAAGGGGAAGCATTGGGGCATAATTTGGATGCAGCCTGTCAAGAGGGGTTCTCAGCCGGCATCCCATTAACACTTCAGCTGGTGACCTATTTGTGGAGGCACATGGTGTTATATGTTGGCTCAACAGGTATTGGGCCAGTCTAGAATGCCAATTAATGGGTCCCAATCTCTGTAGTACCTCCTTGGCAGATCTGACTGCCCTCTCAGCCAGCCCATTACTTGCAGGATGAAATGGGGCTTCTAATATGTGTCTGATGCCCAGGTTTGCTAGGAAGATCTCAAATTCACAAGAGGTAAATTGGGGACCATTGTCAGATACAATGGAATCAGGAAGGCCATGTGTGGCAAACATCCTGGTCAGTGCCTTGTTAACTGCTTCAGTAGTTGTGGAGTGCATTAAGGTCAATTCCACTCACTTTGAAAATGAATCCACTACTACCAGGAATGTGCGCCTGTGCAAAGGGCCAGCCAAGTCTATATGGATTCTGGACCATGGGCTGCCTGCTTCCTCCCAGGTCCTAGGGGTGGCTGCTGGTGGGGATGCCCTGGTAGCTTGGCATGCCTGACAAGAATTGACCCAGCTAGAGATTTGGGCATCCATGCCCGGCCACCATACGTAGCTGTGGGCGAGGGCTTTCATCCTAACTATCCCTGGGTGACCCTCATGCAGCACCTTTAAGATCGAGGTTTGCAACTTGGGGGGAATCACTACTCTGGTTCCCCATAGTAAACAGCCTTGCAGTGAGGAAAGTTCCTGTTGGCGTAACTTGTAGGGTAGGAATTCTGATGGATAAGGGGTTGTAGGCCATCCCCTCCCTACCCAGTCAAGGACTTGGGAAATTACCTTGTCCTTGGCCAAATGGGCAGCGATGTCAGAAGCGGTGACCGGCAGCTTGAGTTCTTTAATGAGGAAAACGGCAGTCGCTGGTGCTGGGTCCTCGACTGGAACAGGAAGGGGGCAACGAGTGAGGGCATCAGCATGGCAAAGGGTTTTTCTGGAGCGGTGGACTAGAGTGTATGAATATGCAGCCAGAAAAACGGTCCATCTGGTCATCCTTGGGGATAAAATCTGGGGAGTTTGTTTAGTGCCAGATAAAATACCTAACAGTGGCTTGTGGTCTGTTATGAGTTCGAAGTGATGACCGTAGAGAAACTCATGGAATTTCTTTACTGAAGCAACTGTAGCTAAGGCCTCCTTATCAATTTGGCTATAGTTGCGTTCAGTGGAGGACAGTGTCCTTGAAAAGAAGGCTATAGGTGCTTCTGCAACGTTAAGCAGTCTGTGACTGAGAACGGCCCCTATTCCGAAGGGGGAAGCATCAGCTGCTAGAACTAGTGGTAAGTCCTTGTTGAATTGAATTAATACAGCTTTGGACGTTAGTAGTGATTTGACTTCCTTGAAAGCAAGACTTTCCCTTGGTCCCCAGTGCCATGGCGATTTCTTGTCTAAGAGCCTGTAAAGAGGCTCAGCAATTGAAGCTTTATGGGGCAAGAACAAAGCATAGAAATTCAGGAGTCCCAGGAAAGCTTGGAGCTCTGTTTTATTAGTAGGAGTGGGAGCGTCATGAATGGCCTTGACCTTTGACTCTGTTGGGTGAATACCCTTGGCGTTAATTTTGTAGCCTAAGAATTCCACTTGTGGAGTGGCTATGGTGCACTTCTCTCTTTTCAATTTAAGACCTGACTGTCTAAAACGCTCAAGCACACTTCTGATCCGCTGTAGCAATTGAGTTTGGTTGGTGGCAAATATAAGGATATCATCGAAGTATGGCACAATGCCAGGCAACCCTTGCAGAATTCTTTCCATGAGAGACTGGAAAATCCCAGGGGCCACACTAACTCTGAATTGTAGGCGTGTACATTTAAAAGCCCCTCTGTGTGTCACTATTGTTTGCAGTTCAGCAGTTTCGTCATCAACTGTTGATAAGCCTGGAACTGTTGATAAGCCTGGGACATATCTAATTTTGCAAAAATGGAGCCAGGCTCAAGGGAATGGAGTAGGTGTTGCACCACAGGGACCGGATAAGCGCTTACTTGTAAATATTTATTTATTGAAGACTTATAGTCAGAGCAGATTGTTAAATTTCCATCCTTCTTTAGAGGCGTCATTATAGGGGTCTCCCATTTTGAAAAATCTGTAGGTTGTAGTATGCCCTGTTTAATTAATCTGTCTAGTTCCTTGTCAAGTTTAGGATGAATTGTAAAAGGAACTCTGCGGGGTTTTAAACGGATTGGTACTGCTTGGGGGTCCACCTTGAAGGATATTGGGGTTCCCATGTAGCAGCCTAGGGCCTCGCTGAATACGTCAGCATATTCCCTGAACAGGGAGTCAACTTCTGAACTTGCAATGGCGTGGATTCCACCTATGTGTAGGCCCAGGGCAGGGAACCAGTCTAATCCCAATAGGCTTGGGAGGGCGCCATCCACTATCACTAGAGGCAAGTGACCCTTAAAATCTTGAAAATGAACTAGAAACTTGCCTTTTCCGATGACAGGAATGGTTGTGCCTTGGTAGTGACAGATTGCAGCCTGGAATCTTCTTTCTTGTTACTCTGGGAAGTAGTTTCTTCAAGGTGCCCCACGAGATGATGGATAGTGCAGAGCTGGTGTCTACTTCCATTCTGCATGGTCTACCTTCTATAGAAACAGTGACACTAATTTTGTTAGAATTAGTTTTAGGTATCTTAGCTTGGTAGCATGTGAAGCAGTCCTCAATTTGTCTTGGATATTGTATGGGTTTCTGAGGCCTTTGCGGCTGATTAAAGGTCTTCCCTGCCTGACATATTCTTGCCAAACAGCCCTTCTTTTGGCATCTTAAGCATATGGCATTCCTGAATCTGCATGATGCCCTGAGATGGTTGCCCCCACAGCTTAAACAGGTAGTCTGTATTCGTGGAAGTTGGCTTGCAACCTGCCTGTATTCTCTTTGATTTGCGTTGGGCTGTCTGAGGCGGTTTATCTCAGTAGCCTCTTCTAAACCTTCCTCTGTGGAGGCTTCATCAAAATGCACTGTTGGGTTATCTAGTCTGATTGAATTTCCCTGTATTTCAGCTGCTGAAAGTCCGAAAAATGGCCAGAAAAAGGCCACTCCATCGCCACCCCATTGCACTCCTCCTGCCAATGGCCCACAGACCAGAAGTAAAATACTGATCCAGCCCTCGAAGAAATCCAGTTTGACCTCCCCCCCTGCTCCAGCCAACCTCTCCGGCTGAATGGGCAATTGGATTTCTATGGCAACATGTCTTCCAGAATAAAAACTGAAGCAAGGACACATCTTAATTCTCAAAGGATATTCATTCGGAAAAAATATTTCCCCAATGAATGTTTGCCAGTTTAAATATTTAGAAGGATTATCCTAAGGTTTTCTTTTTACCCTTCTGCAAGGACATTAAAGGGCACTTCCATTCCAGTGAAGTCAAATCAACTGGTAGACTTGGAATTTTGTTACAACAAACTTTTAAAATACTTACACACAAACTTCCTGAAGTGCTCATAGACAATGATCAAACCCCATTGATAACCCAGGAATTGAGGCTTAGAGAACTTGAAGAGCTGCTCTTAAGAAAGGAAGGTTATTGTATGGCATCATATTCACTTCCTCTCACTGTGTCTTTTGCATTTATTTTATTTATTTATTTATTTATTTGTCAACTGCTTACAAGATAATAGGTATAAATAAAACATAGTTATGAATATTTGGATACATACATATTTCTTATATGTATCCATGTATTCATAACTATGTTTTACTTATACCTATTATCTTGTAAGCAATTGACAAACAAACAAACAAACAAACAAATAAAATAAGAAAAATAAAATATAAAAGAAACAATAGGACAGGGACGGTAGGCATGTTGGTGCGCTTATGCATGCCCCCTACAGACCTCTTAGGAAAGGGGTGAGGTCAATAGTAAACAGTCTAAGGTTAAAGTTTTTGGGGTTTGGGAAGAAACCACAGTGTCAGGTAGAGTATTCCAGACATTGACCACTCTGTTGTTGAAGTCGTATTTCCTGCAATCAAGTTTGGTGCGATTAACCTTGAGTTTGTATCTCTTGTTTGCTCTTGTGTTGTTACTGATGAAGCTGAAGTATTCATTGACAGGTAAGACATTGCAATGTATGATTTTATATACTCTACTTAGATCGGACCGAAGGCCACGTAGTTCTAGTTTTCTAGGTCTAGAATTTCAAATCTGGTGGCATAAGATATTCTGCAATCAGTAGAGGAATGAAGAACTCTTCTTGTAAAATATTTCTGGACTTTCTCAACTGTGTTAATATCAGATACATAATGTGGGTTCCAGACTGATGAGCTGTATTCGAGCATTGGTCTAACAAATGTTTTGTATGCTCTAGTTATTAGTGTAATATTACCAGAGAAAAAGCTATGTAAGATTAGGTTAACAACTCTTAACGCCTATGTAGTTACAGTGGCTCAAGCACTTAGGTCATTTTAGATGATTACTCCAAGATCTTTGACAGAGTTTGAATCATCAACAAGGTCTTGAATATTCAGCCTGTATTTTATTTTCTGATTTTTTTTGCCAATATGTAAGACAGAGCATTTATTTGTTGAGATTTGAAGTTGCCATTTGTTTGACCATTCTGATACATAATCAAGGTCTTTTTGAAGGGCAGCAGTATTGTCTGTGGTGTTGAATAGCTTTACATCATCAGCGAAGAGAACGTAGTGGGTCTTGATATGATCACAGAGGTCATTTATGTAGAATACGAAAAGAGTTGATACTAGAAACCTGGTTGGGCCCAGAGGGTGGTACTCCTCTGAAGGAGATGTGCCCACCAGGTTTCTTAGCATTTCATCAGCCTAGATCTCAGGGAAGGTGTGGTGCTTATTAGAGAGGTCTTTTGTCCTAGGGAGGCCACTGTTCCTCAGATGGCTGGTTGTGAGTCTCTCTTTGTGAAGTGGGGGCAGGGGGGTTAGATGGGCCTTTTGATAGCGTACCTGGCTCCCTGCCACGTATCATTGGCCCTGCCCGGACTCCTCGAGGTGATAGCCGGGCTGGCGGTTGAGACCCCTAGGCTTTTAGTCATAGGCGATTTCAACCTGCCTTCGTTCGGGGAAACCTCTGAGGTGGTTTGGGAGTTCATGGCTTCCATGACGGCCATGGACCTGACCCAATTAGTTTCTGGCCCCACTCATATGGGGGGACACATGCTGGACCTGATTTTTGTCTCTGGTCAGTGGTTGAATGACTATAGCTTTGGGGACTTAGTTATCAAACTCTTGTCATGGTCAAATCATTCTCTTTTTAGACTTGACTTCTCTACCGCCACCCCCCACCGCAGGGAGGCAGAGCCGTGTAGATGGTTCCGCCCCAGGCACCTGATGGATCCTGAGTGGTTCCAGAGGGAGCTTGGGCCATTTCCTGAGACTCTGGCTCATAACTCGTCTGGAGACTTGGTGGCACCTGGGATAGGTTGGCTGCCGAGGCTCTGGACCGAGTTGTGCCTTTGCGAGCTCTGACCCGGCAGAGATCCCATCCAGCTTTGGTTAACGGAGGAGCTGAGGGAAATGAAGTGCCGGAAAAGACGTCTGGAGGGTGCTTGGAGGGCTAGCCACGCCGAGTCCGACTGGACACAGGTGAGGTCCTATATTAGGACTTACCTTGTGGCAATAGAGGCGGCAAAACGTTCACATTTCACCGCCTTTATTGTGTTGGCAGACAATTGGCCTGCCGTTCTGTTTAGAGTGACCCGCTCCCTGCTTGAGCCGAGAGCACGGGAGGACCTCTTGCAGGGCAGGGCAGAGGAGTTTTCCCGATTTCTGTATGACAAAATCGCTTGGATTCAGGGCGGGCTAGACTCCAATTGGGTGGTCCCGGGGAAGGTGTCCGGGGCAAGTCTTGAGACTATTATATGGGAGGAGTTTGACCCTGTGACCACTGAGGGTGTGGACAGGTTGCTGGAGGGGCTGAATACCACCACATGTTTGTTGGACCCGTGTCCCTCCTGGTTGGTTTCGACTGCCAGGGAGGTGACACGAGGCTGGCTCCAGGGGATTGTCAATGCTTCGTTGAGAGAGGGGTCGCTCCCTACTGCCTTGAAAATGGCGGTGGTGCGACCCCTCCTCAAGAAGCCTACCCGGCTATTTTAAATAACTATCGTCCAGTCTCCAACCTTCCCTTTTTAGCAAAGGTTGTTGAGAGTGTGGTGGCTCATCAGCTCCCTCAGTACCTGGAGGAAGCGACTTACCTTGATCCTTTCCAATCGGGCTTCAGGCCCAGGCATAGTACCGAAACAGCATTGGTCACATTGGTTGATGATCTCTGGAGGGCCCGTGACAGGGGGTATTCCTCTGTCCTGGTCCTGTTAGATCTCTCAGCGGTTTTTGATACTATCGATCATAGTATCTTATTGTGGCGGTTGGAGGGGTTGGGGATTGGGGGAACTGTCCTACAATGGTTCTCCTCCTTTCTCTCCAACTGCTCGCAATTTGTGTTGACAGGGGGGGAGAGGTCCACCTCTAGGCCCCTCATTTGTGGGGTGCCTCAGGGGTTGGTCGTCTCCCCTCTTTTGTTCAACATTTATGTGAAGCCGCTGGGGGAGATCATCCGTGGTTTTGGGGTGCAGTGTCATCTGTTTGCTGATGAAACTCAGCTTTACATCTCCACCCCAAACCACCCCAACGATGGTGTGGAGGCTATGTCCCGGTGCCTGGAGGCTGTGCGGATTTGGATGGGCGGGAACAGGCTCCAGCTCAACCCTTCCAAGACTGAGTGGCTGTGATTTCCGGCGTCCCGATATAGTCAGCTGACTCTGTCGCTGGCTATTGGGGGAGAGATCTTACCCCCCATAGAGAGGGCTCATAATTTGGGCGTCCTCCTGGATGCATGGCTATCTTTAGAAGAACATCTTACAGCCGTCTCCAGGGGGGCTTTTTATCAGGTTCGCCTGATTCACCAGTTGCAACCCTTTCTGGATCGGAACGCCTTATGCATGGTCACTCATGCCCTTGTCACCTCTTGCCTGGACTACTGTAACGTTCTCTACATGAGAAGTCTCTACATGAGAAGTCTCTCTACGGAGACTTCAACTGGTACAAAATACGGTCGCGTGGGTGGTTATGTGGGTGTCACGAAACGCCCATGTGACGCCTCTCCTGCGCGAGCTGCATTGATTGCCGGTGGTTTTCCGAGTTTGCTTTAAGGTTCTGGTTTTGACCTTTAAAGAGATCCATGGCATTGGACCAGGTTATCTGCATGACCGCGTTCTGCCGGTAATCTCCCACTGATCTGTGCGTTCCCACAGAGAGGGCCTTCTTCGGGTGCCGACGGCTTCCATGTGCCGTCTGGCGACTCCTAGAGGTAGGGCCTTCTCTGTGGGGGCTCCCGCTCTCTGAAATGGTCTGCCTCTGGAGTTACGCAATAACACCGACCTGAGAGCTTTCAGACGTGCATTAAAAACCTGGCTCTTTGAGCAGGCCGGCCTAGGCTGATATGGGATTTTTAATTTAGTATTCGAGTTTTAAATTGGGATTTTAAAATTTGGGGTTTTATTAATTTATTGGGGAAGGGTATAATTTTAGGCAGCCTTAAGATATTTAATTCTCTTTTAACTTTTATAATTGCAAAAACTTTTATGGTTGGCTGTACACCGCCCTGAGTCCTTCGGGAGAAGGGTGGTATATAAATATATTTAAATAAATAAATAAATAAATAAATAAATAAATAAATAAATAAATAAATAAATAAATAAATAAATAAATAAATAAATAAATAAAACGCTGCCTTGGGGGACACCACTGTTGACAGGTACAGAATTGGATAGGACGCTCCCAATTTTGAACATTTGTTGTCTGTTTGACAGGAATGCTTCTATCCAGTTATGTAGGTGTCCACAGATACTGTAAGATTTTAGTTTTAGGAGTAGTTTGTCATGTACCACTGAATCAAAGGGTTTACAGAAGTCTATGTAGATTGCATCTTTTGCTTTGCCCTGATCAGGTTGTGTAGTCCATATGTTTTTGCAATGTGAATATTGCAGATTACATGATAGTTTTTTCCTAAAACCAAATTGTTTATTAGAGAGTAGGTTGTTTGTTTCTAAGTGGAGGATGATGGATTGGTTAATAATTGATTCCATGACTTTACAGGTGACACGGCATAAAGAGATTGGTCTGTAATTTTCAACTAGGCTGGGGTCTCCATTTGTGAAGATGGGGATGACCGTGGCTTGTGATCATAGTTTTGGCAAGGAGCTGGTCCTGAAAATAATATAGTAATAGACAGCTGCATCCTCTGGATTGAGGCTGTTCATTTGCAGATACAGCTGACTTTTGGCATTGTCCCTGGAGATGGTGAAATGTCCCTTCACTTTGTCTGAATAGAACTTTCCACTGGAATCATGATAGATGAGTGCAACCCGTTCCAGTCCTTTCCTTGAAAGCTGCCTCAACCTGTGCATTCCATAGCCACTAAAAGAATATCCAGAGGCTTGGCAGGAGAGACGGAGAGATTCTCCAGGTCTTCTTACATGCCCTTCAGACTCTACCAACTGTACTTGAGACAGGATTCCTAAAAAGAAAAGGATTTTTTTTTTTTAAATGAGATTCCCTGTATTAAATCATGGGAAATAAGACTCAGGACACCAGCATAGTAACAGTCATCGTTACTTCTGTCTAGGACTGAGTGCCAAAGAATCTGCGGCAGCCCTTTTACAGTCGGCCTGCTCGTGGCTGTGGCCAGTGACGGCTCTTCAAATTTCCCACTGCCACGGATCGACCAATTACAGATAAGTAATTTAATACATAATACGCCTCCCCACCTGGTCCAGTCCAACTAATCTGGACCTTGCCTCCCATACGTAATCACGTAGGTAGGCGTGGCTTTTATGGTTTCGACTGGACCTGCACAGCTCAGTCACAAGTTGACTTCTGGACTGTTTGGATGGATCTTTTGTTCCTCCCGTCCATCTTCTTAGAACCTCCTGGAAGGAGTTGAGTAGGCCATTTCCCTCCTCCAGGAAACTCCTGTCCGGTTGAGTTGATTTGGCTGCTCCTGCCAGGGGCCACTTTCCTGTTATCCTTCTGTACTGGTTCCTGTCTCCCCGATCTACCTTCTTCCCTGATCTCAGGTATGAGCTTGCATTTTCTGACCAGGGCTATTGTTAGTAGTGGCTATTGTGTGTTTGTAGTTGTCAGGGTTTGTTCTGCAGTTTTTCTTGATCGTGGAGGGTCTCCCTTTCTCTCTCTGCTTATGTTTTGTCTGTTTGAGCGGTCTCCCCCCTCTTCTCTGGTTGTGTTTTGTTTGCTTGAGGGGTCTCCCCCCTCTTCCGTGATCCGATCTGTGTCACCCCTCATTGCCCTAGATCTGAGTTAATCTATGTTTCTCTTCCAGCTCCTACTGTCTGTTGTATCTACTCTGTAAGAACGAGGCCAGTTATTTGGGTCATTTTTGCCTATATCCATAATGGTTCCCCCGTGAGGTTTTTTGCGAATACTGGGTCCCCTGTTTGAAATGTGCAACAGTTACTGGAGCAGTCTGCTGGTTTTTCTGGTTATATGTGGAGTACTAGGTGTGATCTTATTTTCCTCCCCATTAGTAATTCTGCTGGGCTTTTATTTGTTGTGGCACTGGGTGTTATGTGCTGTATCCTGAGTAGCTTATCTATCTTTTCTTGTCTGTCCCCGGGGCCCAGCTTTTGTAATGTTTCCTTCATGTAACAGACCATCCGTTCCACCCATCCGTTCATCAACAGGTGTCCTAGTGCTGTCAATGCATGCCTTATCCCATTTTGTGCTAAAAATCCCTTGAATGTTGTTGCTGTGAATTGGGGCCCATTGTCAGATACAATTAAATCCAGCAACCCATGTGTTGCAAAAAGTTTCCTGAGCTGTCTAATGATGGTTTCTGTCTTGGTGAAGTGCATGATGCTTACCTCTAGCCATTTGGAGTAAGCATATACGACTATTAGAAATGTGTGTCCTTTGGTTGGGCCCTTAAAATCAATGTGTAAACTTGACTATGGTCCCCTTGGTGTTTCCCATTTGTGTTTTGGTGCTGTGGGGGGTGTTGGCCTAGATTCCTTGCAGCATTTACACATTGCCACCCAGTGTTTATCCAACCCTGGCCACCATACATAACTTCTTGCCAGGGATTTCATTCTTACAATACCCGGGTGTCCATCATGTAGCATTTCTAGTATGCTTTTCCTTAATATGTCCGGTATGACCACCCAATCCCACCATAGTACGCACCCTTTCAGCATTGAGAGTTCTGTTTGTCTATTCCGGAATGGTTTGGAGTTCTCGTCGATCTCAGTCTCTGGCCATCCCTTTCCTACCCAATTTAAAATTTGCACCAGGGTTTTGTCTCTAATCGTTTCCTTAGCGATGTATGCTGCTGTTATGTGTAGGTTTTCTAATGTCTCTATTTGGAGAGCCAATGTGGTTGGTGCTGGGTCTTCTTCTATGTCAGGTAGAGGTCAATGGCTAAGCACGTCAGCATGATTTATGTCCTTTCTGGGTTGGGATGTTAATTTGTAGTTGTAGGCAGCCAAGAATTCCAACCACCGTGTCATTTGGGGTGACAATATGTTAGGTGTAGCTTTGTTTCCTGCGATGATGCCCAGGAGTGGCTAGTGATCTGTGACTAGGGTGAAAGTCCTCCCATAGATATATTCATGGAAACGCTTGATTCCAGTGACAGCGGCCAATGCCTCTTTGTCTAGTTGGCTGTAGTTCCGCTCTGGCTTTGATAGAATGCTATGGGTGCTTTTTTCCCATCTGGTAATACATGACTGAGGATAGCGCCGATGCCGAAAGGTGATGCATCGCAGGTTAGGGTTATTGGGAGTGTTTCACTGAATTGCATTAGTATGTGGTCTGATGTGATCAAGTTTTTTTATTTCCTGGAATGCCGTTTCTTCCCATCGCCCCCAGGCCCAGATTGCTTTCTTATCAAGCAACCTGTGTAGTGGTTCTGCAATGGTTGCTTTCTGTGGTAGGAATATATTATAAAAGTTAATGAGTCCTAAGAAGGCTTGAAGTTCAGTTTTATTTGCAGGTCTGGGTACTTCCCTGATTGCTCTGACTTTCTTTTCTGTGGGGTGAATTCCTTCACTGTCTATAAGGTATCCTAGGAATTCAACTTTGGTTAATTGGCACTTCTCCTTTTTCACTTTTAGTCCCGCCTCCTTGAATTTATTTAGGACTTCCCTTAAGTGGTCCCTCAATTGTTCTTTGTCCTTGGCTGATGTGAGGACGTCATCAAAGCATGGCACCACCCCTTTTATCCCTTGCAATAGGCATTCCATTAAACTCTGGAACACCCCTGGGGTGACACTGATGCCAAATTGTAATCTGCTGCATTTAAATGCCCCCCTGTGTGTTACAATTGTCTGGGCTTCTGCTGTTTCGGGGTCAATAGGTAATTGTTGGTAGGCTTGTGTGAGGTCTAGTTTCACAAAGATCCCCCCCCCCCCAAGAGAATATAATAGATGCTGTACCACTGGGACAGGGTATGCACTTTGTTGAAGCCTGTGGTTAAGGGTTGCTTTGTAGTCTCCGCAGATACACACAGACCCGTCTGATTTAATTGGTGTAACAATCAGAGTTTCCCACTTGCATGGTCAATGGGCTCTAGAACGCCTTGTGCGATGAGTTTATCCAATTGTTCATCGATCTTTGGTTTTAGTGCAAAGGGAACCCACCTTGCCTTTAATCTTATAGGGGTTATGGTTGGGTTTAGATTAAAGGAAATTGGGGATCCCCAGTACTTGCCCAGCTCTCCATTGAACATGTCTCTGAATTCTTCCATTAGGTCCTCTTCCCACTCTGTATCGGTGATACTGTTTATCCCTGTAACTTTGATCCCCAATGGTGCAAACCATTTGAGTCCCAGTAGGTTTGGTCGATTTCGTTCGACTATGATTAGGGAAAGGACTCAAGTATTTTTTGAATGTTACCTTGAATTGCCCGGTGTCCACTACAGGAATTTTGTTTCCCTGGTAGTCTTTCAGCATCAGTGTTTGTCTTTCTAGTCCTTCCCGGTTTATGTCTGGTATCAGTCTTTTTTTAGTGTCCCATGATACCATTGATAAATATGAGTCTGAATCCACTTCCATCTGGCAAGGTTGGCCTCCTATGGTGACTTGGACATATACTTTCCTGGCGTTAATCATGTTTGAATGTCCGATGGTCACTGTCCAATGTGTTTCATCTCTTCCATTGCTTTCCTCTTTCCCTCACCTGTTTCGGTTGTCTTGGTTCCAACGGCTTCCTGTTTGTTTCTCCCTCTCTCGAGGGGGGGTGTTCCATCTTTTGTCTAGAGCCATAGTTTTTCTTTGGTCGGCATGCCCTAATGATATGTCCCCTACGTTCACAATGTTTGCAGATTGCATTTAGGAAACGGCACTCAGAACATGAGTATATACTTGTGTTACAAAAGCAGTATGCTTCCTCCCTTAATTGGGGCTTACCAGTGTATACTTGTAACACAAGTATATACTCATTCCCCTGTCTCAGCTGACCAGGATAAGAACCAGTGGTCTAATGGCAATTACAACTGTCTCATATGTAATACTTCCCTGGTTCGAATCCCAGTAAGGGTATGGCTAGCTGATGAGAGTTAAATAGCTCGAAATAGATTTATCTTAGTCTCCCTTGTTTAATTATTTATCAGCTCAAAAACCTAACACACATGTAAAACAAAAAGACAATGAAACAAACAGCTTTCTGTCTGCATGGTGTCTGGTGATGAGCCAAAAGACAGAAAAGGAAAGCAGTTTGTTTCCTCCCTTAATTGGGCTTGCCAGGGAGTTGTAACACAAATATATGTGTGTGTGTGTGTGTGTATAGATATAGATATAGATATATAGATATAATTTCTCATTAAGGACTCCTTGTGTTCCCATGGGCCATGTGGGTGGCGCAGCCTTGTATTTCCATGCAACCTGGATCAACATTTTCTCACAGACCACCAGTGGTCCCTGGCCCTCTGGTTGGTGATCACTGGCCTTGACAATAGGATTTCATGTAACAACATGAAGGTTTTGGTCACCACATTATAAAAAAGATGTTGAGACTCTAGAAAAAGTACAGAGAAAAGCAACCAGGATGATTAGGGGACTGGAGATTAAAACAGAGGAAGAACTGGGCTTGGCTAGTCTAGTAAAGAGAAGGACCAGGGGAGACATGATAGCAGTCTTCCAATATTTGAGAGGCTTCCACAGAGAGAAAGAGGTTAAGCTATTTTCTAAAGTGCCTGTAGGCAAGAAAAGGAATTATGGATGGAAACTGAACAAGGAGAGATTCAACCTGGAAATAAGGAGAAACTGTCTGACTGTGAGAACAATTAACTAATGGAACAGCTTGCCCTCGGAAGTTGTGGGAATGCCATCACTTGAGATTTTCAAGAAGAGATTGGACTGCCATTTGTCAGAAGTGGTGTAGGGTCTCCCATTTGGGTGGGGGGGTTGGACTTGATGACCTACAAGGTACCTTCCAAATCTGATTATCTGACCCCCCCACCCAAAAAGGAAAAAAAGTGATAAAGTACAGGTAGTCCTCAACCTACAAGACTTCTCTTAGTGACTGAAGTTAGAATGGCACTGAAAAAGTGACTTATGACCATTGTTCACACTGACGACCATGGTAGCCTCCCTAGAGTCACATGATTTTCATTCGGATGCTTGGTATCATACTTATCACGGTCACAGTGTTTCAGGGTTATGTGATTACTCCTTTTCAACCTTCTGATTGAAAGCCAATGGGGAAGCCAGATTCACTTAACAATTGTTTAACTAATTTAACAATGGCAGTGATTCACTAAAAGAATGTAGCAAGAAAAGTCATAAAATGGGGCAAAACTCATTTAACCAATTTCTCACTTAGCAACATACATTTTGGACTCAGCTGTGGTCGTAGGTTGAGAATTATCTCTACATGCACTTCTAATGGGAAATTGTATTAATCTTTGCACTGTTCTATTATCTCTTTCTCTCCCTCTGCTTGTCTCAGAGAAGCCTGTCCTCTTCTCTTCTCCCATTGTCTTTTTCCTAACCCACTTCCCCTCCTCAAATCTCCTCCTTTTATATCCTCTCTTCTCCTCTCCTCTCTCCCCCTTCCTCATCCTTTTCTCTTTTTTTTCAGGTCCTGCTGCACTCTCTTCTCCCAAGCACCAGTCAGATGGAGCCAAGGATAAAGTCTCGGCAGCATTGTAGCTTTGGCTGACTCTCCTAAGCCCAGTGCAGTGATATTGCTGCTTCAGCTCATCCCACCGCTACCACTTTTACACATTTTTTTAAAAAAAACTTTTTCTTTTACAGTGCTATTCAGCCCATCATAAACGTACCACCTGCCAGGTACTGAAGGACCATCGGTAATACGTATACCACAGGTTGAAAAACAGTGGTTTAAAAGGTTCACAGTGAAGTTTCATTTCTGGGCTTCTGCCATGATACTAAAGAATAATATTCCTGGCTCCCTGCTATGTGACGTCGGCCCTGCCTGAGCTCCTTGAGGTCATAGCCGGCTTGGTGGTTGAGACCTCCAGGCTTATGGTCATGGGGGATTTCAACCTGCCATCTGCCGGTGGGGCCTCGGGGATTGCTCAGAAGTTCATGGCTTCCATGACATCCATGGGCCTGACCCAACTAATTCGGGATCCTACTCACTTGGGGGGGTCACACACTGGATTTGGTTTTTGTCTCTGATCAGTGGCAGAATGATCTTGGTATAGGGGATGTAGTTGTGGAACCCCTGTCATGGACTGATCATTTGCTCCTTAGACTCGACTTCCATTCCGCACCCCCCTGCCACAGGGAGGTGGGCCCGATAAAATGGTACCGCCCCAGGCACCTGATGGATCCAGATAGGTTCCTGATGGAGCTTGGGCCGTTTCCCGATGCTCACACACACGACTCGGTCGAGGGCTTGGTAGCCACCTGGGATAGGGTGGACGCTGGGGCCCTTGACCGGGTCATGCCCTTGCGGCCTCTGACCCGGTGCCGATCCCAAGTGGCTCCTTGGTTTTCCGAGGAGCTAAGGGAGATGAAGCGCCGGAAAAGACGCCTAGAGAGTAGTTGGAGGGCCAGCTGCTCTGGATCTGACCGAACACTATTACTATCCTATATTAAGTATTTAGTGGTGATAAGGACGGTGAGGCGGTCTTACCTCTCCACCCTTATTGCGTCCACGGAAAACCACCCGGCCGGCTTAGGGTGACCCGCTCCCTTTTGGAGGTGGGGGCGCGGAAGGATCCCTTACAGGGATGGGCTGAGGATTTTTCTGCAGGACAAAATCACTCAGATCCAGGATGAGTTGGACTCTGACTGGGCATCTCCAGGTGGGGGGACGGAGGTGGATTTCGGGGAGGTCATTTGGGATGAGTTCGATCCTGTTACTCTGGAGGACGTGGACAGGATACTGGGGGGGCTTAATGCCACCACTTGTTTATTGGACCCGTGCCTCTCCTAGCTGGTCTTGGCCACTCGGGAGATGACACAAGGCTGGTTCCAAGGGATTATTAATGCTTCCTTGAGAGAGGGCCTTTTACCCACTGCCTTGAAAGAGGCCCCTCCTCAAGAAACCGTCCCTGGATCCAGCATTATTGTCGAATTATTGTCCGGTCTCCAACCTCCACTTTGTTGTGAAGGTTGTTGAGAGTGTGGTGGCACGTCAGCTCCCTCAGTACCTGGATGAAGCGGTATACCTAGACCCCCTCCAATCAACCCTTTCAGGCCCGGGCACAGCACGGAGACGGCATTGGTCGCGTTGGTGGATGATCTCTGGAGGGCCCAGGACAGGGGTTGTTCCTCTGTCCTGGTCCTGTTAGATCTCTCAGCGGCTTTTGATACTGTCGACCACAGTATCTTATTGCAACGGTTGGGGTGGGTGGGAGTGGAAGGCACCGTTTTACGGTGGTTGTCCTCCTTCCTCTCTGACCGCTTTCAATTTGTGTTGACAGGGGGGGCAGAGGTCGACCCCAGGGCCCCTATTATGTGGGGTGCCTCAGGGGTCTGTGCTCTTGCCCCTGCTGTTCAACATTTATGTGAAGCCGCTGGGTGAGATCATCCGTGGTTTCGGGGTAGAGTTCCATCAGTACGCTGATGACACTCAGCTGTACATCTCTACCCCGGTCCACCTCAATGAAGCCCTCGAAGTGATGACCCGGTGCCTGGAGGCCATGCAGAGTTGGATGGGTCTTAACAGGCTTCGTCTCAACCCGACCAAAACCGAGTGGCTGTGGTTTCCTGTGCCCAGATACAGCTACTTGTTCCGTCGCTGGCCGTGGGAGGAGAAATTTTGACCCCCATGGAAAGGGCTCGCAATCTAGGTGTCCTCCTGGACGTACGACTGTCTTTAGAAGATGACATCACGGCCGTCACCAGGGGGGCCTTTTGTCAGATTCGTCTGATTTACCAGTTGCGGCCCTTTCTGGATCTGGACGCACTTCGCACAGTCACCTCTGCCCTCGTCATCTCCCGCTTGGACTATTGCAACGCTCTCTACATGGGGCTCCCCTTGAAGAGTGTCCGGAGGCTGCAATTGGTCCAGAATGCGGCCACGCGGGTGATCTTGGGAGCCCCTCAAAGCTCCCATGTAACACCACTTCTCCGCAAGCTGCATTGGCTTCCTGTGGCCTTCCGGATCCGATTCAAGGTGGTATTGATCATTTTCAAAGTGCTCCATGGCTTGGGACCTGGGTACTTACAGTACCGCCTGCTGCCATCAACAGCCTCCCGACACCCAGTGCGCTCCCACAGGGTTGCCCTCCTCGGGGTTCCACCGCCTGATCGTTGTCGGTTGGCGACCCCGAGGGTGCGGGCCTTCTCTGTGGGGGCCCCCTCCCTGTGGAATGATCTGCCCCCGGAGATACGGGCCATTACAGACATCCAGACCTTCTGGCGTGCAGTAAAGACCCTGTTCTTTCATCAGGCTGGCCTGGCCCAATAAACGGTTTTTTGGGGGTTTTAAATTAACTAAGTTTTAAATTTTGATATAATTCTTAAATTTTAAATTTATTGGTTATATTTTTGTATTTAAATGGGATTTCAGCCGGATTAATTTGTTTAATTTGTTTTTAATTGTATATATTGTTCATTTTTAGTAGGCTGTACACTGCCCCGAGTCCCTTTTTGGGAGAGAGGGCGGTATAAAAATTCAATAAATAAATAAATAAAATAAATTTCATTTTTGACCCTGAAGATAGATCACCTTGCAAACAGGGAAGATGAAACTGGAATTTTTAAGCCATTTTTATCATCCATTATTTTCTTAAGCAAACTCTCTGATACCCAGAATAAAATATCCTGAAGTTCTCACTAGACAGTGATCGATCCACATTGACTAGGGGGAGAGAAGAATATATGGGAGACTTTGCAGGTTTACTTAAATCATCCAAAACCTAACTTTTGTTTTGTCATTGAGAAATATATTTACAAAAGTTTCTTTGTCATGGGTTGTATTGGATGTCAAGAAAGACATGTTTCATAATTAGTACAGAGGTCAATAGGATTGATTATATTTGAGTAAGTGTATAGCACTGTGATATGAATATTATGGGATTGATTTTCCTTAGATGCGTGAAAAACTTACAGGTGCACACAATGAGGGCACCATGTTCTTTCTCACATCAATTAAGCAAGGTACATGAGGGATTCCAATTTTACTTACTCTGAGAAGTTAGAGGGGTTGTAGGACGAACTACCAAGCAACTACTTCAAGACAGGAAGACAGTCCCAAATATTTAATCTCAGAGGGCTTCTTGGAAAGGAGGTTGGATATTGCCAATGTTCTCCACCCTTGAGTCAGCCCAACTGGGAGAAGACAGCTTCAGGATTAAGGACATTGAATATATATTAATGTCAAAGGGATGAAAAAGAAGCAAAATTCTGAAAATAGCCAAACGCAAGAGAATTGGCAGCACGAAGAATCAAAGGTGCCTGAATTGCAAAATATATCAAGGAAGAACTGTAAAATATAATTCCATATTACTACCTCAAACTAAACTTTAACTTTTTATAAACTAACCAGTTGATTCTACTAACCAGAGACTTTATTTCTTTTCCTCTACCAAAGGGCTAACCAGATTCTCACTGTTTACTCCAAGATCAGATCTCAGTTTTCACTTAGTACCATGGCAATTTGTTTATTTCTTCTCATTCCAATTAGATAAATTCAACCATCTATGATTGGGGCAATTTGGAGAGACGGACTGTGAGAAATTCATGATTGGCATCAGATACACTCCCTCTCACCATGTGTTGTGCGCATTAATAGACTATGTATCTCCAGCTTAGAGGCTTTTCACTTGCATCTCCAGAATCAATGGACTGGAGTTCAGTCAACATGAAGTGGTGCTCTGAAAAAAAATGGTTTTTGCTTGGCAACAGATTCATTTCCTTTCACAGTATCTCTTGCACAGTAATAGACTGCCATGTCTTCTGGTTTGAGGCTGTTCATTTGCAGATACAGCTGGCTTTTGGCATTGTCCCTGGAGATGGTGAAGTGACCCTTGACTTTGTCTGAGTAGTAAGTACTTGAACCAGTGGTTATCCTTGCCACCCATTCCAGTCCTTTCCCTGGAGCCTGTCTCACCCAGTCCATGTAATAGCTACTGAAAGTGAATCCAGAGGCTTGGCAGGAGAGACGGAGGGACTTTCCTGGTCTTCTCAAGTCCCCTTCAGACTCCATCAACTGGACTTGAGATTGGACTTCTAAAAAGAAAAGGATTGGGTTTTTTAATGAGATCTCCTGCACACAGGAGAAAAATATGGAAATACACTTTATTTGGAGGGAAATAATTACATTTGAGGAATACTAGCAAGGACACAAGATTTAGCCACATTTTTGCTTCCTGTAATGAATGAAGGGAATTGAGGAGACAGGTCTCAGGAAATTGCACAAGGTTTAGGTTGGTGGGTATTGTCTGAAAAGGGAAACCATTGGGCTCCTTTAAAGGAGAAATTGTGCCTCAATTTACATATCTGTTGGAATAAAAGAGCCCTTGACCAACACACTTCTGTAAACATCATTCCTCTGTGCTTTTTGTGAATATCAGTTCAGTCCCAGGATTGTGAGCCATTTATTTTTCTGTTAATTGATAGGCAAATTTACTATGCATTAACTAAAAGAAAATCCCAAATAGATTAAATGGCAGTTGAACCAAAACCAACAAATTTTAAGATACACTAGTTAGATCCACTCAATTCACAAAGTAGAACTTAACTCAAATTGTGGCCAAATACACTCTCTTACTCCAAAAAGCATGATAAATAATTCTCTTTGTATTATCCAAAATATTTCGTTTACTGTGGATTATCAGTTTTAAAGCTAGATAGGCCTTCCCACTAAGGATTTTGGTGTTTTGAAAAATTAAATTCTTTGAGATCTCTTGAGAGAAACTCCAATATTTTCAGGATTGGTGTACATATTTTCATCCATAATTTTATTTATGTATTTATTTGATTTGTCAATCACTTACAAGATAATAGATATAAGTATAAACATAGTTATGAATACATGAAATGAATACATATAAGAAAAATAAAAATAAATAATAGGACAGGGATGGTGGGCACGTTGGTGTGCTTATGCACGCCCCTTACAGACCTCTTAGGAAAGGGGTGAGGTCAATAGGAGACAGTCTAAGTTTGAAGTTTTTGGGGTTTGGGGAAGGAACCACAGAGTCAGGTAGAATATTCCAGACAGTGACCACTCTGTTGCTAAAGTCGTATTTCCTGCAATCTAATTTGGTGCAGTTTACCTTGAGTTTGTATCTATTTTGTGCTCCTATATTGTTATGGGTGAATCTGAAATATTTATTGACAGCTAGGACATTGATATATATTATTTTATGTACTATACTTAGATCAGACAGAAGGCGGCGTAGTTATAGTTTTCTAGGTCTAGAATTTCAAGTCTCGTGGCATAAGATATTCTGCAATGAGTAGAGGAGTGAAAAACTCTTTTTGTGAAATATTTCTGGACTTTCTGAACTGTGTTAATATCAGATACGTAATGCAGGTTCCAAACTGATGAGCTATATTCAAGTATTGGTCTAATAAATGTTTTGTATGCTCTAGTTAATAGTGTGATATTACCAGAGAAAAAACTACATAGGATTAGGTTAAGAACTCTTAATGCCTTTTTGGCTATGTAGTTACAATGGGTTCTAGCATTTAGATCATTAGAGATGAGTACTCCAAGGTCCTTGATAGAGCTTGCATCATCAACAAGGTCTTGACTATTCAGCTTGTATTTTATTTTCTGTTATGTTTTTTTTTTTACCAGTAAGTAAGACAGAACATTTATTTGTTGAGATTTGAAGTTGCCATTTGTTTGACCATTCTGGTACATAGTTGAGGTCTTTTTGAAGAGAAGCAGTATTGTCTGTGGTGTTGAATAGCTTTACATCATCAGTGAAGAGAACGCAGTTGCTCTTAATATGATCATAGAGATCATTTATGTAGAGTATGAAGAGAGTAGGTCCTAGAACACAGCCTTGGGTGGAGGGAATTGGCGAGAGAGGATTCAGGAAACAGCACAAGGTTAAGTTTGGTGGGTGTTCTCTGAAAAGGGAAACTATGGGGATTCTTTAAAGGGGAAATTGTGCCTTGATTTACATATCTGTTGAGATAAAAGAGCCCATGACCAACACACTTCTATGAACATCTGTGCATTTTGTAATTAACAGTGCACTCGCAAGAAAAGGATTGTGAGCCATTTTTTTTTTTTTGTGAATTAATAGGCAAAAGAGCAAATTTACTATGTATTAACTAAAACAAACTGATTAAATTGCAGTTGAACCACAAAAAACACAACTAGACTACTTAGGTCTACCCAATTCACAAAGTTGAACTCAGCTTATATAGTAGCCAAATACACTCTCTTATTCCAAAGAACATGATAAATAATTATCTTTGTATTATCCAAAATATTTCATTTACTGTGGGTTATCAGTTGTAAAGCCAGATAGGGCTTCCCAGTAAGGATTTTGGTCTTTTGAAAAATTAAATTCTTTTGAGATCCCTTGAGAGGAACTCCAATATTTTCTGGATTGGTCTATATAGTTGAATCCATAAAGCTTTAACTGTTTTACATGTTCACTGAATATGATAACACAATGTCTTCATATCTTTTTTTTTTGTCCAGCAAAGATTTGAAATGCCTAGAAAGTTTGATTGGTGAAAAACAAAACCTATACATTATTTTATTAAACAAAAACAGCTTTCTGGTCACCTCTGTAACCTACTGAGATTGGAAGTTTTTTGTCTAGCATCAGATTTACTTCCTCTCACTGTGTCTCTCACACAGTAATAGACTGCTGTGTCCTCTGGCTTGAGGCTGTTCATTTGCAGATACAGCTGGATCTTGGCATTGTCCCTAGAAATGGTGAAGCGCCCCTTGACTTTGTCTGAGTAGAACTTTCCACTGGAATCAGTATAGATGTGTGCATCCCATTAGAAACCTTTTCCTGGAGCCTGTCTCACCAGCTCATCGCATAGCTTCCGAAGGTGAACCCAGAAACTTGACAAGAGATACTGAGGGACTCTCCAGGTCTTCTCACATCCCCTCCAGATTCCACCAACTGGACTTGAGATTGGACTCCTAAAAAGAAAAGGATTGGTTTTTTTTAATGAGATGTCCTAGATACAGGAGCAGAACATGGATACACACTTTATATATGGGAAATAATTACCTTCAAGGAGTACTAGTAAGGACACAAGGTTTAGCCACATTTTTGTTCCCTCTAATGAGTGGGAGGTATTGACGAGAAAGTATTCAGGACACAGCACATGTTTTAGGTTGGTGGGTGTTGTCTGAAAAGAGAAACCATGGGGCTCCTTTAAAGGGGAAATCATGCCTCAATTTACTTATCTGTTGTGATAAAAGACATTTTGGTGAACATAACATATACCTACATCTTGCAATTGACATTCTACTCCTAAGAAAAGTTTTGGGCACATTTTTTCCCTTGAGGTAATAGGAGAAAAATCCTCTTACTGTATATTAACTAGAAAAAAAAAAGTTTGAAATTTTTCACCACATTTCAAAATGATTTTATGTAACAAGGAGTAAATAGACACAAGTTTCATTTAAGGAAACTTATTAGGGGGGGAATAAAAAAATCTAGAACATTTGAATCAGAAAGTTTGCTCTCAGATTGCTTCTTAAACTATGATTTATTTTATGGAAAATCCCAGTTGTCTTCAAGGAACCCTTTTTCAGCTAGGCAAGTTGGGTCCACTCTGCTCACGAAGTTAAACTCATGTTGTAACCAAATTCGTTGTTATTTATTTATTTTACTTATTTATTTAGTCTTTTATATCGCCCCCTCTCGTGATAGGACTCGGGGCAGTGTACAGCCCAATAAAATGGAATAAAAATACAATACAATATTTAAAAGCAATTTAAAAAGATTAAATAAAGTGGCTGATAAATAACAGATAGATAAAAACTATCAAGGTTAAAAGTTATAAAATTAAAAACCGATTAAAACCAATTAAAAACCCTGCACAGAACTCTAGGCCAGACTGGCTTGATGAAATAAGGGGGTTTTCAGAGCGCGCTGGAAGGTCAACAGGTCAGGGATGGTCCTCATCTCCGGGGGCAATTCGTTCCAGAGGGAAGGTGCTCCCAGAGAAAAGATTCGCACCCTTGGGGTCGCCAGCCATCTAGCTGGTGTCACCCTGAGGAGGCCTATCCTAGGGGAGTGCACTGGCCGTCAGGAGACTGATGGTGGCAGTAGGCAGTCCCGTATGTACCCAGGTCCCAAGCCATGCAGCGCTTTAAAGATGGTCACTAATACCTTGAATCGCAACCGGAAGGTTACCAGGAGCCAATTCAGCTTGCGCAAAAGTGGTGTAACATGGGAGTTCTGAGGAGCCCCCAAACCACCCGCGCAGCTACATTTTTCACCAACGGGAGCCTCCGGGTGCTCTTCAAGGGGAGCCCCATGTAGAGAGCATTGGCATAGTCTAGGCGGGAGATGACGAGGGTGGATGTTGTTAGTCGCAATGTCTTTCATCATGACCCCATGGAAAATGTTGCTCCAGGCCTTCCTGTTTTCTACCATCCCTCAGAGTTCATTTAAGCTCACGCCGACTACTTCAGTGACTTCATCCAGCCACCTCATTCTCTCTTGTCACCTACAGTCTCTCAATTAAAACAGAATTATAAATAGTTATCTCTGAATTATCCAAAATATTCTGTTTGCTTAAGTTTTCTGTTGTAAATTTTGGCATGACTTCCCAGAGAGGATTATACTAGGAAAAAAAGTGAAGTTTGTTTGAATTCCATTGAAAGAAACTTTAAAATCTTCCAGTTTGCTGCATGTATTTATATTTAAAATCAGAGGTGGGTTTCAAAAAATTTAGCAAAAAGTTCTCTGCATAGTTGCTGGATGGGCATGGCCATGGTGGGTGTGGCCTAGTCAGCCTCCTGCACCAAGGCCTGGGGGCATTTTTAACCCTCCCCGGGCTCCGGAGGTTCTATGGAGGCTGGAAAAGAGCCCATTTCCAGCCTTCCGGAGCCTGCGGGAGGCCTGTTTTTTGCTTTCCTCAAGCCTGCATGCAGGCACTGGGATCCAAAATAGGCCGTTTGGAGGCTCCTGGGAGGCGCAGGGTGTGGTGGGTGGCGCCAGCCAATTGTTGCAATTACCAGTTCAGCAAACCAGATATAAAACTCATCCAAATTTTTGTGAACTGGCAACAGCTACCCCTGTCTATAATTTTTTTAATTGTTTTATATGTTCACTGAATATGATAATGGGATTCTCTCATTTTGTCTCCCTTTCCAGCAAAGTTTTCAAATACCTAGATAAGTTTTAAACCCAAATTCCATCTTTTTATAAAATTTTACATTAAGGACTCCTGAGATGTAAAATTTTCTTGTGAACATTTCAGTGAATTATTACAGAAATAAAATAAAAAATTATCTGGCTTCCACAAAGATACAATATCTAATGACATTTGTTTTAATTCTCTTCCCAACCCCCACCAGGTGTATAAACAAAAGGATTTCATTGCCTCCCAGAGTCAGAAAGGAGGAGAGGACCCATCTTCCTAATTCTAGAAGGAGATTCTTTGGTGCAGATGTTTCTTGGTGACTTCAATCTACCTCATATTAACTGGATCCTTAATGAATGTACAACTGAACCCACACATGCAATCTTCTACAATGCAGTAACGAATCTGGGACTAGAACATCTAGTAACCACCAACACTAGACTTAACAACTGCCTCGATCTCATCTTCTGCAATAGTTTGAATTCAATTTACGGAATAAAAATTAAAGAAACCTTTTCCAACAGTGACCATAACATGATTGACTTTTGTCTCAACATACATCCACACAAAAATCATCACAATGAAGGAATCCCCAATTATAACTTCAAAAAAGGCAACTATGATCTTATAAACAATGATCTCTCATCTCTTGATTGGCAATTTCTATTCTCTGGATGCAATACTATAGAAGACCATTACAACATATTTTTACTTAAAGTCAAAAGAGTCATCAAACTACATATACCATTAACAACTCCCAAAACCAGAAAAAACAAATTACCCTAAACAATAAGGAAGCTTCAATCCAAAAAGAAATCACTTTGGCCGAAAAACAAATCTGATCATGTTGCCAACTTCAAAAGCCGATACAAAAATTTATGCCACCAGATAAAAACTGAATGTACCAATTATCACATTAAACAAGAAGAAAATCTTCTACGCACCAATTCCACCCGTGCTTTCTACAATTTTATAAACAACAAACTAAAAGACTCAAGGTCCATCCCACCCCTGAAAGGACCTAATGGTAAAGACTGCTATGACGACACTATTAAAGCCAACCTCTTTAAGACAGTCTTTGGCTCAGTATTTTTAAATAGCAATGGATCATGCCCAGTATTTCCTAGTCAAACCACAGACAACTACAATGATCTAATACATATCGATTTTACAGAAGACAATGTTGAAAAAGCACTACGCAATCTAAAACCATCTCTATCTATTGGACTGGATGGAATATGTGCCTACTTCTTAAAAAAGCTATCTACTGCCATAGCAGAACCTCTAAGCATAATCTTTGAAAAATCTTTCAGGACCAGCTCCTTGCCAAACTATGGTCACAAGCCATGGTCATCCCCATCTTCAAAACGGGAGACCCCAGCCTAGTTGAAAATTACAGACCAATCTCTTTATGCTGCGTCACCTGTAAAGTCATGGAATCAATTATTAAGCAATCCATCATCCTCCACTTAGAAACAAACAACCTACTCTCTAATAAACAATTTGATTTTAGGAAAAAACTATAATGTAACTTGCAACTCTTACATTGCAAAAACATATGAACTACACAACTCGATCAGGGCAAAGCAATAGACGCAATCTACATAGACTTCTGCAAAGCCTTTGATTCAGTGGTACACGACAAACTACTCCTAAAACTAAAATCTTATGGTATTTCTGAACACCTGCATAACTGGATAGAAGCATTCCTGTCAAACAGACAACAAATGATCAAAATTGGGAGAGTCCTATCAAATTCTATACCTGTCAACAGTGGTGTCGCCCAAGGCAGTATTCTAGGACCAACTCTTTTCTTACTCTATATAAATGACCTCTGTGATTACATCAAGAGCAACTGTGTTCTCTTCGCTGATAATGTAAAGCTATTCAACACCACAGAAAATACCATTACCCTTCAAAAAGACCTTGACTACGTATCAGAACTGTCAAACAAATGGCAACTTCAGATCTCAATAAATAAATGCTCCGACCCACATATTGGGAAAAAAATCAGAAAATAAAATATAGACTGAATAGTCAAGACCTTGTTCATGACCCAAACTCTGTCAAGGATCTTGGAGTACTCATCTCAAATGACCTAAGTGCTAGAGCCCACTGTAAATAAACAGCCAAAAAGGCGCTAAGAGTTCTTAACCTAATCTTATGTCACTTTTTCTCTGGTAATATTACACTAATAACTAGAGCATACAAAACATTTGCTAGACAAATACTTGAATACAGCTCATCAGTCTGGAACCCACATTATGTATCTGATATTAACACAGTTGAGAAAGTACAGAAATATTTTACAAGAGGAGTTCTTCACTCCTCTACTCATTGCAGAATACCTTATGCCACCAGACTCGAAATTCTAGAACTAGAAAACCAAGAACTACACCGCCTTTGGTCCGATCTAAGTATAGTATATAAAATCATACATTGCAATGTCCTACCTGTCAATGAATACTTCAGCTTCAACCATAACAATACAAGAGCAAACAGTAGATACAAACTCAAGGTTAAATTGTACCAAACTTGATTGCAGGAAATACGACTTCAGCAACAGAGTGATCAATGTCTGGAATACTCTACCTGACTCTGTGGTTTCTTCCCCAAACCCCAAAAACCTTAACTTTAGACTGTCTACTATTGACCTCACCACTTTCCTAAGAGGTCTGTAGGGGGCTTACATAAGTGCATCAACGTACCTACTGTCCCTGTCCTATTGTTTCTTTTATATTTTATTTTTCTTATATGTATCCATGTATTCATAACTATGTTTTACTTATATCTATTATCTTGTAAGCAATTGACAAATAAATAAATATATAAATAAAATAAATGCCTGTTTACTGGCACGTATATAAACAAAATTTCATTTCATGTTCATCTACTGAAGCGAAATATGCTTGTATTTCAGATGCATGTAATTCTTTAATGTAGTTTGATGCTTTAGTTACAGATATTTGGACTCACCCGATACAGCCATTCACCGTGATGGAAGACAATGAATCTGTGGTTCATATTTCCAAAACTCGTATCACAGTTCTAGGTCCAGACATATTGACATTTGGTATAAGAACATAAAGCAACTAGTCAAACAAGGTTTGTTAAATTACAGTATGTGTCCACACATGATCAGATTGAAGACATGCTCAACAAACCATTTGCAGCTGCTCAGCATGAATATCTGCATGAGAAGATGTGCCTTACCTGACGTCCGCTCATCAGACAAAGAAAAGGGTATCACTGCGTTGTTTTGGTTTGACTGCTGAGCTTCACAGAATTGTTATCATGTTTCTATAGTAACAAGATATGAGTGTCTTGTGATGTTTGATTTACTGCACATGTGTGCAGGGGAGGAGTTTTACTTTACTTTCATTCATTTTTTTTCTTTAGCTTGCTTCTTACACGGTATTGTTTTTTCTTTTGTTCCTAGCTATGTGAAAATAAAGTATGCTAACAACAGAAAAACACGATTCATTTCCTCTAATTTATATAGCTGAAATTTTTCACTTTGACAGGATGCTGCCCATGTTAGTAGTATATTAACTTGTTTGCATGTTCGATGTCATAGTCAGGGGCTGTGTAACATAGTAGGAACCAAAATGTGATATTTAAGGACAGTTCACAGATGATGGTCTCAGGAAGAGCAAGCTCCTGGGTAATTTGGATGCTTTTTTTAGATGTAGGGACTTTTTATAGAAGATAGCAACACCTTCCCCTCTATGGATTTCACGATCTGATCGGTAAACAGGTGGTGAATAGAATAGAATAGAATAGAATAGAATAGAATAGAATAGAATAGAATAGAATAGAATAGAAGCACCCCTTCACTTTCTCTGAGTATTTAATAGTACCAGAATAGTAGCTTATGAATGATACCCATTCCAATCCTTTCCCAGGAGCCAGTCTCACTCAGTACATTCTGTAGTCACTAAAGGTGAATCCAGAGGCTTAGCAGAAGAGATGGAGGGATTCTCCAGGTCTTCTCACATCTTCTCCAGACTCCACCAACTGGACTTGAGACTTGACACCTGAAAAGAAAAGGATTGTGGTTTTTTTAATAAGATCTCCTGCACACAGGTGGAAAATGTGGAAATAAACTCTGTAATGGGAAATAATAGAAGGAAACACACTTTGCATAGGAATAATAATGACCTTTCAGGAGTACTTGTGAGGACACAAGGTTTAGCCATATTTTTGCTCCCTCTAATGAATTGAGGAGACAGGATTCAAGAAACAGCACAAAGTTTAGATTGGTGGGTGTTGTCTGAAGACGGAAAATATGGGGTTCCTTTAAAGAGGAAATTGTGCCTTGATTTACATATCTTTTGGGATAAAAGAGCCCTTGACCAACATACTTCTGTGAACATCTCTGTGCATTTTGTAAATAACATTGCAGTCCTAAGAAAAGGAATGTGACCCAATTATTTTTCTGTGAATTGATGGGCGAAAGGGAATTTTTACTGTTCATTAACTGAAAAAAAAGCTTGAAAAATACACTAAATGTACTGTTTTATTTCCTTATTTTATGGAAAAGCCCAAATTTGGATTGGTTGGGATGGGTGTACAAAGTTTTAATTTATTTTAATTGGGGTTTTTAGATTTTTATAGGGACAGCCTAGGGTTTAATTCTTTTTTAACTATTTATATTTGTATACATGTATTTTAGTTGGCTGTTCACCGCTCTGAGTCCTTCGGGAGAAGGGTGGTATATAAAACCTAGAATAAATAAATAAATAAATAAATAAATAAAATACATTAAATATCAGTTGAACCACAAGGAGCACATTTTCAGCTAGACTAGTTACGCACACTCTATTCACAAAGTCAAACTTAAATCATATTGTGACCAAATGCACTCTCTTATTCAATGAGAATAATAAATAATAATAATTCTCTTTCTATTATCCAAACTATTTTATTTACTGTAGGTTATCTTTTGAAAAGCCAGATAGGGCTTCCCAATAAGGATTTCTGTGTCTTGACAAGTTACATTATTTTGAGATTGCTTGAGAGACACTCCAATATTTTCTGGATTCTTGTAGAGATTTGTATCCATAATGCTTTAACTGTTTTACATGTTCACTGAATATGATAATACAATCCCTTCATGTATATTCCAGTTTCCAAATAAGGTTTGAAATGCCTAGAAAGTTTCTCTGTTGAGAAAAAAAATCATACATTATTAAAAAATAATAATTATACATTATTAAAAAATGAGCTTCCAGGTCAACTCTGTATCCTCCTGATATGGGAAATTTTCTCCATATATTTTCTGTGATTATTATGGAAACAATAATAAAAAAATTACCACAGTACCAAAAGACAATTTGTACTTAAATTTATTTTATTCCCTAACCCAGGGGTATCAAGTTCAAGCCCACTGGTAGAAATGTTTAAATATGTTGATTAAATCCAGCCCACAGGACTGGCTTGAACTATGAAAGGTGAATCTGGTGGCCAACAGAGGACATCTTGCCCCCTCGCCTCATTTTCACCCTCGATGGCCTCCTGCAGCATTCTGCCGACTGAAACCCAGTCAAAAATGGGATGGAAATGGATCAAAAATGGACCAAAAAACAGACCCAAAACAAGCTGAAGAATGTATGGTCTTGGGTTCAGTCAAGATGAAGTGGTGCTCTGAAAAAGAAAGGTTTTTGCTTTGCTTAAGATTCATTTCCTCTCACTGTGTCTTTTGCACAGTAATAGACTGCCGTGTCTTCAAGTTGGAGGCTGTTCATTTGCAGATACAGCTGGCTTTTGGCATTGTCCCTGGAGATAGTGAAGCGACCCTTGACTTTGTCTGAGTATCTAATACTACCAGAACTATCGCTTATCACTGACACCCATTCCAGTCCTTTCCCTGGGGCCTGTCTAACCCAGTACATCCAGTAACTACTAAAGGTGAATCCAGAGGCTTGGCAGGAGAGACGGAGGGACTCGCCAGGTCTTCTCACATCCCCTCCAGACTCCACCAGCTGTAGTTGAGATTGGCCTCCTAAAAAGAAAAGGATTGTTTTTTTTTTAATGAGATCTGCTGCACATAAGAGCAAAACATGGAAATAAACTTTATATATGGGAAATAATTACCTTCGAGGAGTACTAATAAGGACACAAGGTTTAGCCACATTTTTGTTCCCTCTAATGAGTGTAGGGAATTGACAAGATTCAGGACACAGTCCAAATTTTAGGTTGGTGGGTGTTGTCTGAAAAGGGAAACCATGGGGCTCCTTTAAAGAGGAAATTGTGCCTCGATTTACATATCTGTTGGGATAAAAAAGCCCATGACCAACACAGTCCTGTGAACATCGCTTCTCTGTGCATTTTGTAATTAACAATGCAGTCCCAAGAAAAGGATTATGACCCATTTATTTTTCTGTGAATTGATAGGCGAAAGAGTAAATTTACCATGCATTAACTAAAAGAAAATCCCAAATAGATTAAATGGTGGTTGAAACACAAAGAACACATTTTCAGCTACACTAGTAAGGTCCACTCAATTCACAAAGTTGAACTCAACTCATATTGTGGCCAAATACGCTCTTTTATTCCAAACAGCATGATAAATAATGCTCTTTATATTATCCAAAATATTTCATTTACTGTGGGTTATCAGTTGTAAAGCCAGATAGGGCTGCTCAGTAAGGATTTTGGTGTTTTGAAAAGTTAAATTCTTTTGAGATTCCTTGAGAAGAACTCCAATATTTTCTGGATTAGTGTACATATTTGCATCCATAATGCTTTAATTGTTTTACATGTTCACTGAATATGATAATATAATCCCTTCATATACTTTTTTTTTTCATTTCCAGCAAGGGTTTGAAATGCCTAGAAAGTTTCTCTGGTGACAAACAAAAATTATATATATATATATATATAGAATAGAATAGAATAGAATAGAATAGAATAGAATAGAATAGAATAGAATAGAATAGAATAGAATAGAATAGAATAGAATACTTTATTGGCCAAGTGTGATTGGACACACAAGGAATTTGTCTTGGTGTAAATACTCTCAGTATACATAAAGAAGGAACATTCGTTAAGAATCAAGAATCATAATGTACAACACTTAATGATAGTCATAGGGTACAATCAACATCAAATCATACTAGGAAACAGAGGATACAAGCAACAAAGTTATAGTCACAAGTGGGAGGGGATGGGCGATAAGGAGTGATGAGAAGATTAACAGTAATAGTAGTGTACATTTTGTAAATAGTTGAACAGTGCTGAGGGAATTATTTGTTTAGCAGAGTGATGGCTTTCAGGAAAAAACTGTTTGTGTGTCTAGTTGTTCTGGTGTGCAGTACTCTATAGCGTCGTTTTGAGGGAAGGAGTTGAAACAGTTTATGTCCAGGATGTGAGGGGTCTGTAAATATTTTCACAGCCCTCTTTTTGACTCGTGCAGTATACAGGTCCTCGATTGAAGGCAGGTAGGTGGTAATTGTTTTTTCTGAAGTCCTAATTATCCTCTGAAGTCTGTGTCTGTCCTGAACCAAACCAGACAGTTATAGAGGTGCAGATGATAGACTCAATAATTCCTTTGTACAACTGGATCAGCAGCTCCTTGGGCACTTTGAGCTTTCTGAGTCGGCGCAGAAAGAACATTCTTTGTTGTGTAGTCCATATGTTTTTGTAGTGTAAGAGTTGCAGATTACAGAATAGTTTTTTTCTGAAACCAAATTGTTTATTAGAGAGTAGGTTGTTTGTCTCTAAGTGGAGGATAATGGATTGATTAATAATTGATTCCATGACTTTACAGGTGATGCAGCATAAAGAGATTGGTCTGTAATTTTCAACTAGGCTGGGGTCTCCCTTTTTGAAGATGGGGATGACCGTGGCTTGTGACTATAGGTTTGGCAAGGAGCTGGTCCTGAAAGATTTTTGAAAGATTATGCTTAGAGGTTCGGCTATGGCAGTGGATAGCTTTTTTTAAGAAGTAGGCACATATTCCATCCGGTGCAATAGATAGAGATGGTTTTAGATTGTATAGTGCTTTTTCAACATCATCTTCTGTAAAATCGATATGTATTAGATCATTGTAGTTGTCTGTGGTTCAACTAGGAAATATTGGGCATGATCCATTGCTGTTTACAAATACTGAGCCATGTTAAAGAGGTTGGCTTTAATGGTGTCGTCATTGCAGCCTTTACCTTCAGGTCCTTTCAGGGATGGGATGGACCTTGAGACTTTTAATTTGTTGTTTCAAAATTGTAGAAAGCACAGATGGAATTGGTACATAGAAGGTTTTCCTCTAGTTTAATGTGAGAATTGGTGCATTCAGTCTTTATCTGATGGCATAATTTTTTGTATCGGTTTTTGAAGTTAGCAATGTGATCAGATTTGTGATCTCTTATTGGATTGCAGCTTCCTTATTGTTATGGGTAATCTGTTTCGTCTGGTTTTTGGAGATGTTATTGGTATATATAGCTTGATGACTCTTTTGACTTTAAGTAAAAATATGTTGTAATGGTCTTCAATAGTATATCTTCCAGTGAACAGAAATTGCCAATCAAGTGATGAGCGATCATTGTCTGTAAGATCATAGTTGCCCTTTTTTGAAGTTATAATTGAGGATCACGTCATTGTGATGATGCTTTAATTGTTTTACATATTCACTGATTATGATAATATAATCCCTTCAATTTTTTTTTAAATTTCCAGGAATGAAATGCCTAGAATGTTTGTCTGGGAACAAACAAAAATTATACATTATTTTATTAAACAAATACAGCTTCCCAGTCACCTCGGTAACCTCCTGAGATGGGAAATTTTCCTCATATATCTTGTGTATTTTTATGGGAAAAAAATCATACTTCCAAAAAAGACAATTTATACCTAAACCAATTTTATTCCCTAGCCCATCCCCTCCAACTGAATGGGCCATAGGATTTGCCCAGAACATGGCTTCCAGAATTAAAACTGAAGCAAGGACTCATCATCTTAATTCTCAAAGGAGATTGTTCAGAGCAGATATTTCACCAGTGTGTATTTGCCAGTTTGGATATTTAGAAGGATTATCCTAAGGCTTCCTTTTCACCCTTCTGCTAGGACACTAAATGAGTACATTCCATTCCAATGAAGTCAGATTAACTGGTAGACTTGGGATTTTTTATTTTCTTACAGAAAACTTTTTTAATACCTACATCCAAGCTTCTTGAAGTTCTCACTGGACAATTATCATTGATAACCCAGGATTTGTGTTGAAAAGTTCCTCAGAAGAAAGGAAGATTTTAGTCTAGCATCAGATTCACTTCCTCTCACTGTGTCTCTCACACAGTAATAATCTGCTGTGTCCTCTGACTTGAGGCTGTTCATTTGCAGATATACCTGGCTTTTGGCATTGTCCCTAGAAATGGTGAAGTGCCCCTTGACTTTGTCTGAGTAGAACTTTTCACTGGAATCAGTATAGATGCATGCAACCCATTCCAATTCTTTTCCTGGAACCTGTCTCACACAGTTCATGTCATAGCTTCCAAAGATGAACCCAGAACCTTGGCAAGAAAGACGGAAAGACTGTCCAGGCCTTCTCGCATCCCCTCCAGACTCCACCAACTGGACTTGAGATTGGACTCCTGTAAAGAAAAGGATTGGTTTTTTTTAATGAGATCTCCTGCATACAGGAGCAGAACATGGAAACCCACTTTGCATAGCGATAATAATTACCTTTCAGGAGTACTAGTAAGGACACAAGAGATCACTTTTGAGATCTCTTGAGAGGAACTCCAATATTTTCTAGATTCTTGTACAGATTTGTATCCATAAAGCTTTAACTGTTTTACATGTTCACTGAATATGATAATATAATCCCTTCATTTATTTTCCCATTTCCAGCAAAGGTTTGAAATGCCTAGACATTTTTTTGGTGACAAACAAAAATTATACATTATTATATTTTTTGAAAAATGAGCTTCCAGGTCAGCTTTGTATCCTTCTGAGATGGGAAATTTTCTCCATATATCTTCTGTGGATTATTATGAAAATGATAATAAAAATATATCACACTACCAAGAAGACAATTTGTACTTAAATTTATTTTATTCCCTAACCCAGGGGTATCAAGCTCAAGGCTCATGGGCAGAAATGTTTAAATAAAGTGATTAAATCCAGCCCGTAGGACCGGCCTAGAACTATGAAAGGTGAATCTGGTGGCCACATTTTTGCTCCCTCTAATGAGTGGAGGGAATTGAGGAGATAGGATTCAGGAAATAGAACAAGCTTTAGGTTGGTGGGTGATGTCTGAAGAGGGAAACCATGGGGTTCCTTTAAAGAGGAAATTGTGCCTCGATTTACATATCTTTTGGGATAAAAGAACCCTTGACCAACATACGCCTGTGAACATCTCTCCTCTGTGCATTTTGTAAATAACGTTGCAGTCCTAAGAAAAAGAAATTGACCCATTTATTTTTCTGTGAATTGATGGGCGAAAGGGAAATTTTACTGTGCATTTACTGAAAGAAAACCTTGAAAAATACACTAAATGTACTTATTTCCTTATTTTATGGAAAAGCCCAAGTACATTAAATATCAGTTGAACCACAAGGAGCATATTTTCAGCTAGATTAGTTACGCCCATTTAATTTACAAAGTCAAACTTAAATCATATTGTGACCAAATACACTCTCTTATTCCAATGAGAATAATAAATAATAATTCTCTTTGTATTATACAAAATGTTTTGTTTACTGTAGGTTATCTTTTGTAAAGCCAGAAAGGGCTTCCCAATAAGAATTTCAGTATCTTGACAAGTTACATTATTTTGAGATTGCTTGAGAGACATTCCAATATTTTCTGAATTCTTGTACAGATTTGTATCCATAATGCTTTAACTGTTTACATGTTCACTGAATATGATAATACAATCCCTTCATGTATTTTCCAGTTTCCAGGTAAGGTTTGAAATGCCTATAAAGTTTCTCTGGTGACAAAAAAAAATTATACATTATTATATTATTTAAAAAATGAGCTTCCAAGTCAACTCTCTTTCTTCCTGATATGGGAAATTTTCTCCATATATCTTTTGTAATTATTATGGAAATAAAAATAAAAAAATTATCACACTACCAAAAGAAAATTTATACTTAAATTTATTTTATTCCCTAACCCAGGGGTATCAACTTCAAGGCCCACGAGCAGAAATCTTTCAATATGTTGATTAAATCCAGCCCACAGGACCGGCTTGAACTATCTAAGGTGAATCTGGTGACCAAAATGGGACATCTTGCCCCCCCTCCTCATTTTCCCCCTCGATAGCCTCCTGCAGCACTCTGCCAACTGAAACGTGGCAAAAATGGGGAGAAAAATTAGCCAAAAATGGACCAAAAAACAGCCCCAAAACAAGCTGAAGAACCTATGGTCTTGGTTCAGTCAAGATGAAGTGGTGCTCTGAAAAAAGAAAGGTTTTTGCTTGGCTTCAGATTCACTTCCTCCCACTGTGTCTCTTGCACAGTAATAGACTGCCGTGTCTTCTAGTTTGAGGCTGTTCATTTGCAGATACAGCTGGCTTTTGGCATTGTCCCTGGAGATGGTGAAGCGGCCCTTGACTTTGTCTGAGTATCTAATAGTACCAGAATTGTAGCTTATCAATGACACCCATTCCAGTCCTTTCCCTGGAGCCTGTCTCACCCAGCTCATTGCATAGCTGCTGAAGGTGAATCCAGAGGCTTGGCAGGAGATACGGAGGGACTCCCCAGGTCTTCTCACATCTCCTCCAGACTCCACCAACTGGACTTGAGACTGGACACCTAAAAAGAAAATTGATTTTTTTAAAAAAGTGTGATCTCCTGCACACAGGAACAAAATGTGGAAATATACTTTGTATGGGGGAAAATAATTACCTTTCAGGAGCACTAGTAAGGACACAAGTTTTAGCCACATTTTTGTTCCCTCTAATGAGTGGAGGGAATTGATGAGAGAGGATTCAGGAAACAGCACAGGGTTTAGTTTGGTGGGTGTTGTCTGAAAAGGGAAACCATGGAGCTTCTTTAAAGAGGAAATTGTGCCTCAATTTACATATCTGTTGAGATAAAAGAGCCATGACCAGCACAACTCTGTGAACATCACTCCTCTGTGCATTTTGTAATTATCACTGCAGTTCCAAGAAAAGGATTGTGACCCATTTATTTTTCTGTGAATTGATAGGCGACAGAGCAAATTTAATATGCATTAACTAAAAGAAAATCCTAAATAGATTAAATGGTGGTTGAAAGAACACATTTTCAGGTAGACTAGTATAGTCCACTCAATTAACAAAGTTGAACTCAACCCATATTGTAGCCAAACACACTATCTTATTTCAAAGAGCATGATATTTTTTTTTATTATCCTAAGTATTTTATTTGCTGTGGGTTATCAGTTGAAAAGCCAGATAGGGCTACCCAGTAAGGATTTTGGTGTTTTGAAAAATTAAATTCTTTTGAGATCCCTTGAGAGGAACTCCAATATTTTCTGGATTGGTGTAGATATTTTCATTCATAATGCTTTAACTGTTTTATATGTTCACTAAGTATGATAATATAATCCCTTCATATACTTTTTTTTTTAATTTCCAGCAATGAAATGCCAAGAAAGTTTGTCTGGTGACAAACAAAAATTATACAGATAACAGATAATCAGAGTTGGAAGGGACCTAGTAGGTCATCTAGCCCAATCCCCCAACCAAGTGGGAGACCCTACATCATTTCTGACAAATGGCAGTCCAATCTCTTCTTGAAAGTCTCAAGTGATGGCGCTCCCAGAACTTTCGAGGGCAAGCTGTTGATTGTTCTCACTGTCAGAAAGTTTATCCTTGTTTCCAGGTTAAATCTCTCCTTGTTCAGTTTCCATCATTATTCCTTGTCTGGCCTACGGGTGCTTTAGAAAATAGCTTGACCCCTTCCCCCCTGTGGCATAATATTGGAAGACCGCTATCATGTCTCCTCTGCTCCTTCTCTTTACTAGACTAGCCAAGCCCAGTTCCTGCAACCGTTCGTTGCACGTTTTAGCCTCCAGTCCCCTAATCATTCTGGTTTCTCTTCTCTGTTTTTTTCTAAAGGCTCAACATCTTTTTTATAATGTGGTGATCAAAACTGGATGCAGTACTCTAAGTGTGGTTTTACTAAGGCTTTATAGAGTGGTATTAGTACTTCCCTTGATCTTGATTGTATCCCTCTGTTAATAGAACTTAGGATTGCATTAGCTTTTTTGGCTGCTGCTGCACACTGCTGGCTCATATTTAGCTGTTTGTCCACTAAGACTCCAAGATCCCTTTCACAGTTACTGTTATTGTGCCTGGTTTCACCCAGTCTATATGTGTACTTTTGGTTTTTTTTGCCTAAGTGTAGGACTTTACTTTTCTCTACACTGAATTTCATTTTGTTAGATATAGCCCAATGTTCTAGTCTATCAAGATCCATCTGCATCTTTAGCCTATCTTCCTGGGTGTTAGCTATACCTGCCAGATTAGTATCATCTGCAAATTTGGTAAGTTCCCCTTCTATTCCCTCAACTAAGTCATTAATGAAGATATTGAAGAGTACTGGGCCTAAGACGTAACCTTATGACACCTCACAGCTTACTTCCCTCCATGTAGATTTAGACCATTAGACCAGTGATTCCCAAACTTTTTCAGTCCACCACCCCCTTGGTACTAGAAACTCCTCCTCAGTGCACCCCACCCAGCATTGGGATTCAAATTTCTGTGGGCATGGTCTAATTTGAAGGTGTAACTAGCTGGTCATGTGACTGGGTATGCGTGGCTCGCTGGTCATGTTACAGGGTTTGTGTGGTTTATTGGTCATGTGACTCGGTGGGCATGGCCAGGTGACTGGCAAACGAAGTACAAGTGGTTCTCACTTAATGGCCGTTTATTTAGCAAATGTTCTAATTTATGACTGGCCTCCCCAGAGGTACTTGACCTGTTTTTGGAGTTTTGACAGTCATGCACACACATACACACACACTCCCTTCTAACCCTGCTGGAGCAGGTCATTGGACTAGAATCAGCAAGGCATCTCTGATTAGATTCTAGTAGTGAATAGAATCTAATCGGAGATGCTTGTGTGTCCCTTCTTGTACACAACTCAGAAGCTTTTGTGATTCTTTGTAGCAAAAATTACCGACCTCTGACTTTGCTCTAATTTTCAAATGTGCTGCCACTGCCACGTTCTAGGTGCCGGCCTCACAGTTCAACCCCATTGAGCCTCGGAGGGACCTGCCAAAGCAAGTCCGAGCAGAGCAGTGCACCAAGTCAATGGGGTGAGCCTGAAAAAGGGAAAGAGAGACAGAGAAAAGAAAGAGAGAGAGAAAGAGAGAAGGAAGAAAAGAAATAGAAAAGGCAAGGAAAAAAAGGGACAGACAAAGAAAAGGGGAGTTGGAAGGAAGGGATAGAAAGAAAAAGAAATAAAGAAGGAGAGATGGAGGGAGAAGAAAGATAAGGAGAGAGCTTTTCTAGTCCAATCACCTGCTCCAGCAGGGTTAGAAAGGAGTGTATGTGTGTGTCTCTCTCCTTGTAATTTACCAGTACATTTTCGTTTTGCCTTCTTCAGAATTGGTACTGCCGCCCAGTGCGCTCCCACAGGGTTGCCCTCCTCGGGGTTCCGCTGCCTGATTGTTGCCGGTTGGCGACCCCGAGGGTGCGGGCCTTCTCTGTGGGGGCCCCCTCCCTGTGGAATGATCTGCCCCCAGAGATACGGGCCATTACCGACATCCAGACCTTCCGGCGCGCAGTAAAGACCCTGTTTTTCCAGCAGGCCGGCCTGGCCCAGTAAACGGTGCTTGGGGTTTTAAATTTTTAAATTTTTAATATAATCCTTGAATTTTAAATTTTGGTAATATTTTGTACTGATGGGATTTCGGCCGGATCAATTCTATTTAATTTGTTTTTAATTGTACATATTGTTCATTTTTTAGTAGGCTGTACACCGCCCCGAGTCCCTTTTTGGGAGAGAGGGCGGTATAAAAATTCAAATAAATAAATAAATAAATAAATAAATAAATAAATTGCGAAAAATAATTTTTTAGTGTGGAGATCTGGTCCAATGGATCCTATTTAAAGCCTCAACAAAATGTGGGAGCTTCCTGATAGTCTTGACCATGTTTGTCCACAGAACCTTTAATAGAAAGCAAAGATGTTTCAATGTGGAAAAGGGCCTCAGTCTAAACTAGGCTTCATTTCAATCTGATGCATCAGGTCTGTCTGTCTGTCTCTCTCTCTCTCTCTCTCTCTCTCTCGCTCACTCACTCTTCCTCCCTCTTTCTCTCTCCCACCCTTCCTCCCTCCCTCCCAGACTGGCTTTTGTTCTATTTTCCCGATGTGCCTGTGGGGTCGGCACTTCAAACATGGATGGATGGATGGGTGGATGGATGGATAGATTGAGAGGTAAGTAGGTAGGTAGGTAGGTAGGTTGAAAGAAAGGTAGGTAGGTAGGTAGGCAGGCAGGCAGGCAGACAGGCAGGGAAGCAGGCAAGAAGACAGACAAACCTTTTGGACAGATGTAAGGATAGGTAGGTAGACAGACAGATAGGTAGGCAGACAGACAGACAGACAGACAGAAAGACCTTCTGCTGGCCCCCTTGGGACGCTGAGAGGCGGCAGGAGGGCATTCGAGGCACTGGCTCCGGAGCGGGACAACAGTCAATGGGTCAGCCTGCAAGGCTGGCACCTCGAATACCCACCTGGCACCTCTTAGTGCCATCTGCTGGGCCCTTGGGGATGCTAAGAGGTGGCAGGGAACCGGTGCATCAAATGTGGCTGTGAAAGCATGCAACATGCAATCGCTGCCATATTCGAGGCGCTGGCTCCGGAGCAGTGCAACAGCCGGCACCTCAAACGCCCCCCTGCTGCATCTTGGCACAATTCCGCCAGTCCTCTTGGAGATGCTAAGAGGCAGCGGGGAGCTTTTGAGGTGCCGGATCTGCAGGCTCACCCATTGACTGTTGCACCGCTCCAGAACTGGTGCCTCAAATGCCCACATGCTGCCTCTTAGTGCCCCTCTGCTGGGCCTTTCGGGATGCTAAGAGGTGGCAGAGGAGTGGCACACCGAATGTGGCCATGGTAGCACGTAAAGTGCAACCGCTGTCAAATTCTAGGCACTGGCTCTAGAGCACTGCAATATCTGGTGCCTTGAACGCCCGCCTGCCACTTCTTAGCGCCCTTTTGCCAGCCCCCTTGGGAACGCTAAGAGGTGACAGTGGGGCATTCAAGGCACTTGCTCTGGAGCGGTGCAACAGTCAATGGGTGAGCCTTCAGGGCCAGCGCCTCGAATTCCCCTTGCTGTCTCTTAACTTCTCCAAGCGGGCTGGCAGAGGGGCACTAAGAGGCGGCTGGGGGGTGTTCAAGGCTCTGGCTCCAGAGCAGTGCAACAGTCAATAGGAGAGCCTGCAGGGCTGGCACCTCGAACGCCCCCCTTCTGTCTCTTAGCGTCCCCCTGCCAGTCCCCTTGCCTCTTAGCACCCCCCTAAGTCATCCCACTGCCCCCCAGTTGAATAATAATTAAATATCTATAGCGATTCTCAGTTTATGGAAACATGGTTTTCAATCAACTATGAATATCTAATTAGTTTTCCAGTTCCATCATCTTCTCAGCCAATCTTCCATTCTGGGCCATATTGAACTTTTCCATTGTTGGGCAGATTGTACTTGCCCTGCAGTTTTTGAATATCCAGAATTTTTTTTCTTCCTTTCCTTTCCTTTCCTTTCCTTTCCTTTCCTTTCCTTTCCTTTCCTTTCCTTTCCTTTCCTTTCCTTTCCTTTCCTTTCCTTTCCTTTCCTTTCCTTTCTCTTCCCTTCCCTACCCTTCCTTTCCCTTCCCTCCTCTCCCCTCTTTTTCCTTCCACTCCTTTTCCTTCCTCTTCCCTTTCCTTCTCTTCCCTTCTCTTTCCTTTTCCTGTTCAGATAACAGATGATCAGAGTTGGAAGGGACCTTGTAGGTCATCTAGTCCAACCATCCGCCCAAGCGGAAGACCCCACATCATTTCTGACTAATTGCAGTCCAATCTCTTCTTGAAAGTCTCAAGTGATGGGCTCACACAACTTCTGAGGGCAAGCTGTTCCATTGGTTGATTTTTCTCATTTTCTCATTATTCTTGTTTCCAGATTAAATCTCTCCTTGTTCAGTTTCCATCCATTATTCCTTTTCAGTTTCCTCTTCCTTTTCCCTTTCCAATTCCCTTTCCTTCCCTTCCCTTTCCTTCTTTTCTTTTTTCTTCCCTTCCCTCTCCTCCTCTCTCCTCCCCTCTCCTCTCCTCTTTTTTTCACTGTCCATTAGTCCCAACAGAAAAATATTGGGTTTCAAATATTCTTTAGGTTTTAAAATTTTGTGGATTAATGTATGAATTTGCATCCATAAATTGTTAATTTATTTCCTTATCCATCATAAGAGATAAATCCCGCTCTGTGGTTTTTATTTCCAGCAAGGATTTGAAATATCTTCATACATTTTCTACAATGAGAAAGATTCACCTTTTATAAAAATTCCCATCTTATCAATGACAATTGCAGCCTCCTGAGCTGTTAATTTGTTAAAGATCTTTTCAGTGAACTATTAAGAAAAATTATCGTAGAAAATGATAATGACTCAAAAAATGAAACAGTATCTGATGACATTTGTTTTATTTCCTCCCCCACCCCTATTGGGTGCATGGGTAATAGACTTTCATGTGACAATATTGCCACCAAGTGTCAAAAATGATTATTAGGATACTTCTTCCCAATTCTCCAAGGAGATTCTTTTGGTCCAGATGTTTCCTCAACATGATATGGCAGTTTGATAGCCAGAAATATCAACCTAAGCTTTCATTTCTTGCCTTATGCCATGATACTGTTTTATTGTTCTTGTTCAGTCACTAAGTTGTGTCCAACTGTCTGTGAGCCCATGGACCACAGCACACAAGCCCCCCTTTTCTCCACTGTCCCCCAAAGTTTGCCCAAAACCTTGTTTTCTGCCACAGTGAAACTATCTAATTATCTCATCCTCTGCTATCCCCTTCTCCTTTTTCCTTCAATCTTTCCCAGTATTAGGTGTTTTTTTTTTAATGAGTCATCTCTTTTTATTTGGTGCCCAAAGTATTTTAGCTTCAGATTCAGGATCTGTCCTTCCAAAGAGCAGTCAAATCCATTACGATTGATTGATATGATGTTTTTCACAATCCACAGGGCTCTCAAGAGTTTTCTATAGCACCACAGTTCAAAGGCATGAATTCTTTGGCTGTCAGCTTTCATTATGGCCCAACTCTCACAGCCATACATACTATTGTTGCTGATGATGTAAAGCTATTCAACACCACAGACAATACTACAACCTTCCAAAAAGACCTTGACTACGTATCAGAATGGTCAAACAAATGGCAACTTCAAATCTCAACAAATAAATGCTCTGTCCTACTTATTAGCAAAAAAAAAAAAAAAAATTAGAAAATAAAATACAGGCTGAATAGTCAAGACCTTGTTGATGATCCAAACTCTGTCAAGGATCTTGGAGCACTCATCTCAAATGACCTAAGTTCTAGAGCCCACTGTAACTACATAGCCAAAAAGGCATTAAGAGTTGTTAACCTAATCTTACGTAGCTTTTTCTCTGGTAATATTACACTGATAACTAGAGCATACCAAACATTTGCTAGACCAATACTCGAATACAGCTCATCAGTCTGGAACCCACATTACGTATCTGATATTACCACAGTTGAGAAAGTCCAGAAATATATTACAAGAAGAGTTCTTCACTCGTCTACTCATTGCAGAATACGTTATGCCACCAGACTCAAAATTCTAGACCTAGAAAATCTAGAACTACACTGCCTTCGGTCCGATCTAAGTATAGTATATAGATTCATACATTGCAATGTCCTACCTGTCAATGAATACTTCAGCTTCAACCATAACAACACGAGAGCAAACAGTAGATACAAACTCAAGGTTAATCATACCAAATTTGATTGCAAAAAATACGACTTCAGCAACAGAGTGGTCAATATCTGGAATACTCTACCTGACTCGGTGATTTCTTCCCAAACCCAAAAACTTTAACATTAGACTGTCTACTATTGACCTCACCTCTATCCTAAGAAGTCTGTTGGGCATGCATAAGCGCACCAACTTGCCTACCGTTCCTCTCCTATTGTTTCTTTTATATTTTATTTTTCTTACATCTATCCATGTATTCATAACTTTGTTTTACTTATACCTATTATTTTGTAAGCAATTGATAAAATAAAATAAAAAATAGAATAGAATAGAGTAAAAAATAGAATAGAATAAAATAAAATAAGATAAGATAAGATAAGATAAGATAAGATAAGATAAGATAAGATAAGATAAGATAAGATAAGATAAGATAAGATAAGATAAGATAAGATAAGATAAGATAAGATAAGATAAGATAAAATAAAATAAAATAAAATAAAATAAAATAAAATAAAATAAAATAAAATAAAATAAAATAAAATAAAATAAAATAAAATAAAATAAAATAAAATAAAATAAAATAAAATAAAATAAAATCTGGGCTAATACCATCATAATTGATCTTACCAAATCAAGAGACATGGTGGCAATGTGGTTAGAATGCAATATTGCAAGGCTAATTCTGCCAACTGCCAACATTTTGATTCTTACTGGCTTAAGGTTGGCTTAGTCTTCCATCCTTCCGAGGTTGGTAAAATGAGGACCCAGATTGTTGGAGATAATATGCTGACTCTGTAAAATACATAGAGAGGGCTGTAAATCCCTATGAAGTGGTATATAAATTTAAGTTGCTATTTCTATTTCTATAGTAATAGATCATTTTCAATTATTTCCTTCCATCCTTCCTTTTCTTCCTTCCTTCCTTATTTTATTTATTTATTTATTTATTTATTTATTTATTTATTTATTAAGTTTTTTATACCGCCCCCCCTCCCAAAATGGGACTCGGGGCGGTGTACAGCCGAGATAAAACCACACAATTAATAAAAATTTAAAATATATTTAAAAAGAATTAAACAAGTGGCTGAAATAACACAATAAAATCAGGGTAAAAAAGTTAAAAATTACCACAAATTTTAAAACTCTAGTAAATTGATGCTAGGCCAGACTGGCCTGTTGGAAGAGGTGGGTCTTTAGTGCATTGCGGAAGGTCTACAAGTCAGTGATGGCTCGCATCTCCGGGCGCAACTCATTCCAAAGGGAGAGTGCTCCCGCAGAGAAGGCCAGCACCCTTGGGCCTGCCAGCCGGCATCGTCCAGCTGACAGCACGCCAAGGAGGCCCATCCTGTGGGAGCGCACCGGCTGGCAGGAGGCCGATGGTGGCAGCAGGAGATCCCGTAAGTACCCGGGTCCAAAGCCATGGAGCACTTTAAAGGTGATCACCAACACCTTGAATTGAACCCAGAAGGCCACCGGAAGCCAATGCAGCTCGCGCAGTGGTGGTGTAATATGAGAGCTCCGAGGAGGTCCCAGAATCACCCGCGCGGCCGTATTCTGCACCAGCTGAAGCCTCCAGATGCTCTTCAAGGGGAGCCCCATGTAGAGAGCATTGCAATAGTCTAGGCGGGAGATGACGAGAGCAGAAGTGACTGTGCGAAGAGCACCCCGATCCAGAAAGGACCACAATTGGTAGATCCAACGGACCTGACAAAAAGCCCCCCTGGCGACAGCTGCTATGTGATCTTCTAACGACAGCCGTACATCCAGGAGGACACCCAGATTTCATGCCCTCTCCGTGGCCCCCCATGGCCAGCGATGGAGTAATCTGGCTGTATCTGGGCGCAGGAAACCACACCCACTCAGTTTTGGTCAGGTTGAGACAAAGCCTGTTAAGACCCATCCAACTCCACATGGCCTCTAGGCATCAGGTCATCACTTCAATGGCTTCGCTGGGTTCGCCTGGGGTAGAAATGTATAGGTGAGTGTCATCAGCATACTGATGGAATTCTACCCCAAAACCCCAAAACCCAGCGGCTTCACATAAATGTTGAACAGCAGGGGCGAGAGCACAGATCCCTGAGGCACCCCACAAAACAAGGGCCTCAGCATCGACCTCTGCCCCCCTGGCAACACAAATTGCGAGCGGTCGGAGAGGAAGGAAGAGAACCACCATAACACGCTGCCTCCCACTCCCAAGCACCCCAACCGTCGCAATAAGATACTGTGGTCGACAGTATCAAATGCCGCTGAGAGATCTAACAGGACCAGAAAAGAAGAACAACCCCTGTCCCGAGCCTTCCAGAGATCATCCACCAACACGACCAATGCCGTCTCCGTGCTGTGCCCAGGCCTGAATCTCGATTGGAGAGGATCTAGATATACCGCTTCCTCCAGGTGCTGAGGGAGCTGTCACGCCACCATACTCCCAACAACCTTCGCCACAAAGCGAAGGTTGGAGACCGGATGATAATTCGACAATAATGTTGGATCCAGGGACGTTTTTTGAGAAGGGGCCTCACCACCGCCTCTTTCAAGGCAGTGGGTAAAAGACCTTCTGTCAAGGAAGCGTTGATCATCCCCTGGAACCAACTTTGTGTCACCTCCCGAGTGGCCTGAACCAGCAAGGAGGGACACGGATCCAATAAACATGTGGTGGCATATTCAGTGAACATATAAAACAATTAAAAAAATTATAGACAGGGGTGGCTGTTGCCAGTTCACAAAAATTTGGATGAGTTTTATATTCGGTTTGCTGAACTGGTACTTGCAACAAGTGGCTGGCCCTGCCAATCCCACCCAGCCCCTCCCAGGAGTCTCCACACAGCCTATTTTGGATCCCAGGTAACTGAAGTGCCTACATGCAGCCTTGGGGAAAGCAAAAAACAAGCCTCCTGTAGGATGCAATAAGGGCGGAGAAGTAACATCACTTTGCCGTCCTTATCGCCACTAAATATGCCCTAATATGGGACCGTAAAAGTGGTCAGTCAGATCCGGAGCGGTTGATCCTCCAACCATTCTCTAGGCATCTTTTCCAGCACTTCATCTCCCTTAACTCCTCGGAGAACCAAAGGGCCAATTGGGATCAGCACCGGGTCAGAGGCCGCAAGGGCACGACCCGATCAAGGGCCTTGGTGGCCACCCTATCTCAGGTGTCCACCAAGTCCCCAACTGAGTTGTGTGTGCAAGTCTCGGGAAACGGCCCTAGCTCCATCAGGAACCTATCTGGGTCCATCAGACGCCTGGGGCGGAACCATTTTGTCGCCTCCCCGCGATGAGGGGGTGTGAAATGGAAGTCCAGCCTAAGGAGCGAATGATCCGACCATGACAGGGGCTCTATAGAAACATCCCCTATACCTAGATCATCCTGCCACTGACCAGAGACAAAAACCAGATCCAAGATGTGACCACCAGTGTGTGTGGGTTCCCGAATTAATTGGGTCAGGTCCAAGGCTGTCATGAAAGCCATGAACTCCTGAGCAATCCCGGAGGTCCCATCGGCAGAGGGTAGGTTGAAATCCCCCATGACCATAAGCCTGGGGGTCTCAACCGCCAAGCCGGCTATAAGCTGCAGGAGCTCAGGCAGGGCCGATGTCACATAGCAGGGAGCCAGGTATGTGATGAATAGGCCCCTCTGAACCCAGGAGCCACACTTCACAAAAAGGGATTCACATCTGGTCGTCTGAGGAACAGTGGATTCCCTAGGACATAGATCTTCCTTCTTTCCTTCCTTCCTTCCTTCCTTCCTTCCTTCCTTCCTTCCTTCCTTCCTTCCTTCCTTCCTTCCTTCATTTTCTTTTTCATTGAAGCCAGACCACCTGGTAAATGAGGAATGTAAAACTGGAATTTTCAAGCCGTTTTAGTCATTTTTTTTCATTTTCTTCCAACAATTGTTCTTGCTGGCCTAATTGGACAGCAAGAACAAAAACACTTCAAATTCACCTTAGATGGTGGCCCAGCCTAATTGATTAATTCATGATTTGGGGCTGAATAAAGTTGCAAGTCAAAGAAAAGAAATTCTTGATTGTCATTAGATTCATTTCCTCTCACTGTGTATATGGTGCAGTAATAGATTGCCGTGTCTTCATTTGCAGGTACAGCTGATTTTTGGCATTATCCCTGGAGATGGTGAAGCATCCCTTCACTCTGTCAGGGTAGTTGATACAACCAGAATTGTAGCTTATCTCTGTCATCCATTCCATTCCTTTCCCAGGAGACTGTCTTACCCATTGCATGGAATAGCCACTGATATCAAATCCAGAAACTTGGCAGGAGAGATTCTACAGGTCTTCTCTTGTCCCCTCCAGATTACACCAGTTGGATCTCAGATTGGATACCTACTGTAAAAGGAAAAATATTTGAATCAGCTCTCTTGTATACAAGATTTAAAATGGGAAGGAAATGACTAGGGAATGACCTCTCATTACTGCTAGTAAGGACAACAAGGTGAACAACAAAATCATTTTTACTCCCTCTGACCAGTGGATGGGAATCAATAAGACAAGATTCAGAGAAATGCACAAATATTGTGTTGGTAGGTGTACCCTGAAAACAGAAAAAGTAGACTCCTTTAAGGGGGAAATTGTTTTTTGCTTTACATATTGCTTAGGATAAAAGAGTTTCTCAGTGTATTCACTTATAGATTTCTTTGAACATATGTCATTTTCAATTAATGTTACAGTCTTAAGAAAATTAATACCAGGCATGCTTTCTTTTATTTTCCATTGAATACTAATAATAGAATAATAAAATAGCAGAGTTGGAAGGGACCTTGGAGGTCTTCTAGTCCAACTCCCTGCCTTGACAGGAAACCCTATACCATTTCAAATAAATGGGTTGTCCAGTCTCTTCTGAAAAACCTCCAGTGTTGGAGCATTCAAAACTTCTGGAGGGAATTTATTTCATTAATTAATTGTTTTTCATGTCAGGAAATTCTCCTTAATTCTAGCTTGCTTTTCTCTTTGATTAATTTCTATCCATTGCTTCTTGTTATGTGTTCAGAAGCTTTGTAGAATAGATTGGTCTTCTGTTCTTTGCAACAGCCCTTTAATAATAATAATAGCATAACGCACCTCATCAAAAATACCTCTTGAAGCCAAAATCACCAAACAGAAGTCATACTTTGGTCTTGTCATGAGAACTGAGTCGCTCTAAAAATCATAATGTTGAAAATAATCAGCAGAAAAAGAAGGAGCCACTCTAGTACCTGTTGACTGGACACAATAAAGGATTACATAGTGGACCTAAAGGAGACACTTTCAGACAGAAAGGTATGGATAGTCATGATCCATAGAATGGCTGACAATCGCACATGACTGAATGGCTGACAATTTCACAAGGGACAAATGCTTTCAGGGAAGATTTGAAAAAATCCACCACTGCTCAATATAATGGGCTTAAATGTGCACAAACAGTTATTTTAAGAAACAGGATACAAAAAACTAATTCCCAAGAATAGTTTTATTGGGGAGGAGGGGAAGAGAAGAAAATCTGGGAGATTTTGCAGGTTTACTAAGTCATCCAAACCCCAACTTTGGTTTTGTGATAGAAAGTATGTTCAGTTTCTCTGCTATGGGTTGTATTGGATGTTTAACTATTCGTACAGAGGTCAGGAGGAGTGATTACATTTGAGTGAGTGTATAACACTGTGGTGTGAACATTATGAGATAGATTTTCCTTAGACACATGAAAAATTTAGAGGTGTACAGGATGAGGGCACCACATTCTTTCTCACATTAATTTCCTTATTAAGCAATGTAGATGAGGGATTGCAATTTTACTTACTCTGGGTAGTTAGAGGGGTTATAGCAGGAACTACCAAGCAACTACTTCAAGATAGGAAGATTTAATATTTAATCTCAGAGGGCTTCTTGGAAAGGAGGTTGGATATTACCAATATTTTCCACCCTTGAGTCAACCCAACTGAGAGAAGACAGCTTCAGGATTAAGGGCATTGAATATATATTAATGTAAAAGGAATGAAAAAGGAGCAAATTTCAGAAAATAGCCAAATGCAGGACAATTGGCAGCACTAAGAATCAAAGGTGCCTGAATTGAAAAATATATCAAGGAAGAACTGTAAAATATAATTCCATATTACTACCTGAAACTAAACTTTAACTTTTTATAAACTAACCAGTTGACTTTCTTTTTTTGCTCTACCAAAGGGCTAACCAGGTTGCCCACTGCTTACTCCAAGATTAAGTCTCAGTTTTTACAAAGTACCATGGAGATTTGTGTACTTCTTCTCATTCCAATTAGATAATTCTGTGATTGAGGCGATTTGGAGAGATGGTCTGAGAAAAATTCTTGGTTGGCATCAAATACACCTCCTCTTACTTTGTATCATGCGCAGTATTAGACTGTGTATCTTCAGCTTTGAGGCTGTTCATATGCCTCTCCAGAGTGAATAGACTGGGATTCAGTCAAGATGAAGTGGTGCTCTGAAAACAGAAAGGTTTTTACTTGGCTTCAGATTCACTTCCTCTCACTGTATGTCTTGCACAGTAATAGACTGCCGTGTCTTCAGCTTTGAGGCTGTTCATTTGCAGGTACAGCTAGCTTTTGGATTGTCCCTGCAGGTTTTATTTTATTTATTTATTTGGTTTGTCAATTGCTTACAAGATAATAGGTATAAGTAAAAACATAGCTATGAATACATGGATACATATAAGAAAAATAAAACAAATAAAAGAAACAATAGCACAGGGATGGTAGACATGTTGGTGCACTTATGCACGCCCACTACAGACCGCTTAGGAAAGGGGTGAGGTCAATAGTAGACAGTCTAAGATTAAAGTTTTTGGGGTTTGGGGAAGAAACCAGAGAGTCAGGTAGAGTATTCCAAACATTGACTACTCTGTTATATTTCCTGCTATCAAGTTTGTTACGGTTGATTTTGTATCTATTGTTTGCTCTTGTATTGTTATGGCTGAAACTGAAGTACTCATTGACATGTAGAACACTGGAATGTATGACTGTATATATTATACTTAGGTCAGACCAGTCACAGAGGTCATTTATGTAGAGTATGAAAAGATTTGATCCTAGAACACTGCCTTGGGGGACACCACTGTTGACAGGTACAGAATTTGATAGGATGCTCCCAATTTTGACCATTTGTTGTCTGTTTGACAAGAATGCTTCTATCCAGTTATGCAGGTATCCAGAGATACCGTAAGATTTTAGTTTTAGGAGTAGTTTGTTGTGTACCCCTGAATCAAAGGCTTTTAAAAATTGATGTAGATTGTGTCTATTGCTTTGCCCTAATCCATTTGTGTAGTCCATATGTTTTTGCAGCGTAAGATTTGCAGATTACAGGATAGTTTTTTTCTGAAACCAAATTTTTTATTAGAGAGTAGGTTGTTTGTCTCTAAGTGGAAGATGATGGATTGGTTAATAATTGATTCCATGACTTTATACGTGATGCAACATAAAGAGATTGGTCTGTAATTTTCAAGTAGGCTGGGGTCTCCTTTTTTGAAGATGGGGATGACTGTGGCTTGTGACCATAGTTTTGGCAAGGAGCTGGTCCTGAAAGATTTTTCCAAGATTATGCTTAGAGATTCGGTTATAGTAGTGGATAGCTTTTTTAAGAAGTAGGCACATATTCCGTCCGGTCCAATTGATAGAGATGGTTTTAGATTGCATAGTGCTTTTTCAACATTGTTTTCTGTAAAAGTGATACGTATTACATCACTGTAGTTGTGTGTGTTTCGACTAGGAAATACTGGGCTTGATCCATTGCTGTTTACAAATATTGAGCTAAAGAATGTGTTAAAGAGGTTGCTTTAATGGTGTCATGGTTGCAGTCTTTACCATTAGATCCTTTCAGGGGTGGGATGGACGTTGAATCTTTTAGTTTGTTGTTTATAAAATTGTAGAAAGGGCGAGTAGAATTGGTGTGTAGAAGATTTTCCTCTTTTTTAATTTGATAATTGGTGCATTCAGTCTTTATCTGGTGGCATAAATTTTTCTATCGCTTTTGAAGTTGGCAACATGACCAGATTTGTTTTTCTGCCAAAGTGATTTCTTTTTGGATTGAAGCTTCCTTATTGTTTAGGGTAATTTGTTTTTTCTGGTTTTGGGAGTTGTTATTGGTACATATAGTTTGATGACTCTTTTGAGTTCAAGTAAAAATATGTTGTAATGGTCTTCTACAGTATTGCATCCAGTGAATAGAAATTGACAATCAAGGGATGAGAGATCGTTGTTTATAATATCATAGTTGCCTTTTTTGAAGTTATAATTGGGGATTTTGTCATGATGATTTTTATGTAGACGCATGTTGAGACAAAAGTCAATCATGATGTCATTGTTGGAAAAGGGTTCTTTAATTTGTATTTTGTAAATTGAATTCAAACTATTGCAGAAGACGAGATCGAGGCAGTTGTTAAGTCTAGTATTGTTGATTACTAGTTGTTCTAGTCCCAGATTTGTTACTGCATTGTAGAAGGTTGTGTGTGTGGGTTCAGTTGTACATTCAAAAAGTGTTCAGTTAATATGAGGTAGATTGAAGTCACCAAGAAATATAAAACGTGTGAGCAGGATGCTGCCCACGTTATTAGTGTATTTAGTTTATTTGCATGTTCGATGTCATAATCAGGGGCTGTGTAATATAGTAAGAAGCGAAATGTGATATTTAAGGACAGTTCACAGATGATGGTCTCAGGAAGAGCAAGCTCCTGAGTAACTTGGATGATTTTAGATGTAGGAACTTTTTATAGAATATAGCAACACCTCCTCCTCTATGGATTTCACGATCTAATTGGTAAACAGGTGGTGAGGTACCCCTTCACTTTCTCTGAGCATCTAATAGTACCAGAATTGTAGCTTATGAATGACACTCCTTTCCCAGGAGCCTGTCTCACCCAGTACATAAGGTAGTCACTAAAAGTGAATCCAGAGGCTTGGCAGGAGAGACGGAGGGATTCTCCAGATCTTCTCACATCTCCTCCAGACTCCACCAACTGGACTTGAGACTTAACACCTAAAAAGAAAAGGATTGTGTGTTTTTTTAATAAGATTTCCTGCACACAGGTGGAAAATAAACTCTATAAGGGGGAATAATAAAAGGAAACACACTTTGCATAGGGATAATCATTACCTTTCAGGAGTACTAGTAAGGACAAAATGTTTAGCCACATTTTTGCTCCCTCTAATGAGTGGAGAGAATTGAGGAGACAGGATTCAGGAAATAGCACAAGGTTTAGGTTGGTGGGTATTGTCTGAAGAGGGAAACCATGGGTTTTCTTTAAAGAGGATATTGTGCCTCAATTTACATATCTGTTGGGATAAAAGAGCCCTTGACCAACACACTTTTGTGAACATTATTCCACTGTGCATTTTGTAAATAACACTGCAGTCCTAAGAAAAGGAGTGTGACCCATCTATTTTTCTGTGAATTGATGGGCTAAAGAGAAATTTTACTGTGCATTAACTGAAAGAAAAACTTGAAAAATACACTAAATGTACTGTTTAATTTCCTTATTTTATGGAAAAACCCAAATATATTAAATGGAAATTGAACTGCAAGGAAATTAGTTTCAGCTAGACTAGTTAAGTCCACTCAATTCACTAAGTCAAACTTAAATCATATTGTGATCAAATACACTCTCTTATTCAATGAGAATAATAAATAATAATAATTCTCTTTGTATCATCCAAATATTTTGTTTACTTTAGGTTATCTTTGATAAAGCCAGATAGGGCTCCCCAATAAGGATTTCAGTGTCTTGACAAGTGACATTATTTTGAGATTGCTTGAGAGACACTCCAATATTTTCTGGATTCTTGTAGAGATTTGTATCCATAATGCTTTAACTGTTTTACATGTTCACTGAATATGATAATATAATCCCTTCATGTATTTTCCAGTTTCCAGCTAAGGTTTGAAATGCGTAGAAAGTTTCTCTAGTGACAAAAAAAATTATACTTTATTATATATATTTTTTTAAAAATGAGCTTTCAGGTCAACTCTGTATCCTCCTGATATGGGAAATTTTCTCCATATATCTTCTGTGATTATTATGGAAATAATAATAAAAAAATTATGACACTACCAAAAGATAATTTGTATTTAAATTTATTTTATTCCCTAACCCAGGGGTATTAAGTTCAAGCCACACAGGCAGAAATGTTTAAATATATTGACTAAATCCAGCCCACAGGACCGGCTTGAACTATCAAAGGTGAATCTGGTGGCCAAAACATGCCCTTTCGCCCCTCCCCCCACCTCATTTTCACCCTCAATGGCCTCCTGCAGCATTCTGCCGGCTGAAACGCAGTCAAAAATATGGAGTAAATGGGCCAAAAATGGACCAAAAAACAGACCCAAGTTTAGAGTTTGACACGCAGGGAATCAGAGACAGAGGCAAAGCTAAGGCTAACAGACTTTATTTGCCACTTAGTAACCTCAGCAAGCTTGCCGCCACTTGTATCGGCTGCCAGCTGACAGGAGCGAATAGCTGAGCCCGCTTGACAGCTCCCTTTTTATAGTGAGCTGTCAAGCGGCTCAGCCAATCAGAGGCTGCTCCGGTTCCCAGCTTTAACGGTGGACCGGAGTGAAGACTTAGCTACAACACCCCTTCCCCCTGGTAATGCGCATGCATAGTGCTCAAGATAGGCAGGCCGGCGCCATGTTCTTTCAGATGTTTGCAGTGTGGCTGGCACCGTCGACGGGAAAGGATCGGCCCAGGTGCTGCTATCTTTGGTCGACGCTGGAACCTTTCTCGGGCTGGTTCCTTCGATAGGCCGGGCGTCTTCCTTCGGCGGCAGGAAGGTCTCGCTGGAAGGCTGGGCTGTCTTGGCTGCAGGCGAAGCGTCTCTTGCAGATAAGTCTTTTGCGAGCGGCCATTGTTCAGGAGGTGGGTCATTTTCTTCAGTTCCGGCTGCTTCGTAGGTATCTAGGGGTGGACCAGCAGGAGTCTTCCATCAACTTCTCAGCTGGTCCACATGCCGGTGCCATAGTCTTCAATCGGTTAATCATACCCTGTAAGACTTTGGGCCTGCTATTTTCTCTACCCAGCCTGGCAGCCATAGGGGATTCCCAGCATAGTTTCAGGCGTAGACCAGGTCCCCTAGATTAAAACCCCTTGATTTGCTATGCGAGTCTAGGGGCGTGCAGGGAGCATAGGTTGGGTGAAGTCTACCTAGTGTTGTCCTTAACCTCCTTCCCATCAGGAGTTCTGCTGGGGATAGGTTAGTCTGGGCATTTGGAGTGGTATGTTGTGTTAGGTGGTATAGGGCAATTCTTGCAGACCAGTTTTCCCCAGTCATCCTCCCCAAGGCTTCCTTGGCTGACCTTACAGCCCTTTCTGCCCTCCCATTAGCCACTGGGTGGAAAGGGGAAATTAGGGCATGTCTGAGGCCCCTTTGGACTAAGAACAGTTCAAAGGGAGAGGAAGTAAATTGTGGGCCATTGTCTGACACCAGGGTGTCAGGATACCCATGTGTCCCAAAAAGAGCATCCAGTACCCTGATAACTTCTTCAGTGGTAGTGGGCTTAAGTAGAGCTAATTCTACCCATTTAGAGTAGGATTCCACTACAACTAGGAAGGATTTACCCTGGAATGGTCCTGCTATGTCAATGTGGACCCTGGACCAAGGGGTGTTTGTGTCCTCCCATTCACTAGCAGTGGCAGCTTGGGGGTGCAGGTCGTGATAATTGGCATGCTTGGCAGTCCTGTACCTTCCTGGCAATTGCCTCATCAATACCTGGCCACCAGACGTAGCTTCACGCTAGGGCCTTCATTGTAGTGTGCCAGAGTGCCCTTTGTGTAGAACATCTATAATACGGGGTCTTAGGTCCTGAGGGATGACCACCTTATTTCCCCATAGCAAACAGCCCTTTAGTACACTTAACTCCAGATGGCGAGCTTTAAAAGGGTGGAGATCCACTGGCACAGGATCCCTGGGCCACCCCCTCCTCACCCAGTCCAAAACTTTATTCAGTTGGGGATCCTTGGAGGAGGAGTGAGCAATGTCATTGGCATTCGGAGTAACTGTAGATCCTCAATTAGGAAAGTGGTAGCTGTGGGTGCTGGGTCTCTTACAAAAATGGGTAATGGGCATCTGCTTAAAGTGTCTGCATGGGCTACTTGCTTCCCCGGTCTGTAAAGCAATTTGTAATTGTATGTTGATAGAAAAATGGCCCACCTAGTCATTCTGGGAGACATAATTTGTGGGCTGGGCTTGTCCCCAGCCAATATACCAAGGAGTGGTTGGTGATCAGTGACTAGCTCAAAATAGTGGTCGTACAAGTATTCATGAAATTTCTTAACTGCAGCTACTGCAGCAAGGGCCTCCTTGTCAATTTGGGCATAATTCCGTTCTGTTTTAGAAAGTGTCCTGGAAAAATAAGCTAAAGGGGCTTCTTGCCCATTGGACAGTCTGTGACCCAAGACTGCCCCTATACCATAAGGGGAGGCATCACATACCAATACTAAAGGAAGGGCTTTGTCAAATTGCATTAGAACAGAATCTGAAGAAAGTAGGGCTTTGACAGCCTTAAAAGAGGCTTGCTCCCTTGGCCCCCATGACCATACAGCATTAGAGTCCACCAGTCTGTGTAGAGATTCAGCTATGGTGGCTTTGTGAGGCAGGAAAGAACTGTAAAAATTAAGTAAACCAAGAAAAGCCTGTAAGTCAGTCTTATTTGTGGGGGCTGGAGCCTCTTGGATAGCTTTGATCTTAGATTCAATTGGATGAATTCCTGAAGAGTCAATGTGATTGCCCAAAAAAATCAATTTGTGAAATAGCAAAAATGCATTTTTTCTTATTAAGTTTGAGTCCCATATCTTTGAAACATTATAAGACTTCTTGTAATCATTGTAAGTGTTCCTGAGGGCTATCTGAAGCAATAAGAATGTCGTCAAAATAGGGAATGACCCCTGGTATGTTGTAAAGTAATCTCTCCATAATTGATTGGAAAATACCAGGGGCTACACTAACTCCAAATTGGAGGCGTTTGCACTTAAAAGCTCCCCTGTGCATTATAATAGTTAGTGCCTGTGCAGTTTGTTCATCTACTGGGAACTGTTGGTACGCCTGTGTCATATCAAGTTTTTTAAAAATGGAACTTTTGCCAGGCTATGTAACAAATGTTGTATAATGGGCACTGGGTATGCATTGGGTTGAAGCCCCCTGTTAATGGTCGACTTGTAGTCTGAGCAAAGGTGAATTGAACCATCTTGTTTAAGGGATATGACTATGGGTGTTTCTCATTTGGAGAAATCAATGGGTTCTAGCACCCCTTGAGCTATAAGTTTGTCCAACTGGGCATCACTTTTGTACGTAAGGCTAAGGGAATTCTCCTTGGTTTTAGTCTTATTGGAGTCACTTGGGGATCTAGGTTTAGGGAAATGGGTGTGCCATTATAGCAGCCAAGCTTGCCATCAAAAACTTCTGAAAAGTTAATAAGTAGTTGTTCTAAATTGCAAGTGTTAATAGCATTTATGCCAGTTATTTGCAATCCTAGGGAATTCAACCAGTCTAACCCTAGCAAGCTGGGCAGGCACCCATTTACTTTAACTAGAGGTAAAAGTCCATTAAAATGATGGAATTGTATGTGGAACTTGCCTGTCCCGATGACTGGAATATTCTGTCCCTGGTAATCTTTCAAGGCTAGCTTGTCAGTTGTTGTTTGGTGATGTCTGGAATCAGCTGCTTCAGGGTGTCCCAGGACAGGATGGAGAGGGAGGAGCCTGTGTCCACCTCCATGTGGCATGGCTTTCCTTCTAAAAGAAGATTGACATTTATTTTATTAATATTAAAACAATTAGTTAGTGACTCAGCGGCAGGTGGCTCTAGGGTGGTTTTCCCCACAGCTGAGGCAGATGTTTTGTGGTATGCTTTGTCTTCTCTCAGCTGGATTGTTTTTTCGTTGTAGAAGCTGAGGCATTCTTAGATGGTTTCCTTCTTCTTCCTCTTCCTCGCCGTACTGGGTTTTGAACGTGTCTTCATAGTGAATAGCTGTGTTTGCTTTGACCCCTGGGAAGCAGCTTGAGTTTTGAATTTCAGCTGCAGATAGGTTTGACAGCTCTGCAGCTTGGGCTTCCTCGATTGCCTGCTTCAGGTTCAGGTCTGTTTTTGCTAGGAGATGTCTCTGTAGCCGGAGGTCTCTTACCCCACAGAGTAGTTGATCCAGAAACATGTCATCGAGGTGGTCCCTGAATCCGCAGTGAAGGGCAGCCGATCTGAATGCTGCCATATATTCGCTGATGGATTCTCCCTCCGCTTGTGCTCTTCTTCTTGATGCGTGGTGGCGCGCGATGAGAGAAGGTCTGGGAGCGTAGTGGTTGCTGAGGACTTCTTGAAGTTCCTCCCAGGTGACCTCTTTTACTGTTTGTGGGGTTAGTAGAGCCGTGGCAATGTCGAAGACAGCAGCTCCACAGAAGCTCAGGAAGTAAGCCTTCGTTCTGTTCACGGGTATGTCAGTCAGGTTGGCGGCATCCATGACATATCCGAAGTGATTGATGTAGGATGTCCATGTCTCTGCCATTGGCTGGAATGGAGGGAAGTTTGGAGGTGCCGCCATCTGGATTATCTTTGTGGCAGTCTAATTAGAGCTCTTAGTTTAGTGACTTTAGCAGCTCTTTTGTCGCTTCAGTTCTTCGTGACTTTCAGCTCTTTTTGCTTCAGAATGTCTCACTTCGTAACAATCCCATCCTCGTTACCAGTTTAGAGTTTGGCGCGCAGAGAATCAGAGACAGAGGCAAAGCTAAAGCTAACAGACTTTATTTGCCACTTAGTAACCTTAACCGGCTTGCCGCCACTTGTATTGGCTGCCAGCTGACAGGAGCGAACAGCTGAGCCCACTTTGCAGCTCCCTTTTTATAGAGAGCTGCCAAGCGGCTCAGCCAATCATAGGCTGCTCCGGTTCCTGCTTTAACGGCGGACCGGAGTGAAGACTGTTAGCTACAACACCAAAACAAGCTGAAGAATCTATGGTCTTGGATACAGTCAAGATGAAGTGGGTGCTCTTAAAAAAGAAAGGTTTTTGCTTGGCTTCAGATTCATTTCCTCTCAATGTATCTCTTGCACAGTAATATACTGCCGTGTCTTCTAGTTTGAGGCTGTTCATTTGCAGATACAGCTGGCTTTTGGCATTGTCCCTGGAGGTGGTGAAGCATCCCTTGACTTTGTCTGAGTAGTAAATGTAAGATGAGCCTCCACTTATGGAGGCCACCCATTCCAGTCCTTTCCCTGGAGCCTGTCTCACCCAGTTCATTGCATAGCTGCTGAAGGTGAATCCAGAGGCTTGGCAGGAGAGGCGGAGGGACTCTCCGGGTCTTCTCACACTCCCTCCAGACTCCACCAACTGGACTTGAGACTGGCCTCCTAAAAAGAAAATTGATTTTCTTTTAAAAAATGTGAACTCCTGCACACAGGAGCAAAAAGTGGAAATACACTTTATATGGAGGGAAATAAATATCCTTGAGGAGTACTAGTAAGGACACAAGTTTTAGCCACATTTTGCTCCCTCTAATGAGTGGAGGGAATTGGCAAGAGAGGATTCAGGAAACAGCACAAGGTTTAGTCTGGTGGGTGTTCTCTGAAAAGGGAAACTGGGGCTTCTTTAAAGGGGAAATTGTGCCTAGATTTATATATATTTTGGGATAAAAGAGCCCATGACTAACACAGTCCTTTGATATCGCTTCTGTGTACAATTAACAGTGCAGTCCCAAGAAAAGGATTCTGAGCCAATTTTTTTCTGTGAATTGAGAGGCAAAAGAGCAAATTTACTATGCATTAACTAAAACAAACTGTTGTAGAGTGGCGGTAATCACTCAGGCAGACACCGAAGCAAAGGTTCAACTCTAACTTTATTTTAAAAAATAAAGGGTTACTGCTACTGCCGTTCTAACATGGCAGCCAGCTGGAGCGGCAACAGCTGATGCCATTTGACAGCTGCCTTTTATAGCTGGCTGTCAAATGGCATCAACCAATGGGAGAGGTCCGTGCTTTCCCGCTCAAAAGCATGGACCTGAGTGGGAACTTCAATCAATACACAACACTCCTCCCTCCCAGTGAGGAGCATGCGTAGTCCTGCAAATACGTTGGGCGCCTGCATAGTTGTCCAGATCTTCTTGGTTCGGTTGGAAATGGTGCCGGGTTGTTGACTTCTGCTTGTTGCATGGCTTCCATCGGATGTGGAATGTCTGGAACTGGGTCAGGACCTTGGTCAGCTTCTTCTCCAGGTAGGCTGTCATCCCCAGTGGGCTGAAGGCTGGTTTCTTCGGGTGGTGGTGGTACTTCTGCATCGGGACCGTCTAGATGACCTCTGGGTACAGTGCTCCAACGTCTCCTCAAGTGGTCCACGTGGTGCCGCCAGACACGCCCATCTGGTAGCTGGACTCTATAAGACTTGGGACCAGTTACTGCTATCACATGACCAGGCAACCACACTGGTTGCCCAGCAAAGTTCCTGACATACACTTTGTCATTTACTAGGAACCCTCTGTCTTGGCTATTAGACCCAAGGGGAAGCATTGGGGCATAATTTGGGTGCAGCCTGTCAAGAGTGGTTCTCAACCGGCGTCCCATTAGCACTTCAGCTGGTGACCTATTTGTGGTGGCACAAGATGTTGTATGTTGGCTCAACAGGTATTGGACCAGTCTAGAATGCCAATTAATGGGTCCCAATCTCTGTAGTACCTCCTTGGCAGATCTGACTGCCCTCTCAGCCAGCCCATTACTAGCAGGATGAAAAGGGGCTACTAATATGTGTCTGATGCCCAGGTTTGCTAGGAAGATCTCAAATTCACAAGAGGTGAATTGGGGGCCATTGTCAGATACAATGGAATCAGGAAGGCCATGCGTGGCAAACATCCTGGTCAGTGCCTTGTTAACTGCTTCAGTAGTCGTGGAGTGCATTAAGGTCAATTCCACCCACTTCGAAAATGAATCCACTACCACCAGGAATGTGCGCCCGTGGAAAGGGCCAGCCAAGTCTATATGGATTCTGGACCATGGACTTCCTGTCTCCTCCCGGGTCCTAGACGTAGCTGCTGGTGGGGATGCCCTGGTGGCTTGGTATGCCGGACAATAATTGACCCAGCTAGAGATTTGGGCATCCAAGCCCAGCCACCATATGTAGCTGCAGGCGAGGGCCTTCATCCTCACTATCCCTGGGTGACCCTCATGCAGCACCTTTAAATCGAGGTTTGCAACTTGGGGGGAATCACTACTCTGGTTCCCCATAGTAAACAGCCTTGCAATGAGGAAAGTTCCTGTTGGCGTAGCTTGTAGGGTAGGAATTCTGATGGATAAGGGGTTGTAGGCCACCCCCTCCCTACCCAGTCAAGGACTTGGGAAATTACCTTGTCCTTGGCCAAATGGGCAGCGATGTCAGAAGCGGTGACTGGCAGCTTGAGTTCTTCAATGAGGAAAACGGCAGTAGCTGGTGCTGGGTCCTCGACTGGAACAGGCAGGGGGCAATGACTGAGGGCATCAGCATGGCAAAGGGTTTTTCCGGAGCGGTGGACTAGAGTGTATGAATATGCACTCGGTCATCCTTGGGGATAAAATCTGGGGAGTTTGTTTAGTGCCAGATAAAATACCTAACAGTGGCTTGTGGTCAGTTATGAGTTCGAAGTGATGACCGTAGAGAAACTCATGGAATTTCTTTACTGAAGTAACTGCAGCCAAGGCCTCCTTGTCAATTTGGCTATAGTTGCATTCAGTGGAGGACAGTGTCCTTAAAAAGAAAGCTATAGGTGCTTCTGCACCGTTAGGCAGTCTGTGACTCAGAACGGCCCCTATTCTGAAGGGGAAGCATCTGCTGCTAGAACTAGTGGTAAATCCTTGTTAAATTGAATTAATACAGCTTTGGACATTAGCAGTGATTTGACTTCCTTGAAAGCAAGACTTTCCCTTGGTCCCCAGTGCCATGGCTACTTCTTGTCTAGGAGCCTGTGAAGAGGCTCAGCAATTAAAGCTTTATGGGGCAGGAATGAAGCATAGAAATTCAGGAGTCCCAGAAAAGCTTGGAGCTCAGTTTTATTAGTAGGAGTGGGAGCTTCATGAATGGCCTTGACCTTTGACTCTGTTGGGTGAATACCCTTGGCGTCGATTTTGTAACCTAAAAATTCCACTTGTGGAGTGGCTATGGTGCATTTCTTTCGTTTCAATTTAAGACCTGACTGTTTAAAATGCTAAAGCACACTTCTGACCCTCTAGCAATTGAGTTTGGCTGGTGGCAGATATAAGAATGTCATCGAAGTATGGCACAACACCTGGCAAACCTTACAGAATTCTTTCCATTAGGGACTGGAAAATCCCAGGGGCCACACTAACTCTGAATTGTAGGCGTGTACATTTAAAAGCCCCTCTGTGTGTCACTATTGTTTGCAGTTCAGCAGTTTCATCATCAACAGGGAACTGTTGATAAGCCTGGGACATATCTAATTTTGCAAAAATGAAGCCAGACTCAAGGCTCCAGACTCAAGTGACTTATGACCATTTTTCACACTTACGTTGCAGCATTCCCACAGAACATGAGAGGCCAGGCAAGGAGATGCGTGCCTTGATGTGAGTGATATTGAGTTGGCCACACCCAGCCAATAACATGACCACCAAGCCACATCCACCCAGTCTCCAAGCCATGCCCACCACCAAAACCACGCCCATAGAACCGGTTGTTAAAAAATTTGAATCCCACTGCTGTTTAAGAGTTCCTTTTCACCCTTCTGCCAGGACTCTAAATGACTTCATTCCATTCCAGTGAAGTCAGATTAACTGTAGACTTGGGATTTTTTATTTTCTTACAGAAAACTTTTTTAATACCTACAGCCAAGCTTCTTGAAATTCTCAATAGACAATTATCTTGATAACCCAGGATTTGTGGCTTAGACAAGATGAAAAACTCCTCGGAAGAAAGGAAGGTTTTTGTCTAGCATCAGATTCACTTCCTTTCACTGTGTCTCTCACACAGTAATAGACTGCTGTGACCTCTGGCTTGAGGCTGTTTATTTGCAGATACACCTGGCTTTTGGCATTTTCCCTAGAAATGGTGAAGCGCCCCTTGACCTTGTCTGAGCAGAACTTTTCACTGGAATCAGTATAGATGCCTGCAACCCATTCCAATCCTTTTCCTGGAGCTGTCTCACCCAGCTCATCGAATAGCTTCCGAAGGTGAACCCAGAACCTTGGCACGTGAGACTGAGGGCCTCTCCAGGTCTTCTCACATCCCCACCAGACTACACCAACTGGACCTGAGATTGGACTCCTAAAAAGAAAAGGATTGAGTTTTTTTAATGGGATTTCCTGCACAAAGGAGCAAAACATGGAAACAAACTTTATATATGGGAAATAATTACCTTTGAGGAGTACTAGTAAGGACGCAAGGTTTAGCCACATTTTTGTTCCCTCCAATGAGTAGGAGGAATTGATGAGAGAGTATTCAGGACACAGCACAAGTTTTAGGTTGGTGGGTGTTGTCTGAAAAGGGAAACAATTGGGGCTACTTTAAAGGGGAAATCATGCCTCGATTTACATATCTGTTGTGATAAAAGACATTTTGGTGAACATAACATACACCTACATCTTGCATTTGACATTCTACTTCTAAGAAAAGTTTTGGGCACATTTTTTCCCTTGAGTTAATAGGAGAAAAGTCCTCTTTCTGTATATTAACTAGAAAAAAAAAGTTTGAAATTTTTCACCACATTTCAAAATGATTTTATGTAATAAGGAATAAATGGACACTTAAGTTTCATTTAAGGAAACTTATTGGGGGGGAATAAAAAATCTAGAACATTTGAATCAGAAAGTTAATCAAACCATGGTTTATTTTATGAAAAATCCCAGTTGTCTTCAAGGAACCCTTTTTCAGCTAGGAAGTTGGGTCCACTCTGCTCACGAAGTTAAACTCATATTGTAACCAAATTTGTTGTTGTTGTTAGTTGCAATGTCTTTACAACCCATCATGACTGTCCTGCCTTGCACAGAGGTAGACTTATAGCTCTGCAAATGCAGATAGATAACTCAACAAAGCTTCCATAACAAAGTTCATTTATTGGTACATCAGGTATCCTCGTAACTCACATTTGTGACGAAGTTCCTCTTTGAATGACCAATCCTTTGTATATCTGCCTTGCACGTGGAAAATAGTTATCTCCTAACCCATCTTGTATCAATAGAAGAAAACGATGTTATCAGTAATGAGTGCAGGTAAGAATGGAGGGCAACCTCCTTCAACCCCTTGAGGGTCAATTTAGTGGCCAATCAGGATTACAGATGTGGCCACGTGATATGAACTACGTTTCCCAGGATACTCTTACCTACATTTCCTATGATGCATTCCCTTAAGGGGACAGCTCACAAATCCTAAGTAACTAACCCATTCCATAGACTGGCTGGGACAGCACAATGACCCCATGGACAATGTTGCTCCAGGCCTTCCTGTTCTTTGCCATCCCTCAGAGTTCATTGAAGCTCACACTGACTTCTTCAGTGACTTGATCCAGCCACCTCATTCTCTGTCGTCCCCTACAGTCTCTCAATTCAAACAGAATGATAAATAATTATATCTGAATTACCCAAAAGATTCTGTTTGTTTCTAGGTTTTCTGTTGTAAATTTAGGCATGACTTCCGAGGAAGGATTATAATAGGACAAAAAGTGAAGTTCGTTTGAGTTCCATTGAGAGAAACTTTAAAATCTTCCAGTTTGCTGTTATGTATTTATATCTATAATCAGGGGTGGGCTTCAAAAAATTTAGCAAAAGGTATTCTGCCTAGTTGCTGGATGGGCATGGCCATGGTGTGTGTGGCCTAGTCAGCCTCACCAAGGCCTGGGGGGCATTTTTCACCCTCCCCGGCCTCCGGAGGCTCTATGAAGGCTGGAAACAGGCCCATTTCCAGCCTTCAGGAGCCTACAGGAGGCCTGTTTTTTGTTTTCCCCAAGGCTGCATGTAGGCACTTCACTTACCTGGGATCCAAAATAGGCCGTGTGGAGACTCCTGGGAGGGGCCGGGTGGGGTTGGCAGGGCCAGCCAGTTGTTGCAAGTACCAGTTCAGCGAACCAGATGTAAAACTCATCCAAATTTTTGTGAACTGGCAACAGCCACCCCTGTCTATATTTTTTTTAATTGTTTTATATGTTCACTGAATATGATAATGGGATTCTCTCATTTTGTCTCCCTTTGCAGCAAAGTTTTCAAATACCTAGATAAGTTTTAAACCCAAATTCCATCTTTTTATATAATTTTACATTAAGGACTCCTGAGATGTAAAATTTTCTTGTGAACATTTCAGTGAATTATTACAGAAATAAAATAAAAAATTATCTGGTTTCCACAAAGATATAATATCTAACAACATTTGTTTTAATTCTCTTCCCAATCCCCACCAGGCCCATAAACAACGGGATTTCATTGCCCCCCAGTGTCAGAAAGGAGGAGAGGACCCATCTTCCTAATACTCCAAGGAGATTCTTTGGTGCAGATGTTTCCTCAATATGAGAATGGCAATTTGGATGTTTAGAAAGTTCATCCTGAAGTTTCATTCTAGGCTTCTGCCATGAAGGACAATATTCCATTCCATGTTTTTTCTTCTTCTGAAGATAGTTCAACTTGCAAACAGGGAAGATGAAACTGGGATTTTTAAGCTATCTTCACCATCCTATATTTTCTAACAGCAAACTCTGTAATGCATCCTCATTGACTCATTTTAGGGCTCAATCAAGTTGAAGAGCTGCTCTGAAGAAAGGAAGGTTCTTCTCTGGTTTTATATTCAGTTCCTCTCACTGTGACTCTCTCACACAGAAATAAATTGCCATGTCTTCAGGTTTGAGGATGTTCATTTGCAGATACAGCTGGCTTTTGGCATTGTCCCTGGAGATAGTGAATCGCTCCTTCACTTTGTCTGAGTATGTAAGACTACCTGGATTGTAGCTTATGTATGATACCCATTCCAATCCTTTCCCTGAAGGCTGCCTCAACCAGTGCATTCTGTAGTCTCTAAAGGAATATCCAGAGGCTTTGCAGGAGAGCCAGAGGGATTCTCCAGGTCTTCTCACATCTACTACGGAGTCCACCAAGAGTACTTGAGGCTGGATTCCTAAAAAAAAAAAAAGATTTGATCTCTTAAATAGAGGAGCAAATCATGGAAATAAACTTTATGTATAGGAAATAATTATTTTAGATGAGTACTAGTAAGGACTGAAAGTTTAGCCATCTTTTTGCTACCTCTAATGAGTGGAGGGAATTGATGAGAAAGGATTCAAGAAATAGCACAAGGTTTAGCTTGGTGGGTATTGTCTGAAAAGGGAAACCACGGGGCTCCTTTAAAAGGGAATTTGTGCCTCGATTTACATATCTGTTGGGATAAAAGAGCCTGTTCTGGATTGGTTGTTTTTATATTTGAAATACTTACTGTTCATTGGTCTGAAATCCGGCGGGAGATCCTCCTCCTGTCATTGGCTGGTGAGGCTCGGAGAGCCTTTAAAAGAAGGGCTGCCGCGCCTCCCAGCGTCTCCGTTTTCCTGTAATAAACAGAAAGAGCTGCCTTCAGTAAGAGTGCCTGCCTCGTTATTGCCGCCGCCAAAACACTGGCGACGAAGGTGGGATCGAGACAGCACTTTTAAAGAGTGCAAGTAGCGGCGGAGATCGAGCGGCACCATGTCCGGAAACAACGCCCCGCCGGAACAATTCAACCCGGCAAAGGAGGAATGGCAGATGTATGTGGACCGTTTCCTCATGTTCCTCGAGAGCAGCAATCTGAGCGGCGTATCGGAACATCGGAAGAGAGCGGTTTTCCTGACCCACTGCGGCCAAGCTGTATTCCGAATGGCGAAAGCACTAGCCTCACCAATCGATGTTAAGACGTTAACCTGGCCCGAACTGGAAAAAATCCTGCGAGCGCACTACGCTCCCACAGTTTCCTGCCTAATTAAGCGCCATGAATTTTACCTCCGGAATCAAAAAGAAGGTGAATCTATCGCCGACTTTGTGGCGGACTTGAGAGACATTGGGGGTGAATGCGAATTCTCGGATTTCAACGAAGCCCTAAGAGACCGGATTGTGTTAGGGTTAAAAGATCCGATACTACAGAGCAGACTGCTAAACCGACCCAAGATAACGGTGCAAGAAGCTATAGAAGAGGCCACCGCAGCCGAAGTCGCTCAGAAATCAGCAGCGAAAATGAAAAAGATTAACCAAGCTGCGCACTACAACTCCAAAGAAGCAACCAGACCAGAGGGGGTACGAGAAAAAACCTCAACACACCATGAAGACCTGGAAACCGAGTCCAGTAGTGAGGAGGACGAAGTTTGCCACCTAAAGACCGGTAGAGGGAAAAAAGAGCGGGCAAACAGACGGTTTGATTTTGAATGCAACCGTTGTGGAGGGAATCACCCCAGATCAGAGTGCCGTTTTATAGACGCGATATGCAGAAAGTGTGAGAAAAAAGGACACATCACAAAGGTATGCAGAGCCAGGTCCAATTACAGTCCAAAGCGAAGAGGAAGCCCGCCCCCAAGAGAAAGAGAGAGAGAGAAAGAAAAGAAGCCAAGCAGCCGTTGGATCCAAGAAGGAAGGAATAGGAGATACAAAGAATCATCTTACAGGAAAGAAGAAACACACCAAACAGTCATAATTGGACACTCAAATACGAAAAATGTGAAGAAAGTCCACATTACAGTAAGAATTGAAGGACAGGACTGTGAAATGGAAGTAGACTCGGGATCATTTCTATCCATGGTCTCGTGGGATACTATCAAAGGTTTGATTCCAGATATACAACGAAGCGAACTGGAGAGACAGAACCTAACACTAAAAGACTACCAAGGCAACAAGATTCCGGTCGTAGGGGTTGGACACTTTCAGGTAACCTTCAAGAATCAAACCGAGATTCTACCCTTAACAATTGTTGACCGGAACAGACCAAGCCTTCTAGGATTGGAATGGTTCGAACCGCTCGGAATCGGGATGACCGGTATCAACCATATCACAGATGCAGACTGGGAGGCAGACCTCATTCAAGAATTCCAGGACCTGTTCAGTGGAGAATTAGGCAAGTACCAGGGTAACCCGATATCTTTCAACCAAGACCCTAAGGTAGCCCCAATTAGATTAAAGGCAAGGCGGGTACCCTTTGCGTTAAAGCCAAAAATAGAGGAACAACTAGATAAATTAATTAAGCAAGGGGTCCTCGTACCAGTTGACCATGCTAAATGGGAGACCCCTATAGTCACCCCTATCAAAGCGGATGGGTCGATTCGTATCTGCGGGGACTATAAGGCGACCCTTAACCATGCATTGCAATAGAGCGCATACCCCGTTCCTGTCGTACAACACTTGCTACACTCTATCAAAGGCGGAAAAATCTTCGCTAAACTCGATTTGGCCCAGGCTTACCAGCAACTGCCTGTAGACGAAAAAACAGCTGAAGCCCAAACGATCGTCACACACCGGGGCGCGTTTAAATGTAACCGCCTTCAATTTGGCGTTAGTGTGGCACCAGGCATTTTCCAATGTCTCATGGAACGCCTCCTACAGGGAATTCCAGGAGTCATTCCATACTTTGATGATGTCCTGATCGCAGCTAAAAACAAAATACAACTGCGAGACTGCCTAAGAAAAGTCCTCACCAAATTCACTGAATCAGGTCTCAAAGTCAAAAAAGATAAATGCACATTAATAACAGACAAAATAGAATTCTTGGGATACCTAATTGACGGCGACGGCATCCACCCGACAGAAGGAAAAACCCGTGCAATCAAAGACGCCCCCACCCCAACGAACAAGAGTGAACTGCAAGCCTTCCTAGGGTTAATAAATTTTTATCATGTCTTTCTGCCACAGAAAGCCACGGTAGCGGAACCCTTACATAGGCTCCTGGACAAAGATACGGTTTGGAAGTGGGGCAGTCGGGAGGAAACAGCATTTAACAAAATAAAAGACCTAATCACTTCAACAAAGGTACTAATACAATACAATGAGACTCTACCATTGATATTAACGTGCGATGCATCGCCTTATGGGGTCGGAGCTGTCTTGAGCCACCTTTTACCTGATGGCAGAGAGGCTCCGATTGCATTCTATTCCAAAACATTATCTAAAAGTCAAAGAAATTACAGTCAACTGGACAAAGAAGCACTAGCCATAATTTCAGGTATTAAACGTTTCCATGAATACCTTTATGGCCAACTGTTTTCTATAATTACCGACCACAAACCCTTACTAGGAATCCTGGCTGGGAACAAAGCGACTCCTAACATTTTATCACCCAGAATGACAAGATGGACAGAATTCCTTGCTGCATACAATTACACTTTGTCCTACCGTCCGAGTCCGTCCATCATGCACGCGGATGCACTAAGTCGTTGCCCGTTACCAGACAGTGATCCTGACCCAACACCCAGCACCTCAACATTTTTGATTGAAACCCTACCCGATTTTCCGATGACAGCAGCAGACATCGCTCACGAAACCGCTAACGACCACCTACTGCATAAAGTGAGTGGGTGGATTACAAAGGGTTGGCCAGACACTAACCTACAAGACAGGTATAAACCTTTTAAACAAAGACAAACGGAACTTTCCGTGCTAAAGGGCTGCGTACTTTGGGGTGATCGAGTAGTTATTCCACTAAGACTGCGGGACCCAATTTTGAGACTATTGCATGAAGGACACCCCGGGGTCGTTAAAATGAAAAGTTTAGCCAGAAGTTATGTTTGGTGGCCTGGGTTAGACAAGGACGTTGTTGACTGGGTTGCGGGTTGCCAGCCATGCCAGACATCCCGGCCCTCACCCCCGAAGGCACCGGTCACTGAGTGGGATCTACCCAGGGGCCCATGGTCTAGAGTGCACATAGATTTTGCCGGTCCAACTAAGGGCCATACCTTTCTAATCTTGGTAGATGCTTACTCAAACTGGCTTGAAGTAAGCCTAATGCAATCTACCTCCTCCGAGGCTGTCACACGACAACTCGGAAAATGGTTTGCCACTCACGGGTTACCAGACGTCCTAGTTTCAGACAACGGACCTCAATTCACGGCTACAGAATTTGAGGGTTATCTCGCCAGCTTGGGCATACGCCATGCCCTAACTGCGCCGGCACATCCGGCAGCGAATGGACGAGCCGAACGCATGGTTCAGTTCACCAAGGAGACACTCTATAAGTTAGGCCAGGGCCCTATACAAACACGCATTGACAAATTATTATTTATACAACATACTACACCTAGCAGCACTACCAACAAAACTCCAGCCGAACTACTTATGGGGAGAAAATTACGCTCCCCTTTAGATAGACTACACCCTACATACTCCACAGACAAACCACTAGACTCTTCCAGCAAAATCCGAACATTCCAAATTGGAGACTTAGTTTACGCAAAAAATTTGGTAGAACACCCTTTATGGGTGCCAGCCACCATTACACAAAGCACAGGACCACGATCGTACCGGCTTACCACTTCTGACAACAGAAGTTGGAAACGGCACATCGACCAACTTAGATCCCGCACCCTTACCAGACCTTGCGACTTTCCTGGGGGGGAAGGGGATCAACCGCAAAGCAATCACGAAACAATAGACCCAAAACCAACCAACAATCAACAAACAACAAACCCACAAACAAACAATGACGACCTAACTTACACACATACACCCTCAAACGTAGCTCCGGTCGAGTTCCGCAGCTACGCACCTGAGCCTGGGGAAATTCCTGATGAAACATCGAACAGGACTGACGATAATCCAAGCCGAGGAGGGAGCGACCTGGCCATCTCAACTAGTCGAGCTAGGGCCGCTAGGAGTGACTCGGCCGGCTCGACCTTCCCGAAGTTTCCCAGGCCAGAGACGGGAGGAGCAACAGGTCCTTCCACACCGACCAGCAGCGACGACACTACTAAACCGCGCAAGTCCAGTCGGACCCACAGGAGCCCCGCCTATCTACGTGATTACGTAACATAGGCGCGGCTCCTGATTGGTCGGACTGGACCAAGAAGGGAGGGGTGTTCTGGATTGGTTGTTTTTATATTTGAAATACTTACTGTTCATTGGTCTGAAATCCGGCGGGAGATCCTCCTCCTGTCATTGGCTGGTGAGGCTCGGAGAGCCTTTAAAAGAAGGGCTGCCGCGCCTCCCAGCGTCTCTGTTTTCCTGTAATAAACAGAAAGAGCTGCCTTCAGTAAGAGTGCCTGCCTCGTTATTGCCGCCGCCAAAACAGAGCCCTTGACCAACACACTTCTGTGAAGATTTTGTGCATTTTGTAATTAACATTGCAATCCCAAGAAAAGTATTGGGACACATTTATTTTTCTGTGAAATACATTAAATGGCAGTTGAACCTAAAGTAACCCAATTTCAGCTAGACTAGTTATGTCCACTCAATTCACAAAGTTGAACTTCAATTATATTGTAACCAAGTACATTTTTTATTCCAAAGTGCATGATAAATAATTCTCCTTTGTATTATCCAAAATATTTTCTTTATTGCAGTTTATCTTTTGTAAAGCCAGATAAGACTTCCCAGTAAGGATTTCAGTGTCTTGAGAAGTTAAATTCTTTTGAGAACGCTTGAGAGAAACTCCAATATTTTCTGGATTTATGTGACTATTTGTATTCACAATCCTTGTTTTAGATGCTCACTGAATATGATAATACAATCCCGTCATTTCTCCCCGACATTTCCAGCAAAGGTTTAAAATGCCTAGAAAGTTTGTCTGGTGACAAACAAAAAATATACATTATTTTATTTTAAAAAAAAAAGAACTTCCAGGTCAGCTCTATATCCTCCTGAGATGGGAAATATGGAAATAATAATTAAAAACTATCACACTTCCAAAAAGACAATTTATACTTAAATCTATTTAATTTCCTAACCCAGGAGTATAAAACTCATGGCCTGAGTGCCGAAAATGCTTAAATATAGTGATTAAATCTGGCCTGCAGGACCACCTTGCCCCCCATACAACCACCTTGTTTTCACCCTCGATGATCTCCTGCAGGACTCTGCCAGCTGAAACTAAGCCAAAAATGGGGAGCAAAGTAGGCCAAAAATGGACCAAGGTGGGCCAAAATATGAGCCTAAAAAGAACTGAAAATGGGCTAAAATTAGGCCCAAAACAAGCTGAAAAATGGTCCAAAAAAAGGCTGGAAAACAAACCCCACCGCAAACTGTCTGATAACAAGAATAAAACATTCTGCAGTTCTCGCTAGACAGTGATCAATCCTCATTGACTAGGGGTAGAGAAGGATATCTGGGAGACTCTGGAGGTTTACTAAGTCATAGTAACTGACAAAGTAACAAAATTTTTGTTTTGTTATAGAGAAATACGTTTAGAACAGTTTCTTCGTTATGGGTTGTATTGGATGTCAACAAAGACATGTTTAATTATTACTGCATAATGGGATTATGGGAGTATCTGTTGGGATAAAAGAGCCCTTGACCAACACACTTCTGTGAACATTTTGTGCATTTTGTAATTAACATTGCAATCCCAAGGAAAGCATTGGGACACATTTATTTTTTCTGTGAAATACATTAAATGTCAATTGAACCACGAAAAACACATTTTCAGGTTGACTAGCTAAGTCCACTCAATTCACAAAGTCCAACTTAAATCATATTGTGACCAAATACATCTCTTATTCCAATGAGAATAATAAATAATTATCTTTGTATAATCCAAAATATTTTGTTTACTGTAGGTTATCTTTTGTAAAGCCATATAGGGCTCCCCAGTAAGGATTTCAGTGTCTTGAGAGATTAAATTCTTTTGAGATCACTTGAGAGGAACTCCAATATTTTCTGGGTTATTGTACAGATTTGTATCCATAAAGCTTTAACTGTTTTACATATTCACTGAATATGATAATACAATCGCTTCATTTTTTTTTCCATTTTCAGCAAATGTTTCAGAAAGTTTCTCTGTTAACAAACAAAAAACACCCCTTATTTTATTTTATGTTTGAAAAAAATCAGCTTCCAGGTTAGCTCTGTATCCTCCTGAGATGGGAAATTTTCTCCATATATCTTCTTTGGATTATTATGGAAATAATAATTTTAAAAAATATCACACTTCTAAAAAGACATTTTATTCTTAAATTTATTTTATCCCCAAACCAGAGATATCAAACTCAAGGCCTGCAGGCTGGCAATGCTTAAATCCAATCCATGAGGCCGGCTTGGAACTATCAAAGGACTGGCCTGGGGTGCCTCTGGCAGCTATAACAGGCTATTGTGGGGGGGCTGTACATCGTTTGCATCCTAGATGGCCTCTTGCAGCACTGGGCTGACTGAAACCAAGCCAAAAAGGAGCGGAAAATGGCCTCAAAACAGGCCAAAAACGGTCAAAAGATGGTCCAAGAAATGGCCAGAAAACAGGCCCCACCATCGCCACCCCACTGCACCCCTCTTGCCAGTGGCCCACAGAGCAGAAGTAAAATGCTTATCTAGCCTCAAAGAAGTCCAGTTTGACACCCCCCCCCCGTGCCCCAGCCAACCTCTCCAGTTGAATGGGCAATTGGATTTCTATGGCAACAGGTCTTCCAGAGTAAAAACTGAAGCAAGGACACATCTTAATTCTCAAAGGATATTCATTCGGAACAAATATTTCCCCAATGAGTGTTTGCCAGTTTAAATATTTAGAAAGATTATCCTAAGGTTTCCTTTTCACCCTTCTGCAAGGACTTTAAAGGGCACTTCCATTCCAGTGAAGTCAAATCAACTGGTAGACTTGGAATTTTGTTACAGCAAACTTTTAAAATACTTACACACAAACTTCCTGAAGTGCTCATAGACAATGATCAAACCTCATTGATAACCCAGGAACTGAGGCTTAGAGAACTTGTAGAGCTGCTCTTAAGAAAGGAAGGTTATTGTATGGCATCAGATTCACTTCCTCTCACTGTGTCTTTTGCATTTATTTATTTTATTTATTTATTCATTCATTTATTTATTTATTTGTTAATTGCTTACAAGATAATAGGTATAAGTAAAACATAGTTATGAATACATGGATACATATAAGAAAAATAAAATATAAAACAAACAATAGGACAGGGATGGTAGCCATGTTGGTGCGCTTATGCACACCCCCTACAGACCTCTTAGGAAAGGGTGAGGTCAATAATAGACAGTCTAAGGTTAAAGTTTTTGGAGTTTGGGGAAGAAACCACAGAATCAAGTAGAGTATTCTCTGTTGCTGAAGTCATATTTCCTGCAAGCAAGTTTGTTGTGGTTAACCTTGAGTTTGTATCTATTGCTTGCTCTTCTGTTATAATGGTTGAAGTATTCATTGACAGGTAGGACATTGCAATGTATGATTTTATATACTATACTTAGACCAGCATATTTCTCAATTTTCTAGGTCTAGAATTTCGAGTCTGGTAGCATAAGGTATTATGCAACGAGTAGAGGAGTGAAGAACTCTTCTTTTGAAATATTTCGGGACTTTCTCTGTTGTGTTAATATCAAATAGGTAATGCGGGTTCCAGACTGATAAGCTATATTCGAGTATTGGTCTAGCAAATGTTTTGTATGCTCTAGTTAATAGTGTGATATTACCAGAGAAAAAGCTACATAGCAATAGGTTAACAACTCTTAATGCCTTTTTGGCTATGTAGTTACAGTGGGCTCTAGTATTTAGATCATTAAAGATGAGTACTCCAAGGTCCTTGATAGAGCTAGCATCATCAACAAGGTCTTGATTATTCAGCTTGTATTTTATTTTCTGTTTTTTGTGTTTTTTTGCAAATACATAAGACAGAACATTTATTTGTTGAGATTTGAAGCTGCCATTTGTTTGACCTTTTTGATATATAGTCAAAGTTTTTTTGAAGGGTAGCAGTATTGTCTATGGCGTTGAATAGCTTTATATCATCAGCGAAGAGAACACAGTTGCTCTTAATATGATCACAGATCATTTATGTAGAGTATGAAAAGAGTTGATCCTAGGACACTGCCTTGGGGGACACAACTGTTGACAGCTAGAGAATTTAATAGGATGCTCCAAATTTTGACCATTTCTTGTGTGTTTGACAGGAGTGCTTCTATCCAGTTATGCAGGTGTCCAGAGATACCATAAGATTTTAGTTTTAGGAGTAGTTTGTCGAGTTGTCTAGTTCATATGTTTTTGCAGAATAAGAGTTGCAGATTACAGGATAGTTTTTTTTTTTTTCTGAAACCGAATTGTTTATTACAGAGCAGGTTGTTTGTCTTTAAGTGGAGAATGATGGATTGGTTAATAATTGATTCCATGACTTTACAAGTGACGCAGCATAAAGAGATTGGTCTGTAATTTTCAACTAGGCTGGGAACTCCCTTTTAGAAGATAGGGATGACCATGGCTTGTGACCATTGTTTTGGCAAGGAGCTGATCCTGAAAGATTTTTCCAAGATTATCCTTAGAGGTTCGCTATGGCAGTGGATAGGTTTTTTAAGAAGTAGGCACATATTACGTCCAGTCCAAACATAGAGATGGTTTTAAATTGTGTAGTGCTTTTTCAACATTGCCTTCTGTAAAATTGATATGTATTAGATTATTGTAGTTGTCTGTGCTTCGACTAGGAAATACTTCACTTGATCCATTGCTGTTTACAAATACTGAGCCAAAGAATATGTTAAAGAGATATGTCATTGTTGCAGTCTCTATCATATTCCGTCCAGTCCAATAGATTATAGAATGCACGAATGGAATTGGTATATAGAAGGTTTTCCTCTTGTTTAATGTGATAATTGGTGCATTCTGTCTTTATCTGGTGGCATAAATTTTTGTATTGGCTTTTGATAGTTGGCAACGTGACCAGATTTGCTTTTCTGCCAAAGTGATTTCTTTTTGGATTGAAGCTTCCTTATTGTTATGGGTAATTTGTTTTTTTCTGGTTTTGGGAGTTGTTATTGGTACATATAGTTTGATAACTCTTTTGACTTCAAGTAAAAATATGTTGTAATGGTCTTCTACAGTATTGCATACGGTGAATAGAAATTGATAATCAAGGGATGAGAAATCATTGTTTACTAGATCATAGTTGCCTTTTTTGAAGTTATAATTGGGGACTGTTTCGTGACGATGTTTGTGTGGACGTATGTTGAGATAAAGTCAATCATGTTGTGGTCACTGTTGGAAAAGGGTTCTTTAATTTGTATTTTGTAAATTGAATTCAAACTATTGCAGAAGATGAGATCGAGGCAGTTGTTAAGTTTAGTGTTGTTGGTTACTAGTTGTTCTAGTCTCAGATTTGTTACTGCATTGTAGAAGGTTGCATATGTGGGTTCAGTTGTACATTCGTTAGGGTCCAGTTAATATGAGGTACATTGAAGTCACCAAGAAAGATAAAAGCATGTGGGCAGGATGTGTCACTGCATTGTTTTGGTTTGTCTGCTGAACTTCACAGAATTGTTATCACATTTCCATAGTAACAAGATATCAGTCTTGTGATGTTTGATTTACTCTGCATGTGTGCAGGGAAGGAGTTTTACTTTACTTTCATTCATTTTTTTTTCTTTCGCTTGCTTCTTAGACGGTACTGTTTTTTCTTTTATTCTTAGCTATGTGTAAATAAAGTATGCTGGCAACAGAAAAACCCGATTCATTTCCTCTAATTTATAAAGCTGATTTTTTTCGCTTTGACATGTTGTAGCAGAGGATGGTTAAAATGTTTTTTGTTTGCCGGTTACTTTGATAGTGAGTGGTTAGGTTTGTTTTGATTGTTAGTTCATAACTTCTGAGGAGTTTGTGATTAATTTTAATCAAATCTACAGTGACACAAAAGAAAGATAAAACAAAGTAGATAACTCGGTCGGAGGAAGATTTATTCTTTGAAGTGCCTGGAGAGGAGATAAGATGTTGGCAGACTCTGCTGGCTAGTGCTACTCATCTGGAGGAACATGCTGACTGGTCCAGGATTCACTCCAATAATCCCAGAGTTTATTTTCCTAGAGATGATGTTACACAGTCTGATAATCGAGATTATCAGGCAGATGTGCCATCTACTAGTTTATTTATTTATTTATTTATTTATTTATTTATTTATTTATTTATTTATTTATTTATTTATTCTGAAGGGCCTTGGTGGTGCAGGCTGTTAATCTTCTAGCACTTAGTGCAAGCTGCCTGCAATTAGTGCCGGTTTGAATCTCACCAGGCTCAAGGTTGACTCAGCCTTCCATCCTCTCGGGGTAGGTAAATGGAGGACCCAAGATTGTTGGGGGCAATAAGCTGACTTTGTAAAAATGCCGCTTGGAGGGGCCAAAAGCCCTAGTAAAAGGCAGGCATATACAATGGAATGAAGGCTATTGCTGAGCACTTAGCATGGTGCTCCATAGAGTGTAAGCCGCCCCGAGTCTCCGGAGAAGGGCGGCATTTAAATGCAAATTAAAAAAAGTAAATAAAAAAAAATTATTAAATTTTTATACTGCCCCCTCTCCTGCAATTGGACTCGGGGCATTCTACTGCCAAATTAAAACCACACAATAAATAGAATTTGAAATAGATTTAAAAAGAATTAAATTAGTGGCTGAAAGAACACAATAATACAAGGTAAAAAAGTTAAAATTACCAAAAAATTTAAAAAATTAAAATTCTAGTAACTGATACTAGGCCAGACCGGCCTGTTGGAAGAGGTGGTTCTTTAGTGTGTGCCAGAAGGTTTGGAAGTCAGTAATGGCCTGCATCTCTGGCGGTAATTCATTCCAGAGGGAGGGTGCCCCCACAGAGAAGGCCCGCACCCTCGGGGCCACCAGCTGGCATTGTCCAGTTGATGGCACCCCAAGGAGGCCCAACTTGTTCGAGCACACCGGCTGGCAGGAGGGTGATATTGGCAGCTGGCGGTCCCATAAGTACCCGGGTCCCAAGCACTTTAAAAGTGATTACCAACACCTTGAATTGCACCCGGAAGGCCACTGGAAGCCAGTGCAGCTCGCGTAGGAGTGGTGTAACATGGAAGCTCCGAGGAGCCCTCAAAATCACCTGCGCGGCCGCACTCTGCACCAGCTGAAGCCTCTGGGTGCTCTTCAAGGGGAGCCCCATGTAGAGAGCATTGCAGTAGTCTAGACGCGAGATGATGAGGGCAGAAGTGACTGTGCAAAGAGTGCCCTGATCCAGAAAGGACCGCAACTGATCCACCGGACTGACCCAAAGGCCCCCCTGGCGACGGCCACAATGTGATCTTCTAATGACAGCCGTACATCCAGGACACCCAGATTGCACGCCCTCTCTGTGGGGGTCAGGATCTCTCCCCCCATAGCCAGTGATGGAATGAGCTGGCTGTATCTGGGTGCAGGAAACCACAGCCACTCAGTTTTGGTCGGGTTGAGACGAAGCCTGTTAAGACCCATCCAATTCTGCACGGCTTCCAGGCACCGGGTCATCACTTCAAAGGCTTCGTTGGGGTGGCCTGGGGTAGAGATTTATAGCTGAGTGTCATCAGAATACTGATGGAATCATACCCCAAAACCACGGATGATCTCGCCCAGCAGCTTCACATAAATGTTGAACAGCAGGGGTGAGAGTACCGACCCCTGAGGCACCCCACAAAACAAGGGCCTCGAGGCCGACCTCTGCCCCTCTGCCAACACAAATTGCGAGTGGTCGGAGAGGAAGGAGGAGAACCACCGTAACATGGTGCCTCCCACACCTAAACTCTCCAACCGCCGCAATAAGATACTGTGGTCGACAGTATCAAAAGCTGCAGAGAGATCTAATAGGACCAGGACAGAGGAACAACCCCTATCCCAGGCCTTCCAGAGATCATCCACCAATGTGACCAATGCCGTCTCTGTGCTGTGCCCATGGCTGAAACCCAATTGGAGAGGGTCTAGATATACTGCTTCATCCAGGTACTGAGGGAGCTGTCATGCCACCACACTCTCAACAACCTTCACCATAAAGCAAAGGTTGGAGTCCGGACAATAATTCGACAATAATGTTGGATCCATTGCAAGGGATCCTCCCGCGTTCCCACATCCAAAAGGGAGTGGGTCACCCTGAAAAGAGCAGCCGGGCTATTTTCTGCGGATGCAATAAGGGCGGAGAAGTAACATTACTTTGCCGTCCTTATCGCCACTAAATACGCCCTAATATGGGACCGTAAAAGTGGTCGGTCAGATCCGGAGCGGTTGATCTTCCAACCATTCTCTAGGCATCTTTTCCAGCACTTCATCTCCCTTAACTCCTCGGAGAACCAAAGGGCCAATTGGGATCAGCACTGGGTCAGAGGCCGCAAGGGCACGACCCGATCAAGGGCCTCGGCAGCCACCCTGTCCCAGGTGTCCACCAAGTCCCCAACTGAGTCATGTATGGGAGTCTCAGGAAATGGCCCAAGCTACATCAGGAACCTATCTGGATCTATCAGGTGCCTGGGGCAGAACCATTTTTTCGGTTCCGCCTCCCCATGACGAGGGGTTGCGGAATGGAAGTCCAGCCTAAGGAGTGAATGATCCAACCATGACAGGGGCTCTATAGAAACTTCCCCTATACCTAGATCATCCTGCCACTGATCAGAGACAAAAACCAGATCCAATATGTGACCACCAGTGTGTGTGAGGTCCCGAATTAATTGGGTCAGGTCCAAGGCTGTCATGAAAGCCATGAACTCCTGAGCAATCCCTGAGGTCCTGCCGGCAGAGCGTAGTTTGAAATCCCCCATGACCATAAGCCTGGGGTCTCAACCACCAAGCCGGCTATAACCTCAAGGTGCTCAGGCAGGGCCGAAGTCACATAGCAGAGAGCCAGGTTTGTGGCCAATAGGCCCACCTGAACCCCAAAGCCACACTTCACAAAAAGGGATTCACATCCGGTTGTCTGAGGAACTGTGGATTCCCTAGGACACAGATCTGCCTTAATAACCATTGCCACCCCCCCACCCCTCCCCTGAGCCCTCGGTCAATGATAATCCCGAAACCTGGGTGGGCACATCTTCACCAGAGGAACACCTCCCTTTTGGTCCAACCAGGTTTCGGTAATACCGGCAACAACCGCTCCCCACTTCCAGATCAGTTCATGAATGAGATAGGTCTTATTAACTATGGTCCTGGCGTTATACAGCATCAGCCGAAGGCCCATGGGTCTGATGACTCGGATAGGCCAGGGAATGGGAAATCACTAGGGGGTTGGAGCGCGCCACCTCACGCAAACAATGGGGGTGCACTCCCAGTACCTGATATGGACTCCTATAACCACCAAATCTGCCTCTCCCGCTTACCGTGCAAATGGACTGCATCCCCCCACCTGGAAATAATCCCCCTTCCTTGATCCGAACCCACCTGACACCAAAACCTCCCCTGCGCACTCAAACCCGATCTGGCCTCTGTCTCAGGCGGGTTTTCCCCCATCCTCACCTGGTTACCCTCCCTAACTCCAATAAAAATTTAAATAAAAACCGATATAGTTGGGTGCTAACCCCAAAGCATTTCCTATGGCTATGCCACCTCTCAGGATCCCAGGATCCGTCCTTAAGGTAGGCCATTGGTAGTCCTGAGGGCCACTTCAGCATACTAATTCTTGTTTATGTTGATGATATTGTTTACATTGGTCCAAATAAGCAAATGAGTGAGATTTTTCTAATGCTTTGCAGAAATATTTCACCTTGAAATCTTTAAGTCACATTAACACTTATTTGGGTGTTCAGATTACTAAAACTCAGAAGGGGTTTAATATTTCATAAGAGGACAAGATTGAACAACTGTTGCATCATTGCAATATGAAGGATGCTAATCCAGTTCGCATACCTATGCAAACCGATTTCCGTAATCTGGCACATGAACCAAGTCCTGATTTTGAAGATCAAACACTTTATCGTTCAGTAATTGGGTCCTTGTTATACATTAGTAGTTGGACCAGACCAGATATTGCACTTAGCGTTAATCTTTTATCACAATACGTAGTTAAAGCAAAACAGTTTCATTGGTTATGTATTAAGAAGTTGTTGAGATATCTGAAGCACACTAAAAGTATGAAATTGTTGTTAGAACCGACACACACTAACCATGCAGAATTATGTTGTTATGCAGATTCTGATTGGGCAAGTGATAAAAAGTCATGTAAAAGTACATCAGGTTAAATGGATGTCCTGTTTACTGGCATGTACATAAATAAAATTTCATTTCATGTTCATCTATTGAAGCGAAATATGCTTGTATTTCAGATGCATGTAATTCTTTAACGTAGTTTGATGCTTTAGTTACAGATATCTGGACTCGCCCGATACAGCCAATCACCGTGATGGAAGACAATGAATCTTTGGTTCATATTTCCAAAACACGTTTCACAGGATCTAGGTCCAGACATATTGACATTTGGTATAAGAACATAAAGCAACTAGTTAAACAAGGTTTTGTTAAATTACAGTATGTGTCCACATATGATCACATTGAAGACATGCTCAACAAACCACTTGCAGCTGCAAAGCATGAATATCTGCGTGAGAAGATGTGCCTTATCTGATATCCACTCATCAGACAAAGAAAAGGGTGCCACTGCGTTGTTTTGGTTTGATTGCTGAGCTTCACAGAATTGTTATCACGTTTCCATAGTAACAAGATATGAATGTCTTGTGATGTTTGATTTACTGCGCATGTGAGCAGGGGAGGAATTTTACTTTACTTTCATTCTTTTTTTTTCTTTAGCTTCCTCCTACAGGTAGTCACTAAAGGTGAATCCAGAGGCTTGGCAGAAGAGACGGAGGGATTCTCCAAGTCTTCTCACATCTTCTCTAGACTCCACATAGTCAGGGGCTGTGTAACTAGATACTTGACACCTAAAAAGAAAAGGATTGTGTTTTTTTTAATTAGATCTCCTGCACACAGGTGGAAAATGTGAAAATAAACTCTATAAGGGGGAATAATAGAATGAAACACACTTCGGATAGGGATAATAATTACCTTTCAGGAGTACTAGTAAGGACACAAGGTTTAGCCACATTTTTGCTCCCTCTAATGAGTGGAGGGAATTGAGGAGACAGGATTCAGGAAATAGCACAAGCTTTAGGTTGGGGGGTGATGTCTGAAGAGGGAAACCATGGGGTTCCTTTAAAGAGGAAATTGTGCCTCGATTTACATATCTTTTGGGATAAAAGAACCCTTGACCAACATACGTCTGTGAACATCTCTCCTCTGTGCATTTTGTAAATAACGTTGCAGTCCTAAGAAAAAGAAATTGACCCATTTATTTTTCTGTGAATTGTTGGGCGAAAGGGAAATTTTACTGTGCATTAATTGAAAGAAAAGCTTGAAAAATACACTAAATGTACTGTTTTATTTCCTTATTTTGTGGAAAAGCCCAAATACATTAAATATCAGTTGAACCACAAGGAGCATATTTTCAGCTAGATTAGTTACGCCCATTCAATTCACAAAGTCAAACTTAAATCATATTGTGACCAAATGCATTCTCTTATTCCAATGAGAATAATAAATAATAATTCTTTGTATTATGCAAAATGTTTTGTTTACTGTAGGTTATCTTTTGTAAAGCCAGAAAGGGCTTCCCAATAAGGATTTCAGTATCTTGACAAGTTACAAGTCAACTCTCTTTCTTCCTGATATGGGAAATTTTCTCCATATATCTTTTGTAATTATTATGGAAATTAAAATAAAAAAATTATCACACTACCAAAAGAAAATTTATACTTAAATTTATTTTATTCCCTAACCCAGGGGTATCAACTTCAAGGCCCACGGGCAGAAATGTTTCAATATGTTGATTAAATCCAGCCCACAGGACCGGCTTGAACTATCAAAGGTGAATCTGGTGACCAAAATGGGACATCTTTCCCCCCCTCCTCATTTTCCCCCTCGATAGCCTCCTGCAGCACTCTGCCGGCTGAAACCCGGCCAAAAATGGGGAGAAAAATTAGCCAAAAATGGACCAAAAAACAGCCCCAAAACAAGCTGAAGAACCTATGGTCTTGGGTTCAGTCAAGATGAAGTGGTGCTCTTAAAACAGAAAGGTTTTTGCTTGGCTTCAGATTCACTTCCTCCCACTGTGCCTCTTGCACAGTAATAGACTGCTGTGTCTTCCAGTTTGAGGCTGTTCATTTGCAGATACAGCTGGCTTTTGGCATTGTCCCTGGAGATGGTGAAGCGGCCCTTGACTTTGTCTGAGTATCTAATAGTACCGGAACTGTGGCTTATCGATGACACCCATTCCAGTCCTTTTCCTGGAGCCTGTCTCACCCAGTACATCCAGTAGTCACTAAAGGTGAATCCAGAGGCTTGGCAGGAGAGACGGAGGGACCCCCCAGGTCTTCTCACATCCCCTCCAGACTCCACCAACTGGCCTTGAGACTGGACACCTAAAAAGAAAATTTATTTTTTTTAAAAAAAGTGTGATCTCCTGCACACAGGAATAAAATGTGGAAATATACTTTGTATGGGGGAAAATAATTACCTTTCAGGAGTACTAGTAAGGACACAAGTTTTAGCCACATTTTTGTTCCCTCTAATGAGTGGAGGGAATTGATAAGAGAGTATTCAGGAAATAGCCCAAGGTTTAGGTTGGTGGGTGTTGTCTGAAAAGGGAAGCAATGGAGCTTCTTTAAAGAGGAAATTGTGCCTCGATTTACATATCTGTTGAGATAAAAGAGCCATGACCAGCACAACTCTGTGAACATCACTCCTCTGTGCATTTTGTAATTAACACTGCAGTCCCAAGAAAAGGATTGTGACCCATTTATTTTTCTGTGAATTGATAGGCGACAGAGCAAATTTAATATGCATTAACTAAAATAAAATCCTAAATAGATTAAATGGCGGTTGAAAGAACACATTTTCAGCTAGACTAGTAAAGTCCACTCAATTAACAAAGTTGAACTCAACCCATATTGTAGCAAAATACACTCTCTTATTCCAAAGAGCATGATAATTTTTTTTTATTATCCTAAATATTTTATTTGTTATGGGTTATTAGTTGAAAAGCCAGATATGGCTTCCTATTAAGGATTTTGGTGTTTTGAAAAATTAAATTCTTTTGAGATCCCTTGAGAGGAACTCCAATATTTTCTGGATTGGTGTAGATATTTGCATCCATAATGCTTTAACTGTTTTATATGTTCACTAAATATGATAATATAATCCCTTCATATACTTTTTTTTTTAATTTCCAGCAATGAAATGCCAAGAAAGTTTGTCTGGTGACAAACAAAAATTATACAGATAACAGATAATCAGAGTTGGAAGGGATCTAGTAGGTCATCTAGCACAACCCCCTGACCAAGTGGGAGACCCTACACCATTTCTGACAAATGGCAGTCCAATCTCTTTTTGAAAGTCTCAAGTGATGGAGCTCCCAGAACTTTTGAGGGCAAGCTGTTGATCGTTCTCACTGTCAGAAAGTTTATCCTTGTTTCCAGGTTAAATCTCTCCTTGTTCAGTTTCCATCATTATTCCTTGTCTGGCCTACGGGTGCTTTAGAAAATAGCTTGACCCCTTCCCCCCTGTGGCATAATATTGGAAGACCGCTATCATGTCTCCTCTGCTCCTTCTCTTTACTAGACTAGCCAAGCCCAGTTCCTGCAACCGTTCGTTGTACGTTTTAGCCTCCAGTCCCCTAATCATCCTGCTTTCTCTTCTCTGTTTTTTTTCTAGAGGCTCAACAACTTTTTTATAATGTGGTGATCAAAACTGGATATAGTACTCTAAGTGTGGTTTTACTAAGGCTTTATAGAGTGGTATTAGTACTTCCCTTGATCTTGATTGTATCCCTCTGTTAATAGAACTTAGGATTGCATTAGCTTTTTTGGCTGCTGCTGCACACTGCTGGCTCATATTTAGCTGGTTGTCCACTAAGACTCCAAGATCCCTCTCACAGTTACCGTTATTGAGCCTGGTTTCACCCAGTCTATATGTGTACTTTTGGGTTTTTTTGCCTAAGTTTAGGACTTTACTTTTCTCTACATTGAATTTCATTTTGTTAGATATAGCCCAATGTTCTAGTCTATCAAGATCCATCTGCATCTTGAGCCTATCTTCCTGGGTGTTAGCTATACCTGCCAGATTAATATCATCTGCAAATTTGGTAAGTTCCCCTTCTATTCCCTCAACTAAGTCATTAATGAAGATATTGAAGAGTACTGAGCCTAAGACGTAACCTTATGACACCCCACAGCTTACTTCCCTCCATGTAGACTTAGACCATTAGACCAGTGATTCCCAAACTTTTTCAGTCCACCGCCCCCTTGGTACTAGAAACTCCTCCTCAGTGCACCCCACCCAGCATTGGGATTCAAATTTCTGTGGGCGTGGCCTAATTTGAAGGTGTAACTAGCTGGTCATGTGACTGGGTATGTATGGCTCACTGGTCATGTTACCGGGTTTGTGTGGTTTATTGGTCATGTTACTGGGTGGGCGTGGCCAGGTGACTGGTAAACAAAGTACAAGTGGTTCTCACTTAATGGCCGTTTATTTAGCAAGTGTTCTAATTTATGACTGGCCTCCCCAGAGGTACTTGACCTGTTTTTGGAGTTTTGACAGTCATGCACACACATACACACACACTCCCTTCTAACCCTGCTGGAGCAGGTCATTGGACTAGAATCAGCAAGGCATCTCTGATTAGATTCTAGTAGTGAATAGAATCTAATCGGAGATGCTTGTGTGTCCCTTCTTGTACACAACTCAGAAGCTTTTGTGATTCTTTGTAGCAAAAATTACCGACCTCTGACTTTGCTCTAATTTTCAAATGTGCTGCCACTGCCACATTCTAGGTGCCGGCCTTGCAGGTCCACCCCATTGAGCCTGCTGCATCGGAGGGACGTGCCAAAGCAAGTCTGAGTGGAGCAGTGCACCAAGTCAATGGGGTGAGCCTCAGAAATGGAAAGAGAGACAGAGAAAAAAAAGAGAGGGAGAAAGAGAGAAGGAAGAAAAGAAAGAGAAAAGGCAAGGAAAAAAAGGGACAGACAAAGAAAAGGGGAGTTGGAAGGAAGGGACAGAAAGAAAAAGAAATAAAGAAGGAGAGATGGAGGGAGAAGAAAGATAAGGAGAGAGCTTTTCTAGTCCAATCACCTGCTCCAGCAGGGTTAGAAGGGAGTGTATGTGTATGTCTCTCTTCTTGTAATTTACCAGTACATCTTGGTTTTGCCTTCTTCAGAATTGATACTGTAATATATTGGGAAAAATATTTTTTTAGTGTGGAGATATGGTCCAATGGATCCTATTTAAAGCCTCAACAAAATGTGAGAGCTTCCTGATAGTCTTGACCATGTTTGTCCACAAAACCTTTAATAGAAAGCAAAGATGTTTCAATGTGGAAAAGGGCCTCAGTCTAAACAAGGCTTCACTTCAATCTGATGCATCAGGTCTGTCTGTCTCTCTCTCTCTCTCTCTCTCTCTCTCTCTCTCTCTCGTTCTTCCTCCCTCTTTCTCTCTCCCACCCTTCCTCCCTCCCTCCCAAATTGGCTTTGTTCTATTTTCCCGATTCAAACATAGATGGATGGATGGATGGGTAGATGAATGGATAGATAGAGAGGTAAGTAGGTAGTAGGTAGGTAGGTAGGTTGAAAAATAGGTAGGTAGGTAGGTAGGCAGGCAGGCAGGGAAGCAGGGAAGAAGACAGACAAACCTTTTGGACAGATGTAAGGATAGGTAGGTAGACAGACAGATAGGTAGGCAGACAGACAGACAGACAGACAGACAGACAGACAGACAGACAGACAGAAAGACCTTCTGCCGGCCTCCTTGGGATGCTGAGAGGCGGCTGGGGGGCGTTCGAGGCTCTGGCTCCGGAGCAGTGCAACAGTCAATAGGAGAGCCTGCAGGGCTGGCACCTCGAATGCCCCCCTTCTGTCTCTTAGCGTCCTCCTGCCAGTCCCCTTGCCTCTTAGCACCCCCCTAAGTCATCCCACTGCCCCCCAGTTGAATAATAATTAAATATCTATAGCGATTCTCAGTTTATGGAAACATGGTTTTCAATCAACTATGAATATCTAATTGGTTTTCCAGTTCCATCATCTTCTCAGCCAATCTTCCATTCTGGGCCATATTGAACTTTTCCATTGTTGGGCAGATTGTATTGCCCTGCAGTTTTTGAATATCCAGAATTTTTTTTCTTCCTTTCCTTTCCTTTCCTTTCCTTTCCTTTCCTTTCCTTTCCTTTCCTTTCCTTTCCTTTCCTTTCCTTTCCCTTCCTTTCCTTTCCTCCTCTCCCCTCTTTTTCCTTCCGTTCCTATTCCTTCCTCTTTCCTTTCCTTCTCTTCCCTTCTCTTTCCTTTTCCTGTTCAGATAACAGATGATCAGAGTTGGAAGAGACCTTGTAGGTCATCTAGTCCAACCATCCACCCAAGCGGAAGACCCCACATCATTTCTGACTAATTGCAATCCAATCTCTTCTTGAAAGTCTCAGGTGATGGGCTCACACAACTTCCGAGGGCAAGCTGTTCCATTGGTTGATTTTTCTCATTGTCAAAAAGTTTATTCTTCTTTCCAGATTAAATCTCTCCTTGTTCAGTTTCCATCCATTATTCCTTTTCAGTTTCCTCTTCCTTTTCCCTTTCCCATTCCCTTTCCTTTTCCTTCTCTTCTCTTCCCTTTCCTTCTTTTCTTTTTTCTTCCCTTCCCTTCCCTTCTCTTCTCTTCCCTCCCCTCTCCTCTCCTCTTTTTTTCACTGTCCCAACAGAAAAATATTGGGTTTCAAATATTCTTTAGGTTTTAAAATTTTGTGGATTAATGTATGAATTTGCATCCATAAATTGTTAATTTATTTTCTTATCCATCAAAAGTGATAAATCCCGCTCTGTGGTTTTTATTTCCAGCAAGGATTTGAAATATCTTCATACATTTTCTACAATGAGAAAGATTCACCTTTTATAAAAATTCCCATCTTATCAATGACAATTGCAGCCTCCTGAGCTGTTAATTTGTTAAAGATCTTTTCAGTGAACTATTAAGAAGAAATATCGTACAAAATGATAATGACTCAAAAAATGAAACAGTATCTGATGACATTTGTTTTATTTCCTCCCCCACCCCTATTGGGTGCATGGGGAATAGACTTTCATGTGACAATATTGCCACCAAGTATCAAAAGTGATTATTAGGATACATCTTCCCAATTCTCCAAGGAGATTCTTTTGGTCCAGATGTTTCCTCAACATGATATGGCAGTTTGATAGCCAGAAATATTAACCTAAGCTTTCATTTCTTGCCTTATGCCATGATAGTGTTTTATTGTTCTTGTTCAGTCACTAAGTTGTGTCCAACTGTCTGTGAGCCCATGGACCATAGCACACAAGCCCCCCTTTTCTCCACTGTCCCCCAAAGTTTGCCCAAAATCTTGTTTTCTGCCACAGTGGAACTATCTAATTATCTCATCCTCTGCTATCCCCTTCTCCTTTTTCCTTCAATCTTTCCCAGCACTAGGTTTTTTTTTTTAATGAGTCATCTCTTTTCATTTGGTGCCCAAAGTATTTGAGCTTCGGATTCAGGATCTGTCCTTCCAAAGAGCAGTCAAATCCATTACGATTGGTTGATATGATGTTTTTCACAATCCACAGGGCTCTCAAGGGTTTTCTACAGCACCACAGTTCAAAAGCATGAATTCTTTGGCTCTCAGCTTTCATTATGGCCCAACTCTCACAGCCATACATACTATTGTTGCTGATGATGTAAAGCTATTCAACCCCACAGATAATATTACAACCTTCCAAAAAGACTTTGACTACGTATCAGAATGGTCAAACAAATGGCAGCTTCAAATCTTAACAAATAAATGCTCTGTCCTACTTATTAGCAAAAAAAAAATTAGAAAATAAAATACAGGCTGAATAGTCAAGACCTTGTTGATGATCCAAACTCTGTCAAGGATCTTGGAGTACTCATCTCAAATGACCTAAGTTCTAGAGCCCACTGTAACTACATAGCCAAAAAGGCATTAAGAATTGTTAACCTAATCTTACGTAGCTTTTTCTCTGGTAATATTACACTAATAACTAGAGCATACCAAACATTTGCTAGACCAATACTCGAATACAACTCATCAGTCTGGAACCCACATTACATATCTGATATTACCACAGTTGAGAAAGTCCAGAAATATATTACAAGAAGAGTTCTTCACTCGTCTACTCATTGCAGAATACGTTATGCCACCAGACTCAAAATTCTAGACCTAGAAAATCTAGAAGTACACTGCCTTCGGTCCGATCTAAGTATAGTATATAGATTCATACATTGCAATGTCCTACCTGTCAATGAATACTTCAGCTTCAACCATAACAACACGAGAGCAAACAGTAGATACAAACTCAAGGTTAATCATACCAAATTTGATTGCAAAAAATACGACTTCAGCAACAGAGTGGTCAATATCTGGAATACTCTACCTAACTCGGTGATTTCTTCCCCAAACCCAAAAACTTTAACATTAGACTGTCTACTATTGACCTCACCTCTATCCTAAGAAGTCTGTTGGGCATGCATAAGCGCACCGACGTGCCTACCGTTCCTCTCCTATTGTTTCTTTTATATTTTATTTTTCTTACATCTATCCATGTATTCATAACTTTGTTTTACTTATACCTATTATTTTGTAAGCAATTGACAAAATAAAATAAAATAAATAAAATAAAATAAAATAAAATAAAATAAAATAAAATAAAATAAAATGAAATGAAATGAAATGAAATGAAATGAAATGAAATGAAATAAAATAAAATAAAATAAAATAAAATAAAATAAAATAAATAAAGTAAAATAAAGTAAAATAAAGTAAAATCTGGGCTAATACCATCATACTTGATCTTACCAAATCAAGAGACATGGTGGCAATGTGGTTAGAATGCAATATTGCAAGGCTAATTCTGCCAACTGCCAACATTTTGATTCTTACTGGCTTAAGGTTGGCTTAGTCTTCCATCCTTCCGAGGTTGGTAAAATGAGGACCCAGATTGTTGGACATAATATGCTGACTCTGTAAAATACATAGAGAGGGCTGTAAATCCCTATGAAGTGGTATATAAATTTAAGTTGCTATTTCTATTTCTATAGTAATAGATCATTTTCAATTATTTCCTTCCATCCTTCCTTTTCTTCCTTCCTTCCTTATTTTATTTATTTATTTATTTATTAAGTTTTTTATACCGCCCCCTCTCCCAAAATGGGACTCGGGGCGGTGTACAGCCGAGATAAAACCACACAATTAATAAAAATTTAAAATATATTTAAAAAGAATTAAACAAGTGGCTGAAATAACACAATAAAATCAGGGTAAAAAAGTTAAAAATTACCACAAATTTTAAAACTCTAATAAATTGATGCTAGGCCAGACCGGCCTGTTGGAAGAGGTGGGTCTTTAGTGCATTGCGGAAGGTCTACAAGTCAGTGATGGCTCGCATCTCCGGGGGCAACTCATTCCAAAGGGAGGGTGCTCCCGCAGAGAAGGCCCGCACCCTTGGGCCCGCCAGCCGGCATCGTCCAGCTGACGGCACGCCAAGGAGGCCCATCCTGTGAGAGCGCACCGGCTGGCAGGACGCTGATGGTGACAGCAGGCGGTCCCATAAGTACCCGGGTCCAAAGCCATGGAGCACTTTAAAGGTGATCACCAGCACCTTGAATTGAACCCAGAAGGCCACCGGAAGCCAATGCAGCTCGCGCAGTGGTGGTGTAATATGAGAGCTCCGAGGAGGTCCCAGAATCACCCGCACGGCCGTATTCTGCACCAGCTGAAGCCTCCAGATGCTCTTCAAGGGGAGCCCCATGTAGAGAGCATTGCAATAGTCTAGGCGGGAGATGACGAGAGCACAAGTGACTGTGCGAAGAGCACCCCGATCCAGAAAGGACCAAAATTGGTAGATCCAACGGACCTGACAAAAAGCCCCCCTGGTGACAGCTGCTATGTGATCTTCTAACGACAGCCGTACATCCAGGAGGACACCCAGATTGCATGCCCTCTCCGTGGGGCTCAAAATTTCTCCCCCCATGGCCAGCGATGGAGTAATCTGGCTGTATCTGGGCGCAGGAAACCACACCCACTCGGTTTTGGTCGGGTTGAGACAAAGCCTGTTAAGACCCATCCAACTCCACATGGCCTCTAGGCACCAGGTCATCACTTCAATGGCTTCGCTGGGGTCGCCTGGGGTAGAAATGTATAGGTGAGTGTCATCAGCATACTGATGGAATTCTACCCCAAAACCCCAAAACCCAGCGGCTTCACATAAATGTTGAACAGCAGGGGCGAGAGCACAGATCCCTGAGGCACCCCACAAAACAAGGGCCTCAGGATCGACCTCTGCCCCCCTGGCAACACAAATTGCGAGCGGTCGGAGAGGAAGGAAGAGAACCACCATAACATGCTGTCTCCCACTTCCAAGCACCTCAACCACCGCAATAAGATACTGTGGTCGACAGTATCAAACGCCGCTGAGAGATCTAACAGGACCAGAAAAGAAGAACAACCCCTGTCCCGGGCCTTCCAGAGATCATCCACCAACACGACCAATGCCGTCTCCGTGCTGTGCCCAGGCCTGAAACTCGATTGGAGAGGATCTAGATATACCGCTTCATCCAGGTGCTGAGGGAGCTGTCATGCCACCATACTCCCAACAACCTTCGCCACAAAGCGAAGGTTGGAGACCGGACGATAATTCGACAATAATGTTGGATCCAGGGACGTTTTTTGAGAAGGGGCCTCAACACCGCCTCTTTCAAGGCGGTGGGTAAAAGACCTTCTGTCAAGGAAGCGTTGATCATCCCCTGGAACCAACTTTGTGTCACCTCCCGAGTGGCCTGAACCAGCCAGGAGGGACACGGATCCAATAAACTTGTGGTGGCATTAAGCCCACCCAGTATCCTGTCCACGTCCTCCAGGGTCACAGGATCGAACTCAGCTCACATGACCTCACAGAAATCCGCCCCCATCTTCCCGCCTAGAGATGCCCAGTCAGAGTCCAGCCCGTCCTGTATCTGAGTGATTTTGTCCTGCAGATATCTAGAAAAATCCTCGGCCTATCCCTGCAAGGGATCCTCCCACACTCCCATATCCAAAAGGGAGTGGGTCATCCTAAAAAGGGTGGCCGGGCAATTTTCTGTAGACGCAATAAGGGCGGAAAAGTAAGATAGCTTTGCCGCCTTTATCGCCACTAAATACGCCCTAATATGTGATCGTAAAAGTGTTCGGTCAGACCTGGAGCTGCTGGTCCTCCAACCACTCTCTAGGCATCTTTTCCGGTGCTTCATCCCCCTCAGCTCCTCGGAAAAACAAGGGGCCAATTGGGATCGGCACCGGGTCAGAGGCTGCAAGGGCACGACCCAGTCAAGGGCCTCGGCAGCCACCCTATCCCAGGGTCCCCAACTGAGTCATGTGTGCAAGTCTCGGGAAATGGCCCTAGCTCCATCAGGAACCTATCTGGGTCCATCAGACGCCTGGGGCAGAACCATTTTGTCGGTCCCGCCTCCCCGTGATGAGGGGGTGTGGAATGGAAGTCCAGCCTAAGGAGCGAATGATCCGACCATGACAGGGGCTCTATAGAAACATCCCCTATACCTAGATCATCCTGCCACTGACCAGAGACAAAAACCAGATCCAAGATGTGACCACCAGTGTATGTGGGTTCCCGAATTAATTGGGTCAGGTCCAAGGCTGTCATGAAAGCCATGAACTCCTGAGCAATCCCGGAGGTCCCGCCGGCAGAGGGTAGGTTGAAATCCCCCATGACCATAAGCCTGGGGGTCTCAATCGCCAAGCCGGCTATAACATGCAGGAGCTCAGGCAGGGCCGATGTCACTTAGCAGGGAGCCAGGTATGTGATGAATAGGCCCCTCTGAACCCAGGAGCCATACTTCACAAAAAGGGATTCATATCTGGTCGTCTGAGGAACAGTGGATTCCCTAGGACACAGATCTTCCTTCCTTCCTTCCTTCCTTCCTTCCTTCCTTCCTTCCTTCCTTCCTTCCTTCCTTCCTTCCTTCCTTCCTTCCTTCCTTCCTTTCTTTTTTTTTGTTTTTCATTGAAGCCAGACCACCTGGTAAATGAGGAATGTAAAACTCGAATTTTCAAGCCGTTTTAGTCATTTTTTTTCATTTTCTTCCAACAATTGTTCTTGCTGGCCTAATTGGACAGCAAGAACAAAAACACTTCAAATTCACCTTAGATGGTGGCCCAGCCTAATTGATTAATTCATGATTTGGGGCTGAATAAAGTTGCAAGTCAAAGAAAAGAAATTCTTGTTTGTCATTAGATTCATTTCCTCTCACTGTGTATATGGCGCAGTAATAGATTGCCGTGTCTTCATTTGCAGGTACAGCTGATTTTTAGCATTATTCCTGGAGATGGTGAAGCATCCCTTCACTCTGTCAGGGTAGTTAATACTACCAGAATTGTAGCTTATCTCTGCCACCCATTCCATTCCTTTCCCAGAAGACTGCATGGAATAGCCATTGATATCAAATCCAGAAACTTGACAGGAGAGATGGAGAGACTCTCCAAGTCTTCTCTAGTTCCCCAAGATTCCACCAATTGGATCTCAGTTTGGATACCTAAAAGGAAGAATATTGGAATCAGTTCTCTTATATATAAGATTTAAAATGGGAAGGAAATGATTAGGGAATGACCTCTCATTACTGCTAGTAAGGACAACAAGGTGAACAACAAAATCATTTTTACTCCCTCTGACCAATGCATGGGAATCAATTGGACAAGATTCAGAGAAATGCACAAACTTTGTGGATGTGGATGTATCCTGAAAACAGAAAAAGTAGACTCCTTTAAGGGGGAAATTGTTTTTTGCTTTCCATATTGCTTGGGATAAAAGAGTCTCTCAGTGTGTTCACTTACAGATTTCTTTGAACAGACCTACATATGTCATTTTCAATTAATGTTACAGTCTTAAGAAAATTGATAGCAGGCATGCTTTATTTTATTTTCCATTGAGTACTAATAATATAATAACAAAATAGCAGAGTTGGAAGGGACCTTGGAGGTCTTCAAGTCCAACTCCCTGCCTAGGCAGGAAACCCTATACCATTTCAGACAAATGGTTGTCCAGTCCCTTCTTAAAAACCTCCAGAATTGGAGCATTCATAAATTTATTTCATTAATTAATTGTTCTCATGTCAGGAAATTCTCTTTAGTTCTAGCTTGCTTCTCTCCTTGATTAATTTCTATCCATTGCTTCTTGTTCTGCATTCAGAAGCTTCCTAGAATAGACTGGTCTTCTGTTCTTTGCAACAGCCCTTTTATAATAATAATAAGTCCTAGACCACTTCACCAAAAATACCACTTGAAGCCAAAATCACCAAACAGAAGTCATACTTTGGTCTTGTCATGAGAACTGAGTCACTCTAAAAATCATAATGGTGAGAATAATCAGCAGAAAAAGAAGGAGCCATTCTAGTACCTGTTGACTGGACCAATAAAGGATGGCATAGGGATGACCATGGTGGACCTAAAGGAGACATTGTGAGACAGAGGAGCATGGAGAGTCATGATCCATTTAGTGGCTGACAGTCGGACATGACCGAATGGCTGACAACAACCGCAGGGGACAAATACCTGATTGCATTCAGAGAAGATTTGAAAAATTCCACCACTGCTCAATATAATGGGCTTAAATGTGCACAAACAGTTATTTTAAGAAACAGGATACAAAAAACTAATTCCCAAGAATAGTTTTATTGGGGAGGAGGGGAAGAGAAGAAAATCTGGGAGATTTTGCAGGTTTACTAAGTCATCCAAACCCCAACTTTGGTTTTGTGATAGAAAGTATGTTTAGTTTCTCTGCTATGGGTTGTATTGGATGTTTAATTATTCGTACAGAGGTCAGGAGGAGTGATTACATTTGAGTGAGTGTATAACACTGTGATGTGAACATTATGAGATAGATTTTCCTTAGACACATGAAAAATTTAGAGGTGTACAGGATGAAGGCACCACATTCTTTCTCACATTAATTTCCTTATTAAGCAATGTAGATGAGGAATTACAATTTTACTTACTCTGAGATGTTAGAGGGGTTGTAGCAGGAACTACCAAGCAACTATTTCAAGATAGGAAGATTTAATATTTAATCTCAGAGGGCTTCTTGGAAAGGAGGTTGGATATTACCAATATTTTCCACCCTTGAGTCAACCCAACTGAGAGAAGACAGCTTCAGGATTAAGGGCATTGAATATATATTAATGTAAAAGGAATGAAAAAGGAGCAAATTTCAGAAAATAGCCAAATGCAGGACAATTGGCAACACTAAGAATCAAAGGTGCCTGAATTGAAAAATATATCAAGGAAGAACTGTAAAATATAATTCCATATTACTACCTGAAACTAAACTTTAACTTTTTATAAACTAACTAGTTGACTTTCTTTTTTTGCTCTACCAAAGGGCTAACCAGGTTGCCCACTGCTTACTCCAAGATTAAGTCTCAGTTTTTACAAAGTACCATGGAGATTTGGGTACTTCTTCTCATTCCAATTAGATAATTCTGTGATTGAGGCGATTTGGAGAGATGGTCTGAGAGAAATTCTTGGTTGGCATCAAATACACCTCCTCTTACTTTGTATCATGCGCAGTATTAGACTGTGTATCTTCAGCTTTGAGGCTGTTCATATGCCTCTCCAGAGTGAATAGACTGGGGTTCAGTCAAGATGAAGTGGTGCTCTGAAAACAGAAAGGTTTTTACTTGGCTTCAGATTCACTTCCTCTCACTGTATGTCTTGCACAGTAATAGACTGCCGTGTCTTCAGCTTTGAGGCTGTACATTTGCAGGTACAGCTAGCTTTTGGATTGTCCCTGCAGGTTTTATTTTATTTATTTATTTGGTTTGTCAATTGCTTACAAGATAATAGGAATAAGTAAAAACATAGCTATGAATACATGGATACATATAAGAAAAATAAAACAAATAAAAGAAACAATAGCACAGGGATGGTAGACATGTTGGCGCGCTTATGCACGCCCACTACAGACCGCTTAGGAAAGGGGTGAGGTCAATAGTAGACAGTCTAAGGTTAACGTTTTTGGGGTTTGGGGAAGAAACCAGAGTGTCAGGTAGAGTATTCCAAACATTGACCACTCTGTTATATTTCCTGCTATCAAGTTTGTTATGGTTGATTTTGTATCTATTGTTTGCTCTTGTATTGTTATGGCTGAAACTGAAGTATTCATTGACATGTAGAACACTGGAATGTATGACTGTATATACTATACTTAGATCAGACCAGTCACAGAGGTCATTTATGTAGAGTATGAAAAGATTTGATCCTAGAACACTGCCTTGGGGGACACCACTGTTGACAGGTACAGAATTTGATAGGATGCTCCCAATTTTGACCATTTGTTGTCTGTTTGATAGGAATGCTTCTATCTAGTTATGCAGGTGTCCAGAGATACCGTAAGATTTTAGTTTTAGGAGTAGTTTGTTGTGTACTCCTGAATCAAAGGCTTTAAAAAATTGATGTAGATTGTGTCTATTGCTTTGCCCTAATCCATTTGTGTAGTCCATATGTTTTTGCAGTGTAAGATTTGCAAATTACAGGATAGTTTTTTTCTGAAACCAAATTGTTTATTAGAGAGTAGGTTGTTTGTCTCTAAATGGAAGATGATGGATTGGTTAATAATTGATTCCATGACTTTATAGGTGATGCAACATAAAGAGATTGGTCTGTAATTTTCAAGTAGGCTGGGGTCTCCCTTTTTGAAGATGGGGATGACCGTGGCTTGTGACCATAGTTTTGGCAAGGAGCTGGTCCTGAAAGATTTTTGAAAGATTATGCTTAGAGATTCGGTTATAGTAGTGGATAGCTTTTTTAAGAAGTAGGCACATATTGTTTTCTGTAAAAGTGATATGTATTAGATCACTGTAGTTGTCTGTGTTTCGACTAGGAAATACTGGGCTTGATCCATTGCTGTTTACAAATACTGAGCTAAAGAATGTGTAAAAGAGGTTGGCTTTAATGGTGTCATGGTTGCAGTCTTTACCATTAGATCCTTTCAGGGGTGGGATGGACGTTGAGTCTTTTAGTTTGTTGTTTATAAAATTGTAGAAAACGTGAGTAGAATTGGTGTGTAGAAGATTTTCCTCTTGTTTAATGTGATAATTGGTGCATTCAGTCTTTATCTGGTGGCATAAATTTTTCTATTGCTTTTGAAGTTGGCAACTTGACCAGATTTGTTTTTCTGCCAAAGTGATTTCTTTTTGGATTGAAGCTTCCTTATTGTTATGGGTAATTTGTTTTTTCTGGTTTTGGGAGTTGTTACTGGTACATATAGTTTGATGACTCTTTTGACTTCAAGTAAAAATATGTTGTAATGGTCTTCTATAGCATTGCATCCAGTGAATAGAAATTGCCAATCAAGGGATGAGAGATCATTGTTTATAATATCATAGTTGCCTTTTTTGAAGTTATAATTGGGGATTTTGTCATGATGATTTTTATATAGACGCATGTTGAGACAAAAGTCAATCATGTTGTGGTCACTGTTGGAAAAGGGTTCTTTAATTTGTATTTTGTAAATTGAATTCAAACTATTGCAGAAGACGAGATCGAGGCAGTTGTTAAGTCTAGTGTTGTTGATTACTAGTTGTTCTAGTCCCAGATTTGTTACTGCATTGTAGAAGATTGCATGTGTGGGTTCAGTTGTACATTCGAAAAGTGTCCAGTTAATATGAGGTAGATTGAAGTCACCAAGAAATATAAAAGTGTGTGGGCAGGATGCTGCCCATGTTAGTAGTGTATTAACTTGTTTGCATGTTCGATGTCATAGTCAGGGGCTGTGTAACATAGCAAAAACCAAAATATCATATTTAAGGACAGTTCACAGATGATGGTCTCAGGAAGAGCAAGCTCCTGGTAACTTGAATGTTTTTTAGATGTAGGGACTTTTTATAGAAGATAGCAACACCTTCCCCTCTATGGATTTCTCGATCTGATCGGTAAACAGGTGATGAAGCACCCCTTCACTTTCTCTGAGTATCTAATAGTACCAGAATAGTAGCTTATGAATGATACACATTCCAATCCTTTCCCAGGAGTCTGTCTCACCCAGTACATAAGGTAGTCACTAAAGGTGAATCCAGAGGCTTGGCAGAAGAGACGTAGGGATTCTCCAGGTCTTCTCACATCTTCTCTAGACTCCACCAACTGGACTAGATACTTGACACCTAAAAAGAAAAGGATTTTTTTTTTAATAAGATCTCCTGCACACAGGTGGAAAATGTGGAAATAAACTCTATAAGGGGGAATAATAGAATGAAACACACTTCGGATAGGGATAATAATTGCCTTTCGGGGGTACTAGTAAGGACACAAGGTTTAACCACATTTTTGCTCCCTCTAATGAGTGGAGGGAATTGAGGAGACAGGATTCAGGAAATAGCACAAGGTTTAAGTTGGGGGGGGGGTGTTGTCTGAAGAGGAAAACCATGGGGTTCCTTTAAAGAGGAAATTGTGCCTCGATTTACATATCTTTTGGGATAAAAGAGCCCTTGACCAACATACATCTGTGAACATCTTTCCTCTGTGCATTTTGTAAATAATGTTGCAGTCCTAAGAAAAAGAAATTGACCCATTTATTTTTCTGTGAATTGATGGGCATAAGGGAAATTTTACTGTGCATTAACTGAAAGAAAAGCTTGAAAAATACACTAAATGTACTGTTTTATTTCCTTATTTTATGGAAAAGCCCAAATACATTAAATATCAGTTGAACCACAAGGAGCAAATTTTCAGCTAGACTAGTTATGGCCACTCAATTCACGAAGTCAAATCTAAATCATATTGTGACCAAATGCATTCTCTTATTCCAATGAGAATATTAAATAATAATAATTCTCTTTGTATTATGCAAAATATTTTGTTTACTGTAGGTTAACTTTTGTAAAGCCAGAAAGGGCTTCCCAATAAGGATTTCAGTATCTTGACAAGTTACATTATTTTGAGATTGCTTAAGAGACACTTCAATATTTTCTTGATTCTTGTAGAGATTTGTATTCATAATGCTTTAACTGTTCCACATTGGTTTGAAGTTTCAATTTCCCCCTGCTCTCCTAGGAAAACAGCCCTCACCTTTGTCAAGTAGGGCTATTAAAATAGCTGGTGCCAGCTTATTTTTCACAACAAAAGGAAGGAGAAAATTGCAGACATGAGATAGGGAGAAAAAACCCTACAAAATAGCTAAGATCCTGTTCATAGAAATAAAAAAAGCAAATCAAAAGGCATAATAGGAAACTCAGGATATTGCAACCTAATGCAACAAACAACTACTATAAAACATTTAGATCCCAATATCAAAAAACAGGAACTCATCACAACACACAGAAATCAAAGACTTCAAGGGTATAAAAAAGGGTTTCTCTACTCATAAGATTAGATTAATCCTAGGAACTTTGTGAGATTTCTTACCTGCCTTCCTATTAATAAACTGATTCTGATGTTCAACGCAGCTGACCAAATCATTTTGCATTTCTCACAGCCGGGAAATTTGAATCTACAAAGGAAAGAACTTTGCCTATCACAAAAGGGCAAAGCTTCTTTTTTCCTTTTATCAATTGGCAAGCCAGATGGTTTCCTGGCCAACCTAGCCACCAGACAGGGTCTGGAGATCAAAACCCACTGAATATGATAATACAATCCATTCTTTTATTTTCCACTTTTCAGCTAAGGTTTGAAATACCTAGAAAGTTTCTCTGGTGATATATATATATATATATATATATATATATATATATATATATATATATGTGTGTAAGGTTTTTAAGCTGATAATTTTTTTTTAAATAATAAATAAGGGAGACTAGTATAGATCTATTTCGAGCTAGTTAGCTCTCTTCAGCTAGCCATACCCTTACTGGGATTCGAACCAGGGAAGTATTACATGTGAGGCAGTTGTAATTGCCTCTACACCACTGGCTCTCTCCTTATCAGCTCAGGCAGGGGAATAAGTATATACTTTGTATTACAACACCCTGTTAAGCCCCAATTAAGGGAGAAAGCATACTGCTTTCTTTTCTGTCTTTCGGCTCATCACCAGAGACCATACCGACAGAAAGCTATTTGTTTCGTTGCCTTTTGTTTACATGTGTGTAAGGTTTTTAAGCTGATAATTTTTTTTTTTTTTAAATAATAAATAAGGGAGACTAGTATAGATCTATTTCGAGCTAGTTAGCTCTCTTCAGCTAGCCATACCCTTACTGGGATTTGAACCAGGGAAGTATTACATGTGAGGCAGTTGTAATTGCCTCTACACCACTGGCTCTCTCCTTATCAGCTCAGGCAGGGGAATAAGTATATACTTTGTATTACAACACCCTGTTAAGCCCCAATTAAGGGAGAAAGCATACTGCTTTCTTTTCTGTCTTTCGGCTCATCACCAGAGACCATACCGACAGAAAGCTATTTGTTTCGTTGCCTTTTGTTTACATGTGTGTAAGGTTTTTAAGCTGATAATTTTTTTTTTAAATAATAAATAAGGGAGACTAGTATAGATCTATTTCGAGCTAGTTAGCTCTCTTCAGCTAGCCATACCCTTACTGGGATTCGAACCAGGGAAGTATTACATGTGAGGCAGTTGTAATTGCCTCTACACCACTGGCTCTCTCCTTATCAGCTCAGGCAGGGGAATAAGTATATACTTTGTATTACAACACCCTGTTAAGCCCCAATTAAGGGAGAAAGCATACTGCTTTCTTTTCTGTCTTTCGGCTCATCACCAGAGACCATACCGACAGAAAGCTATTTGTTTCGTTGCCTTTTGTTTACATGTGTGTAAGGTTTTTAAGCTGATAATTTTTTTTAAATAATAAATAAGGGAGACTAGTATAGATCTATTTCGAGCTAGTTAGCTCTCTTCAGCTAGCCATACCCTTACTGGGATTCGAACCAGGGAAGTATTACATGTGAGGCAGTTGTAATTGCCTCTACACCACTGGCTCTCTCCTTATCAGCTCAGGCAGGGGAATAAGTATATACTTTGTATTACAACACCCTGTTAAGCCCCAATTAAGGGAGAAAGCATACTGCTTTCTTTTCTGTCTTTCGGCTCATCACCAGAGACCATACCGACAGAAAGCTATTTGTTTCGTTGCCTTTTGTTTACATGTGTGTAAGGTTTTTAAGCTGATAATTTTTTTTTAAATAATAAATAAGGGAGACTAGTATAGATCTATTTCGAGCTAGTTAGCTCTCTTCAGCTAGCCATACCCTTACTGGGATTCGAACCAGGGAAGTATTACATGTGAGGCAGTTGTAATTGCCTCTACACCACTGGCTCTCTCCTTATCAGCTCAGGCAGGGGAATAAGTATATACTTTGTATTACAACACCCTGTTAAGCCCCAATTAAGGGAGAAAGCATACTGCTTTCTTTTCTGTCTTTCGGCTCATCACCAGAGACCATACCGACAGAAAGCTATTTGTTTCGTTGCCTTTTGTTTACATGTGTGTAAGGTTTTTAAGCTGATAATTTTTTTTTAAATAATAAATAAGGGAGACTAGTATAGATCTATTTCGAGCTAGTTAGCTCTCTTCAGCTAGCCATACCCTTACTGGGATTCGAACCAGGGAAGTATTACATGTGAGGCAGTTGTAATTGCCTCTACACCACTGGCTCTCTCCTTATCAGCTCAGGCAGGGGAATAAGTATATACTTTGTATTACAACACCCTGTTAAGCCCCAATTAAGGGAGAAAGCATACTGCTTTCTTTTCTGTCTTTCGGCTCATCACCAGAGACCATACCGACAGAAAGCTATTTGTTTCGTTGCCTTTTGTTTACATGTGTGTAAGGTTTTTAAGCTGATAATTTTTTTTAAAAAAAATTGTAGAGGCAATTACAACTGCCTCACATGTAATACTTCCCTGCTTCGAATCCCAGTAAGGGTATGGCTAGCTGAAGAGAGCTAACTAGCTCGAAATAGATCTATACTAGTCTCCCTTATTTATTATTTAAAAAAAATTATCAGCTTAAAAACCTTACACACATGTAAACAAAAGGCAACGAAACAAATAGCTTTCTGTCGGTATGGTCTCTGGTGATGAGCCGAAAGACAGAAAAGAAAGCAGTATGCTTTCTCCCTTAATTGGGGCTTAACAGGGTGTTGTAATACAAAGTATATACTTATTCCCCTGCCTGAGCTGATAAGGAGAGAGCCAGTGGTGTAGAGGCAATTACAACTGCCTCACATGTAATACTTCCCTGGTTCGAATCCCAGTAAGGGTATGGCTAGCTGAAGAGAGCTAACTAGCTCGAAATAGATCTATACTAGTCTCCCTTATTTATTATTTAAAAAAAAAAAAAATTATCAGCTTAAAAACCTTACACACATGTAAACAAAAGGCAACGAAACAAATAGCTTTCTGTCGGTATGGTCTCTGGTGATGAGCCGAAAGACAGAAAAGAAAGCAGTATGCTTTCTCCCTTAATTGGGGCTTAACAGGGTGTTGTAATACAAAGTATATACTTATTCCCCTGCCTGAGCTGATAAGGAGAGAGCCAGTGGTGTAGAGGCAATTACAACTGCCTCACATGTAATACTTCCCTGGTTCGAATCCCAGTAAGGGTATGGCTAGCTGAAGAGAGCTAACTAGCTCGAAATAGATCTATACTAGTCTCCCTTATTTATTATTTAAAAAAAAAAATTATCAGCTTAAAAACCTTACACACATGTAAACAAAAGGCAACGAAACAAATAGCTTTCTGTCGGTATGGTCTCTGGTGATGAGCCGAAAGACAGAAAAGAAAGCAGTATGCTTTCTCCCTTAATTGGGGCTTAACAGGGTGTTGTAATACAAAGTATATACTTATTCCCCTGCCTGAGCTGATAAGGAGAGAGCCAGTGGTGTAGAGGCAATTACAACTGCCTCACATGTAATACTTCCCTGGTTCGAATCCCAGTAAGGGTATGGCTAGCTGAAGAGAGCTAACTAGCTCGAAATAGATCTATACTAGTCTCCCTTATTTATTATTTAAAAAAAAATTATCAGCTTAAAAACCTTACACACATGTAAACAAAAGGCAACGAAACAAATAGCTTTCTGTCGGTATGGTCTCTGGTGATGAGCCGAAAGACAGAAAAGAAAGCAGTATGCTTTCTCCCTTAATTGGGGCTTAACAGGGTGTTGTAATACAAAGTATATACTTATTCCCCTGCCTGAGCTGATAAGGAGAGAGCCAGTGGTGTAGAGGCAATTACAACTGCCTCACATGTAATACTTCCCTGGTTCGAATCCCAGTAAGGGTATGGCTAGCTGAAGAGAGCTAACTAGCTCGAAATAGATCTATACTAGTCTCCCTTATTTATTATTTAAAAAAAAAAAAAATTATCAGCTTAAAAACCTTACACACATGTAAACAAAAGGCAACGAAACAAATAGCTTTCTGTCGGTATGGTCTCTGGTGATGAGCCGAAAGACAGAAAAGAAAGCAGTATGCTTTCTCCCTTAATTGGGGCTTAACAGGGTGTTGTAATACAAAGTATATATATATATATATATATATATATATATATATATATATATATATATATGGATCTTTGGTTCTTCGGGTTTTCTCCCGCGTAGAGTTGGAAATATTTAGGCGACGTTTCGATGAAGTCTCATTCATCATCTTCAGGCTTCTGTCTTCGGCCTTGTGCTTCTCAGAGTGATATGAGCTTGCAGCTGCTTCTTCCTTTTAACTACTAGTGGGGGTGTGACTTGATTGGGTGGGGGCTTGGCTGTGTTCTGATTGGGTGGGGGTGTGTTCTGATTGGTTGGGGGTTTGACACCCCCAGCCAATCAAAACACAGCCAATCCCCCAACCAATCAGAACACAGCCAAACCCCCAACCAATCAGAACACACACCCACCCAATCAGAACACAGCCAAACCCCCACCCAATCAAGTTGCACCCCCACTAGTAGTTAAAAGGAAGAAGCAGCTGCAAGTTCACATCACTCTGAGAAGCACAAGGCCGAAGACAGAAGCCTGAAGATGATGAATGAGACTTCATCGAAACGTCGCCTAAATATTTCCAACTCTACGCGGGAGAAAACCCGAAGAACCAAAGATCCACATACAAATACCCGCGAAAATCTCCGAAAACATATATATATATATATATATATATATATATATATATATATATAATATTTTTTTAAAAAATGAGTTTTCAGGTCAACTCTGTATCCTCCTGATATGGGAAATTTTCTCCATATATCTTCTGTGATTATTATGGAAATAATAATAAAAAATTATCATACTACCCTAGAGAATTTGTACTTAAATTTATTTTATTCCCTAACCCAGGGGTATCAAGTTCAAGGCCCACAGGCAGAAATGTTTATATATGTTGATTAAATCCAGCCCATAGGACCGGCTTGAACTATCAAAGATGAATCTGGTGGCCAAAACGGGACATCTTGCCCCTCCCCCCCCAACCTCATTTTCACCCTTGATGACCTTCTGCAGCACTCTGCCGGCTGAAACCCGGCCAAAAATGGGGAGTAAATGGGCCAAAAATGGACCAAAAAACAGACCCAAAACAAGCTGAAGACTCTGTGGACGTGGGTTCAGTCAAGATGAAGTGGTGCTCTGAAAAAAAAAAGGTTTTTGCTTGGCTTCAGATTCACTTCCTTTCACTGTGTCTCTGGCACAGTAATAGACTGCCGTGTCTTCAGCTTTGAGGCTATTCATTTGCAGATACAGCTGGCTTTTGGCATTGTCCCTGGAGATGGTGAAGCGGCCCTTGACTTTGTCTGAGTATCTAATAGTACCAGAATTGTAGCTTATCTCTGAAACCCATTCCAGTCCATTCCCTGGAGCTTGTCTCACCCAGGCCATCCAAGAGCTACTAAAGGTGAATCCAGAGGCTTGGCAGGAGAGACGGAGGGACTCTCCCGGTCTTCTCACATCCCCTCCAGACTCCACCAACTGTACTTGAGACTGGACACCTAAAAAGAAAAATGATTCTTTTAAAAAATGTGATCTCCTGCACACTGGAGCTATACTTTAATATGTATAGTGGAAATATACTTTATATGGGGGAAAATAAATACCTTTCAGGAGTACTAGTAAGGACACAAGTTTTAGCCACATTTTTGCTCCCTCTAATGAGTGAGGGAGTTGATGAGAGAGGATTCAGGAAACAGCCCAAGGTTTAGGTTGGTGGGTTTGTCTGAAAAGGGAAACCATGGGGCTCCTTTAAAGAGGAAATTGTGCCTCGATTTACATATCTGTTGAGATAAAATAACCCATGACCAGCACACCTCTATGAACATCACTCCTCTGTGCATTTTGCAATTAATAGTGCAGTCCCAAGAAAAGGATTGTGATCCATTTATTTTTTGTGAACTGATAGTCGACAAAGCAAATTTACTATGCATTAACTAAAAGAAAATCCCAAATAGATTAAATGGTGGTTGAAACAGAAAGAACACATTTTCAGATAGACTAATAAGGTCCACTCAATTCACAAAGTTGAACTCAACCCATATTGCAGCCAAATACACTCTCTTATTCCAAAGAGCATGATAATTTTTTTATTATCCTAAATATTTTATTTGCTGTGGGTTATCAATTGTAAAGCCAGATATGGCTTCCCAGTAAGGATTTTGGTGTTTTGAAAAATTAAATTCTTTTGAGGTCCCTTGAGATCTTGAGATTTTCATCCATAATGCTTTAACTGTTTTATATGTTCATTAAATATGATAATATAATCCCTTCATATACTTTTTTTTTTAATTTCCAGCAATGAAAGGCCTAGAAAGTTTGTCTGTTGACAAACAAAAATTATACAGATAACAGATAATCAGAGTTGGAAGCAACCTTGTAAGTCATCTAGTCCAACCACCCCACCCAAGCAGGAGACCCCAAACCATTTCTGATAAATGGCAGTCCAATCTCTTCTTGAAAGTCTCAAGTGATCGCGCTCTCACAACTTCCGAAGGCAAGCTGTTCCATTGGTAGATTGGCTTCCCTTCCCTTCCCCTCCTCTCCCTTCTCCTCTTCTCTTTTTTTCACTGTCCATTAGTCCCAACAGAAAAATATTGGGTTTCAAATATTCTTTAGGTTTTAAAATTTTGTGGATTAATGTCTGAATTTGCATCCATAAATTGTTAATTTATTTCCTTATCCATCAAAAGTGATAAATCCCGCTCTGTGGTTTTTATTTACAGCAAGGATTTGAAATATTCAACTTTTTATAAGAATTCTTATCTTCATAATGACAATTGCAGCCTCCTGAGGTGTTAATTTTTTAAAGTTCTTTTCAGTGAACTATTAAGAAGAAATATTGTACAAAATGATAATGACTCAAAAAATGAGACAGTATCTGATGACACTTGTTTTATACCCTCCCCCACCCCTATTGGGTACATGGGCAATAGACTTTCATGTGACAACATTGCCACCAAGTGTCAAAAATGATTATTAGGATATATCTTCCCAATTCTCCAAGGAGATTCTTTTGGTCCAGATGTTTCCCCAACATGTTATGGCAGTTTAATAGCCAGAAATATCAACCTAAGCTTTCATTTATTGCCTTATGCCATGATACAGATTTATTGTTCTTGTTCAGTCACTAAGTTATGTCCAACTGTCTGAGAGCCCATGGACCACAGCACACCAGCCCCCCTTTTCTCCACTGTCCCCCAAAGTTTGCCCAAAACCATAATTTGTGCCACCGTGACACTATCTAATAATCTCATCCTCTGCTATCCCCTTCTCCTTTTTCCTTCAATCTTTCCCAGCATTAGGTTTTTTTTTTAATAAGTCATCTCTTTTCATTTGGTGCCCAAAGTATTTGAGCTTCAGATTCAGGATCTGTCCTTCCAAAGAGCAGTCAAATCCATTACGATTGGTTGATATGATCTTTTTCACAATCCACAGGGCTTTCAAGAGTATTTTACAGCACCACAGTTCAAAAGCATGAATTTTTGGCAGTCAGCTTTCCTTATGATTCAACTCTCACAGCCATACATTACTACTGTCAAATTCTGTACCTGTCAACAGTGGTATCCCCCAAGGCAGTGTTCTAGGACCAACTCTTTTCATACTCTATATAAATAACCTCTGTGATCATATCAAGAGCAACTGCATTCTCTTCGCTGATGATGTAAAGCTATTCAACATCACAGGCAATACTGCTACCCATCAATAAGACCTTGACTGTGTATAAACAAATCACAACTTCAAATCTCAACAAATAAATGCTCTGTCCTACATATTGGCAAAAAAAAATCAGAAAATAAAATACAGGCTGAATAGTCAAGACCTTGATGAGGATCCAAACTCTTTCAAGGATCTTGGGGTCATCTCAAATGACCTAAATGCTAGAGCCCACTGTAACCACATAGCCAAAAAGCCATTAAGAGTTGTTAACCTAATCTTACGTAGCTTTTTCTCTGGTAATATTACACTAATAACTAGAGCATACAAAATATTTGCTAGACCAATACTCGAATACAGCTCATCAGCCTGGAACCCGCATTATGTATCTGATATTAACACAGTTGAGAAAGTCCAGAAATATTTTACAAGAAGAGTTCTTCCCTCCTCTACTTGTTGCAGAATACCTTGTGCCACCAGACTCAAAATTCTAGACCTGGAAAACCTAGAACTATGCCGCCTTCGGTCCAATCTAAGTACAGTATATAAAATCATATATTGTAATGTCCTACCTGTCAATGAATACTTTAGCTTCAACCATAACAACACAAGAGCAAACAATAGATACAAACAATAGATTACAAACTTAATCGCACCAAACTTGATTGCAGGAAATACGACTTCAGCAACAGAGTGGTCAATGTCTGGAATACTCTACCTGACTTTGTGGTTTCTTCCCCAAACCCCAAAAACTTTAACCTTACACTGTCTACTATTGACCTTTTACCCCTTTCCTAAGAAATCTATAGGGGGCATGCATAAGTGCAACAACGTCCCTACCATCCCTATCATTTTCTGAAATTTGCTCCTTTTTCATTCCTTTTACATTAATATTTATTCAATGCCCTTAATCCTGAAACTGTCTTCTCTCAGATGGTTGACTCAAGGGTGGAAAACAACCTCCTTTCCAAGAAGCCCTTTGAGATTAAATATTAGGGACTGGATTCCTGTCTTGATGTAGTTGCTTGGTAGTTCCTGCTACAACCCTTCTAACTTCTCAGAGTAAGTAAAATTGCAATCCCTCATCTACCTTGCTGAAAAAGGAAATTAGTGTGAGAAAGAATGTGGTGTCCTCATCGTGTACACCTCTAAATTTTTCATTTTTCTAAGGAAAATCAATCTCATAAGCTATACACTCACTCAAATGTAATCACTCCCATTAACCTCTGTACGAATAATTAAACATCCAATACAACCCATAACAGAGAAACTGTTCTAAACATACTTCCTATCACAAAATCAAAGTTGGGGTTTGGATGATTTAGTAAACCTTCAAAATCTCCCAGATTTTCTTCTCTTCCGCTCCTCCCCAATAAAACTATTCTTGGCAATTAGCTTTTTGTATCCTGTTTCTTAAAACAACCCTTTGTGCACATTTAAGCCCATTATATTGAGCAGTGGTGGATTTTTTCAAATCTTCACTGAAAGCATTTGTCCCTTGTGAAATTGTCAGCCATTCAGTCATGTCCAACTGTCAGCCATTCTATGGATCATGACTATCCATACCTTTCTGTCTGAAAGTGTCTCCTTTAGGTCCACTATGGTCATCCCTATATCATCCTTTATTGTGTCCAGTCAACAGGTACTAGAGTGGCTCCTTCTTTTTCTGCTGATTATTCTCAACATTATGATTTTTAGAGTGACTTAGTTCTCATGACAAGACCAAAGTATGACTTCTGTTTGGTGATTTTGGCATCAAGAGATATTTTTGATGAGGTGTGTTATGCTATTATTATTATTAAAGGGCTGTTGCAAAGAACAGAAGACCAATCTATTCTACAAAGCTTCTGAAGGCATAACAAGAAGCAATGAATAGAAATTAATCAAGGAGAAAAGCAAGCTAGAACTAAGGAGAATTTCCTGACATGAAAAACAATTAATTAATGAAATAAATTCCCTCCAGAAGTTGTGAATGCTCCAACACTGGAGGTTTTTCAGAAGAGACTGGACAACCCATTTATTTGAAATGGTATAGGGTTTCCTGTCAAGGCAGGGAGTTGGACTAGAAGACTTCCAATGTCCCTTCCAACTCTGCTATTTTATTATTCTATTATTAGTACTCAATGGAAAATAAAAGAAAGCATGCCTGGTATTAATTTTCTTAAGACTGTAACATTAATTGAAAATAACATATGTTCAAAGAAATCTATAAGTGAATACACTGAGAAGCTCTTTTATCCCAAGCAATATGTAAAGCAAAAAACAATTTCCCCCTTAAAGGAGTCTACTTTTTCTGTTTTCAGGCTACACCTACCAACACAATGTTTGTGCATTTCTCTGAATCTTGTCTTATTGATTCCCATCCACTGGTCAGAGGGAGTAAAAATGATTTTGTTGTTCACCTTGTTGTCCTTACTAGCAGTAATGAGAGGTCATTCCCTAGTCATTTCCTTCCCATTTTAAATCTTGTATACAAGAGAGCTGATTCAAATATTTTTCCTTTTACAGTAGGTATCCAATCTGAGATCCAACTGGTGTAATCTGGAGGGGACAAGAGAAGATCTGTAGAATCTTTCCTGCCAAGTTTCTGGATTTGATATCAGTGGCTATTCAATGCAGTGGGTAAGACAGTCTCCTGGGAAAGGAATGGAATGGGTGGCAGAAATAAGCTACAATTCTGGTAGTATCAACTACCCTGACAGAGTGAAGGGACGCTTCACCATCTCCAGGGATAATGCCAAAAATCAGCTGTACCTGCAAATGAACAGCGTCAAACCTGAAGACACGGCAATCTATTACTGCACCACATACAAGTGAGAGGAAATGAATCTAAAGACAAACAAGAACTTTCTTTTCTTTGACTTGCAATTTTATTCAGCCCCAAATCCTGGAATTAATCAATGAGACTGGGGACCATCTACGGTGAATTTGAAGGGATTTTGTTCTTACTGTCCAATTAGGCCAGTAAGAACAACTGTTAGAAGAAAATGAATAAAATTACTAAAATGGCTTGAAAATTTCAGTTTTACATTCCTCATTTACCAGGTGGTCTGGCTTCAATGAAAATGAAAAGAGAGAAAGGAAGGAAGGAAGGAAGGAAGGAAGGAAGGAAGGAAGGAAGGAAGGAAGGAAGGAAGGAAGGAAGGAAGGAAGGAAGGAATTGAAAATGATCTATTATTATAGAAATAGCAATAGCAACTTAAATTTATATACCACTTCATAGTGATTTACAGCCCTCTCTATGTGTTTTACAGAGTCAGCATATTATCCCCAACAATCTGGGTCCTCATTTTACCAACCTCAGAAGGAGGGAAGACTAAGTCAACCTTAAGCCAGTAAGAATCAAAATGTTGGCAATTGGCAGAATTAGCCTGCAATATTGCATTCTTACCACATTGCCACCATGGCTCTTGATTTGGTAAAATCAAGTATCATGGCATTAGCCCAGTATTTATTTTATTTTATATTATTTATTTATTTGTCAGTTGCTTAAAAAATAATTCTGAAACTGCTCTATATGTCACTTGTTCAGACTAAAGAAAAGACCACAGCTCCGTTGGATTTGTAAACAAAAAACAGGGTTTAATATCCTTCGTCTGCAAGGACTATACAAAAACGGCTCAATCAATACGGTTAAAGTCAGCTCTAAGCTGACGGAAACAGCAACCGGTATTTATAATCAAATACGTTTTATTACCCAAGATTACCCATTATCATCTAGTATAGATTAATCACAGTGAATTATGATAAATTAAACTATGTCTGTAATCAACGTTTTTGCTACATCCATGGTTAATCTGTTTTCTCGACATGGCTGATGGATGTCGTGATTCTTCTTGTATATTCCACCACCAATCTGCCATGTGTTGGGTGGTCGCAACATGCGGCCCCTCTCTAGCAAGATTTCATCTATAAAACAATGCACAATACATTAATACTTGAACCTATTGTGCCTTAGGCTAGGTATTGGGCATGAATACTTGAACCTATTGTGCCTTAGGTATTTGGCATGAAATTGTCTTATAAGCCTATTGGCGGACATATCAGATGCCCTTACCCAAGTTGCTTCTGTTTCTGGATACCCCTTCCACCTGACTAAATACTGTACATTATGTCTCTTAATACGGGAATCAAGTATTTTATCAATTGCAGCATGTGTGGAATTCTTATTTTCCAATTGATCTTCTATTGTTGGCATATTATGATGTTCTATAGGCTTTAATAAACTGGCATGAAAGACAGAGTGTATGTTTTGTAGTTGAGGTGGTAATATTAGTTGCACAGTGACAGGGTTAACTATTTTTTCAATTCGAAAAGGTCCAATATTTACCCGCCGCCTTGAAAGAGGCGGTGGTGCGGCCCCTCCTCAAGAAACCGTCCCTGGATCCAGCATTATTATCAAATTATCGTCCGGTCTCCAACCTTCGCTTTGTTGCGAAGGTTGTTGAGAGCGTGGTGGCACGCCAGCTCCCTCAGTACCTGGATGAAGCGGTATACCTAGACCCCCTCCAATCGGGTTTCAGGCCCGGGCACAGCACGGAGACGGCGTTGGTCACGTTGGTAGATGATCTCTGGAGGGCCCGGGACAGGGGTTGTTCCTCTGTCTTGGTCCTGTTAGATCTCTCAGCGGCTTTTGATACTGTCGACCGCAGTATCTTGTTGCGGCGGTTGGGGGGTTTGGGAGTGGGAGGCACCGTTTTACAGTGGTTCTCCTCCTTCCTCTCTGACCATTCGCAATTTGTGTTGATGGGGGGCAGAGGTCGACCCCGAGGCCCCTACTGTGTGGGATGCCTCAGGGGTCGGTGCTCTCGCCCCTGCTGTTCAACATTTATGTGAAGCCGCTGGGTGAGATCATCCGTGGCTTTGGGGTAGAGTTCCATCAGTACGCTGATGACACTCAGCTGTACATCTCTACCCCGGGCCACCCCAACAAAGCCGTTGAAGTGATGACCCGGTGCCTGGAGACCGTGCGGAGTTGGATGGGTCTTAACAGGCTTCGTCTCAGCCCGACCAAAACCGAGTGGCTGTGGTTTCCTGCGCCCAGATACAGCCAGCTTGTTCCTTCGCTGGCCGTGGGGGGAGAAATTCTGACCCCCGTGGAAAGGGCTCACAATCTGGGTGTCCTCCTAGACGTACGACTGTCTTTAGAAGACCATATCACAGCCGTTGCCAGGGGGGCCTTTTGTCAGATTCGTCTGATTTACCAGTTGCGGGCCTTTCTGGATCTGGACGCACTTCGCACAGTCACCTCCGCCCTCGTCATCTCCCGCTTGGAGTATTGCAACGCTCTCTACATGGGGCTCCCCTTGAAGAGTGTCCGGAGGCTGCAGTTGGTTCAGAATGCGGCCGCGCGGGTGATTTTGGGAGCCCCTCAGAGCTCCCATGTAACACCACTTCTCCGCAGGCTGCACTGGTTTCCTGTGGCCTTCCGGATCTGATTCAAGGTGGTACTGACTGTATTTAAAGTGCCCCCATGGCTCGTGGCCTGGGTACTTACGGGACCACCTGCTGCCATCAACAGCCTCCCGCCTCCCAGTACGCTCACACAGGGTTGCCCTCCTCAGGGTTTCGCCGCCTGATCGTTGCCGGCTGGCGACCCCGAGGGTGCGGGCTTTCTCTGTGGGGGCCCCCTCCCTGTGGAATGATCTGCCCCCGGAGATACGGGCCATTACCGACATCCTGACCTTCCGGCGTGCAGTAAAGACCTTGTTTTTCCAACAGGCCGGCCTGGCCCAGTAAACGGTTCATGGGGTTTTAAGTTAATTCGGCTTTTAAATGTCTAAATTTTAAAATTTTTAATTACAATCCTGGAATTTTAAACTTTGGGAATTTTATATCTGAAGGGATTCGGCCAGATCTATGTTATTTAATTTGTTTTTAATTGTATATACTGTCCATTTTTTAGTAGGCTGTACACCGCCCCGAGTCCCTTTTTGGGAGAGGGGGCGGTATAAAAATTTAAATAAATAAATAAATATACTTTGGCCCTAATTTCTTACTATTCAAATTTAATTTTATATATTTTGTTGATAGGTACACATAGTCACTAACTTGGAATGCCTTATGTTCTCTGCATTTCTTATTTGCCTGCTGCTTATATTCTTGTGTTGTTTTATACAGATTCTCTTTCACCTTGTTCCAAGTCTCTTGTATTTTCTGTGCCCATTTGTTAATGGTCACTGGCAATGTATTATCCTATTGCAAATCAGGCATAGGAACGAACTCTAACCCATTTACCACTTGAAATGGGCTATAACCTGTACTTTCATGTTTAGCGTTATTATAGGCTATCTCAGCAAATGGCAACAGTCCAACCCATTCTCGTTGTTGGTAAGACATGTACGATCGTAAATATATCTCAATCATAGCATTGGTAAATTTAGCTGCCCCATTTGTGCTAGGATGGTATGCTCAGCTAAGACCCTGTGAAGACCCTAAAAGATGTATAAATGATCTCCAGAACCAGGCAGTAAATTGTACACCCCGATCAGAAATTATTCTCCTGGGAGCTCCATGTAACCTATATATATATATATATATATATATATGTTTTATGAACAATTTAGCCAATTTAGTTGCTGATGGTAAACCTTTGCATGGTATAAAATGGACTTGCTTTGAAAAGAGGTCTATTACAGTCCAAATGATGTTATGTCCTTTGCTACTAGGCAAGTCCACTATAAAGTCAATAGCGATCTCCTGCCATGGCCGGTTAGGTTCTGCTACAATTTGCAATAGCCCTAATGGTTTTCCCATTCTCGGTTTGGTAGTAGCACAAACGTGACAGTCTTTAACATATTGTTTGATTTCTGAATGCATATAAGGCCACCAGAATTGCCTCCTGGCCAAATGTAAGGTTTTTAGAAATCCAAAATGTCCTGCTTGCCTAACATCATGACACTGTGCCAACATTTGTTTTCGACAAGTAACAGGAACAATATATTCTATCACCCTTCCAGACTAAACCATCCTTATACACACATCCATCCTTCATAGTTTGTATCCAGGCATCTTTTTCTGTAGCCTCTTTTAAATCATTTTTACTAATTTCCTTTCTTTTTAAAAGTTTAATTTGTTCGACTGACACTCTTGCATCGATGATGGATTGAATGGTTTCGTCTCTAGTTATATTGTATTGTGGTAGGCGGGATAGTGCATCCACCATGAAGTTTTTACCGGAACATATCGTAGACAGAAATTGAAACGCTTTAAAAATAAAGCCCACCTAACTTGCTTCGGGGATAATTTTCTTGGCTTCTGAAGAGCCTGCAGATTTTTATGATCTGTCCACACCTCGAATTCATGTTTGATCCCTTCCAAGAGATGGCGCCAGGTACTTAGTGCCCATTTCACTGCAAAAGCCTCCTTTTCCCAGATAGCCCACCTTTGTTCTGTAGGCGTCAATTTGCGTGAGGTATATGCATATGGTTGTAGTTGTTCATTGTTGTTATATTGCAGTAAAACAGCACCCACAGCAACCTCACTGGCGTCAGCTTGTATTAAAAACTTTTTTGTAGTATCAGGATGGAGTAAAATAGGCTCTTGTGAAAATAAGGTTTTTAAGTTTTCAAATGCTTGCTGACATTTGGTGGACCAAACAATTGACTGATCAGGTCTTGGTTTTGGTATCTGGTGTTTCGTTTTTTAAAGTTCTGTTAACAGTAATGCTATTTGTGCAAATTTGGGAATAAATCGACGGTAAAAATTTGCGAATCCTAAAAAACTCTGTAATTGCTTTCTTGTTTTGGGGGCATTCCACTCAGCTACTGCCTTAACCTTGTTGGGGTCCATTTCTAATCCTTTATTGATATTCGGTAATCTAAATAATCTAAAGACATACAATGAAACTCGCACTTTGAAAATTTCACATACAGTTTTGCATCCAGTAACTTTTTCAAAACAGTCCGTACTAATTCTATATGCTCTTCCATAGTCTGGCTATAAATCAGAATATCATCTCAGTAAACTAAAACACCTCTATATCAATGTTCCTGATACTTCGTTTATCAATTGCATAAACACTGCGGGTGCTCCTTGAAGTCCAAATGGCATAACATTAAACTGAAAGCTTCCAAGTGGACAATTAAAATTTGTTTTCCATTGATCACCATCCCTAATCCACACTCGATAGTAAGCTTCACATAAATCTAATTTAGTGAAATAATATCCAGTGGCTAATATAACCAACAAATCACTGATTAACGGCAATGGATATACATTGTTTACACAAATTGCATTAAGGCCATGGAAGTCAATACAAAGGCGCAACCTGCCATCTTTTTTTTCCCGAAACAACACTGGACCAACGATGTGTGATCTCCCTGGTTGAATAAAGCCACGAGCTAGATTTTTGTCAATGTATGTTCTCATCTCATCCATCTCCTTAGGAGTCATAGCATACACTCTCAGTTTTGGAAATGTTGCACCCAGAATTAAATCAATGGCACAATTTGTTGTTCTATGTGGTGGTAATGTGTCACATTCTTTCTCACTAAAGATCTCCGATAAATCTTTATATACTTCAGGATAAAATAATGTTTTCACTTCACCAACAGTTGTTATAATATCTTTACAATGTATATTACGAGGGGGTCAGGGACCAACTACAATTCGTAGTTTTCGAAACCCATCTTCCCAACATATTTTGGAATTCCATTTATCCAACCACACTAATATAAGTGCTTCATGCATATTAGGTACAACAATGAACCTTAAAGATTCCCAACGACTTCCTATCTCCAATTTTATAGGGACCGTCATTATCATTGCAAGCCCTCCACCCAATAATGAACCATCCACCTGCTCAAACCGGATAGGGGTCGGCAAATCCAGTACTGATAATTGCAATTCATCAACTATCCATTTACTAATTAAACACCGAGTACAATCAGTATCAATAAATATTCCATATTGACCCCTTAATTTTGTTATGTAATTTTCCAATACTACGGGTATAACAAAAGGGTTTACAGGACTACTCACCAGGTCATCCTCCTCTGGAGTTTCGTCTCCACTATCATATAGCCCTGATACTACTCTGTGTGGTTGAGACTCTTGGTTTTTCCTCTGCCGATCACTTGACCCTGCCTCAGACTCAGTCTTTTGTAAAACACATTGAGATTTTTTGGAAGTACTAAACCATTTCCCTGAACAACGTGCTAGTCCGCTACTCTGTATATTACTACTCGTGGGTCCTGGTACCCCAGCCATTTGTTTTTTATATTCAGTTTCCATTGATGGACACTCCAATGCTTAGTGTCCTATTCCTTGGCATCTGACACACCTCATAGATATTTGTCCTCTACCATTTGTTTTATCTACCTCCCCTATGACTCTTTGTGTTATTATTGGTCCCATCCTTTTTGTTCTAGGGGCGTCGACTTTGAAAGTAAATTCTCTTAAACCTACAACTGTCTTATACCATTCCGTCAATTTCTGAGGAACTCCCCTCTAAAGACAAGCCTGTTTTAATGTTTTATCTAAACCAGATCTAAACTCCCTGATTAATAATCTTTCAGGCCACGTACGTAATCTGGTTGCTAACTTTCGAAAATCCTTCACATATTCTATTGCAGGCCTGCCCACCTGATGTAATGACATCAATGCCTCTTCATATTGAGATATTCTTGATCTGTCCTCAAATTGAGCTTTATTTATTTATTTATTATTTATTTATTTATTTAATCAAATTTCTATACCGCTCCCTCTCCCAAAAAGGGACTCGGGGCGGTGTACAGCCTACTAAAAAAAACAGAATATATACAGTTTAAAAACAAATTAAATATACGAATCTGGCCGAATCCCATCAATTGCAAAATACAAAAATTTAAAATTCCGGGATTAATTAAAAATTAAAATTTAAAAATTTAAAACCAAATTAGATTAAAACCCATAAACCATTTACTGGGCCAGGCCAGCTTGCTGGAAAAATAAGGTCTTAACCGCACGCCGGAAGGTCAGGATGTCCGTCATGGCTCATATCTCCGGGGGAAGATCATTCCACAGGGAGGGGGCTCCCACAGAGAAGGCCCCACCCTCGGGGCCGCCAGCCGACAACGATCAGGCGGCGGTACCCCAAGTAGGGCAACCCTGTGGGAGCGTACTGGGCGGCGGGAGGTAGACGATGGCAGTAGGTGGTCCCGTAGATACCCAGGTCCCGAGCCATGGAGCACTTTAAATAACATCAGTACCACCTTGAATCGAATCCGGAAGGCCACAGGAAGCCAGTGCAGCCTGCGGAGAAGCGGTGTAACGTGGGAGCTCCGAGGGACACCCACAATCACCCGCGCGGCTGCATTCTGGACTAACTGTAGCCTCCGGAGACTCTTCAAGGGGAGCCCCATGTAGAGAGCATTGCAATAATCCAGGCGGGAGATAACGAGGGTGGAAGTGACTGTGCGAAGTGCGCCCAGATCCAGAAAGGGCCGCAACTGGTAAATCAGACGAATCTGATAAAAAGCCCCCCTGGCGACGGCTGCAATATGTTCTTCTAAAGACAGCCGTCCGTCCAGGAGGACACCCAAGTTGCGCGCCCTTTCCACGGGGGTCAGAACCTCTCCCCCCACGGCCAGCGAAGGAACCAGCTGGCTGTATCTGGGCGCAGGAAACCACAGCCACTCGGTTTTGGTCGGGTTGAGACGAAGCCTGTTACGACCCATCCAACTCCGCACGGCCTCCAGGCACTGGGACATCACTTCGACGGCTTCGTTGGGGTGGCCCGGGGTGGAGATGTACAGCTGAGTATTATCAGCGTACTGATGGAACTCCACCCCGAAGCCACGGATGACCTCATCCAGCGACTTTACATAAATGTTGAACAGCAGGGGCGAGAGCACCGACCCCTGAGGCACCCCACATAGTAGGGGCCTCGGGGCCGATCTCTGCCCCCCTGTCAACACAAATTGCGAATAGTCGGAGAGGAAGGAGGCGAACCACCGCAGCACGGTGCCCCCTACCCCCAACCCCTCCAACCGTCGCAATAGGATACTGTGGTCGACAGTATCAAAAGCCGCTGAGAGATCTAACAGGACCAGGACAGAGGAACAACCCCTGTCCCGGGCCCTCCAGAGGTCATCCACCAACGCGACCAATGCCGTCTCCGTGCTGTGCCCGGGCCTGAAGCCTGATTGGAGGGGGTCAAGATAACTCGTTTCCTCCAGGTACTGCGGGAGCTGACGTGCCACCACACTCTCAACAACCTTCGCAACGAAACGAAGGTTGGAGACAGGACGATAGTTAGATAATAATGTTGGGTCCAGGGACGGTTTCTTGAGGAGGGGCCGCACCACCGCCTCTTTCAAGGCGGCAGGTAACAGCCCCTCTCTCAAGGAAGCGTTTATAATACCCTGGAACCAGCCTCGTGTCACCTCCCGAGTGGCCAAGACCAACCAGGAGGGGCACGGGTCCAGTAAACAGGTGGTGGCATTCAGTCCCCCCAGTATTCTGTCCACGTCCTCCACAGTAACAGGATCGAACTCAACCCAATTGACCTCACCGATATCCACCCCTGCCCCCCCGCCCGGAGATGCCCAGTCGGAGTCCAGCTCGTCCCGGATCTGAGCGATTTTGTCCTGCAGAAACCTAGAAAGCTTTACGTGCATCCAAAAATAAACTAAACATCAATCAGTTCCTTTGGATGCACACTGTGCAATTCAGCCACCCAATCGGCAGCATCACCCATTAGAACTACTGTTTGCTCTTATGTTGATATGGTTGAAGCTGAAGTATTCATTGATAGGTAGGACATTGCAATGTATGATTTTATATACTATACTTAGATTGGACCAAAGGCAGCGTAGTTCTTAAAATCATACATTGCAATGTCCTACCTGTCAATGAATACTTCAGCTTCAACCATAACAACTCAGGAGAAAACAATAGATACAAACTCAAGATTAATCGCACCAAACTTGATTGCAGGAAATACGACTTCAGCAACAGAGTGCTCAATGTCTGCAATACTCTACCTGACTCTGTGGTTTCTTCCCCAAATCCCAAAAACTTTAATGTTAGACAGTCTACTATTGACCTCACCCCTTTCCTAAGAATTCTGTAGAGGGAGTGCATAAGCGCAGCAATGTGCCTACCGTCCCTCTCCTTTTATTTCTTTTATATTTCATTTTTCTTATATGTACCCATGTATTCATAACTATGTTTTACTTATACCTATTATTTTGTAAGCAATTGACAAATAAGTAAAGTAAAGTAAAGTAAAGTAAAGCAAAATAAAATAAAATAAAATAAAATAAATACTAGGCTAATGCCATGATACTGGATCTTACCAAATCAAGAGCCATGGTGGCAATGTGGTTAGAAGGCAATATTGCAGGCTAATTCTGCCAATTGCCAACATTTTGATTCTTACTGGCTTAAGGTTGACTTAGTCTTCCATCCTTCCGAGGTTGGTAAAATGAGGTCCCAGATTGTTGAGGATAGTATGCTGACTCTGTAAAACACATAGAGAGGGCTGTAAATCACTATGAAGTGGTATATAAATTTAAGTTGCTTTTTCTATTTCTATAGGAATAGATCATTTCAAATCCTTCCTTCCTTCCTTCCTTCCTTCCTTCCTTCCTTCCTTCCTTCCTTCCTTCCTTCCTTCCTTCCTTCCTTCCTTCCTTCCTTCCTTCCTTCCTTCCTTCCTTCCTTCCTTCCTTTCTTTTCATTGTCATTGAAGCCAGACCACCTGGTAAATGAGGAATGTAAAACTGAAATTTTCAAGCCATTTTAGTAATTTTATTCATTTTCTTCTAACAGTTGTTCTTACTGGCCTAATTGGACAGCAAGAACAAAACCCCTTCAGATTCACCGTAGATGGTCCCCAGCCTCATTGTTTAATTCCAGGATTTGGGGCTGAATAAAGATGCAAGTCAAAGAAAAGAAAGTTCTTGTTTGTGTTTAGATTCATTTACTCTCGCTGTGTATGTGGTGCAGTAATAGATTGTCGTGTCTTCAGTTGTGACACTGTTCATTTGCAGGTACAGTGGTACCTCTACTTACGAAAGGCTCTAGTTATGAAAGTTTCAGGTTACGAAGCACGTCTTCGAGAAAATATCATCTCTACTTACGAATATGTTTCAAGATACGAAAGGCTTTGTTGGAAAATGGCGCGTCCGAGCTGCTCTGCCATTGGTTATCTTCCTGGCATCCCATTGGCTAGGAGGGATCTTTGTGTACGCACCGTGCCACGTTCTCAGTCTCACGCTAGTGAAATCCAGCAAAGCACGAAGTAATAAAAAAGAATTACTGTCTGAATTTCGGGGGCTTGGAACGGATTAGGGCATTTACAGGTAAAATGTGTCTCTACTTATGGAATTTTCAGGTTACAAAACGGCTTCTTTGAACAGACCTACATATGTCATTTTAATTTTAATTTTACAGTCTTAAGAAAATTGATAGCAGGCATGCTTTATTTTATTTTCCATAGAGTACTAATAATATAATAACAAAATAGCAGAGTTGGAAGGGACCTTGGAAATCTTCTAGTCCAACTCCCTGCCTTGACAGGAAACCTTATACCATTTCAAATAAATGGGTTGTCCAGTCTCTTCTGAAAAACCTCCAGTGTTGGAGCATTCACAACTTTTGGAGGGAATTTATTTCATTAATTAATTGTTCTCACATCAAGAAGTTCTCCTTAGTTCCAGCTTGCTTCTCTCCTTGATTAATTTCTATCCATTGCTTCTTGTTCTGCCTTCAGAAGCTTTGTAGAATAGATTGGTCTTCTGTTCTTTGCAACAGCACTTTAATAATAATAATAATAGCATAACACACCTCATCAAAAATACCTCTTGATGCCAAAATCACCAAACATCACTTTGGTCTTGTCATGAGAACTGAGTCACTCTAAAAATCATAATGTTGAGAATAATCAGCAGAAAAAGAAGGAGCCACTCTAGAACCTGTTGACTGGACACAATAAAGGATGATATAGGGATGACCATGGTGGACGTAAAGGAGACACTGAGAGACAGAGGGGTATGGAGAGTCATGATCTATAGTGGGGCTGACGGTCGGACATGGCCGAATGGCTGACAACAACCACAGGGGACAAATGCTTGCTTTCAGTGAAGAAAAAATTTTTGAAAAATTCCACCACTGCTCAATATAATGGATTAAATGTGCACAAAGGGTTGTTTTAAGAAACAGGATACAAAAAGCTAATTCCAAAGAATAGTTTTATTGGGGAGGAAGGGAAGAGAAGAAAATCTGGGAGATTTTGAAGGTTTACTAAATCATCCAAACCCCAACTTTGGTTTTGTGATAGGAAGTATGTTTAGAACAGTTTCTCTGTTATGGGTTGTATTGGATGTTTAATTATTCGTACAGAGGTCAATAGGCATGATTCAAAGTATATAGCTATGTGATATGGACATTATGAGATTGATTTTCCTTAGACACATGAAAAATTTAGAGGTGTACAGGATGAGGGCACCACATTCTTTCTCACATTAATTTCCTTATTCAGCAATGTAGATGAGGGATTGCAATTTTACTTACTCTGAGAAGTTAGAAGGGTTGTAGCAGGAACTACCAAGCAACTACTTCAAAACAGGAAGACAGTCCCAAATATTTAATCTTAGAGGGCTTCTTGGAAAGGAAGTTGGATATTACCAATGTTTTCCACCCTTGAGTCAACCCAACTGAGAGAAGACAGCTTCAGGATCAAGGGCATTGAATATATATTAATGTAAAAGGAATGAAAAAGGAGCAAATTTCAGAAAATAGCCAAATGCAGAAGAATTGGCAGCACTAAGAATTAAATGCCTGAATTGCAAACTATATCAAGGAAGAACTGTAAAATATAATTCCATATTACTACCTGAAACTAAACTTTAACTTTTTATAAACTAGCCAGTTGACTCTACTAACCAGAGACTTTCTTTTTTTGCTCTACCAAAGGTCTAACCAGGTTTCCCACTGCCTACTCCAAGATTAACTCTCAATTTTAATATAGTACCAGGGAGATTTGTGTACTTCTTCTCATTCCAATTAGATAATTCTGTGATTGAGGCAATTTGAAGAGATGGTCTGTGAGAAATTCTTGATTGGCATCAAATACACCTCCTCATACCATGTGTCGTGCACAGTACTAAGCTGTGTATCTTCAGCTTTGAGGCTGTTCATTTGCCAGTCCAGAGTCAATACCCTGGGGTTCAGTCAAGATGAAGTGGTGCTCTGAAAACAGAAAAGTTTTGGTTGGCTTCAGATTCACTTCCTCTCACTGTGTCTCTTGCACAGTAATAGACTGCTGTGTTTTAAGCAATGAGGCTGTTCACTTGCAGATACAGCTGGCTTTTGGATTGTCCCTGCAGGGTTTATTTTATTTATTTAGTTATTTGTCAATTGCTTACAAGATAATATGTATAAGTAAAAACATAGTTATGAATACATGGATACATAATAGAAAAATAAAAAAATAAATAAAAGAAACAATAGGACAGGGATGGTAAGCACGTTGGTGCGGTTATGCATGCCCACTACAGACCTCTTAGGAAAGGGGTGAGGTCAATAGTAGACAATCCAAGGTTAAAGTTTAGGGGATTTGGGGAAGAAACCACAGAGTCAGGTAGAGTATTCCAGACATTTATCACTGTGTTGTTTGTATCTATTGTTTGCTCTTATATTGTTATGGTTCAAACTGAAATATTCATTGACAGGTAGGACATTGCAATGTATGATTTTATATACTATACTTAGATCGGACTGAAGGTGGCATAGGTCTAGAATTTCGAGTCTGGTGGTATAAGGTATTCTGCAACGAGTAGAAAAGTCGAGAACTCTTCTTGTGAAATATATGTGGACTTTCTCAACTGTGATAATATCAGATACGTAATGTGGGTTCCAGACTGATGAGCTGTATTCGAGTATTGGTCCAGCAAATGTTTTGTATGCTCTAGTTAATAGTGTGATATTACCAGAGAAAAAATTACATAAGATTAAGTTAACAACTCTTAATGCCTTTTTGGCTATGTGGTTACAGTGGGCTCAAGTACTTAGATCATTAGAGGTGAGTACTCTAAGATCCTTGACAGGATCAACAAGGTTTTGACTATTCAGTCTGTATTTTATTTTTTGATTTTTTTTTACCAACATGTAAGACAGAGCATTTATTTGTTGGAATTTGAAGCTGCCATTTGTTTGACCATTTTGATACATAGTGATTCAAGTCTTTTTGAAGGGTAACAGTATTGTCTGTGGTGTTGAATAGCTTTTCATCATCAGCGAAAAAAATACAGTTGCTCTTAATATGATCACAGAGTCATTTATGTAGAGTATGAAAAGAGTTGATCCTAGAACACTGCCTTGAGGACACCACTTTTGACAGGTACAGAATTTGTTAGGATGCTCCAAATTTTGACTATTTGTTGTCTGTTTGACAGGAATGCTTCTATCAAGTTATGCAGGTGTCCAGAGATACCGTAAGATTTTTGTTTTAGGAGTAGTTTATTGTGTACCACTGAATCAAAGGCTTTACAGAAATGTATGTAGATTGCGTCTATTGCTTTACCCTGATCGAGTTGTGTAGTCCGTATGTTTTTGCAGTGTAAGAGTTGCAGATTACAGGATAGTTTTTTTCTGAAACCAAATTGTTTATTAGAGAGTAGGCTGTTTTTCTCTAAGTGGAAGATGATGGATTGGTTAATAATTGATTCCATGACTTTACAGGTGACACAGCATAAAGAGATTGGTCTGTAATTCTCAATTAGGCTGGGAACTCCCTTTTTGAAGATGAGGATGACCATGGCTTGTGACCATAGATTTGGCAAGGAGCTGGTCCTGAAAGATTTTTCAAAGATTATGCTTAGAGGTTCGGCTATGGCAATGGATAGTTTTTTTAAGAAGTAGGCACATATTCTGTCCGGTCCAATAGATAGAGTTGGTTTTAGATTGCATACTGCTTTTTCAACATTGTCTTCTGTAAAATTGATATGTATTAGATCATTGTAGTTGTCTGTGTTTCGACTAGGAAATACTGGGCTTGATCCATTGCTGTTTACAAATACTGAGCCAAAGAATGTGCTAAAAAGGTTGGCTTTAATGTTGTCATCGTTGCAGTCTTTACCATTAGGTCCTTTCAGGGGTGGGATGGACCTTGAGTCTTTTAGTTTGTTGTTTACAAAATTGAAGAACGTGCGAGTGGAATTTGTGCGTAGAAGGTTTTCCTCTTATTTAATGTGATAATTGGTGCATTTTGTCTTTATCTGGTGGCATAAATTTTTCTGTCGCCTTTTGAAGTTGGCAATGTGACCAGATTTGTTTTTCTGCCAAAGTGATTTCTTTTTGGATTGAAGCTTCCTTATTGTTATGGGTAATTTGTTTTTTCTGGTTTTGGGAGTTGTTATTGGTACATATAGTTTGATGACTCTTTTGACTTCAAGTAAAAAATATGTTGTAATGGTCTTCTATAGTATTGCATCCAGTGAATAGAAATTGACAATCAAGGAATAAGAGATCATTGTTTATAAGATCATATTTTGAAGTTATAATTGGGGACTATTTCGTGATGATGTTTGTGTGGACGTATGTTGAGACAAAAGTCAATCATGTTGTGGTTACTATTGAAAAGGGTTCTTTAATTTGTATTTTGTAAATTGAATTCAAACTATTGCAGAAGATGAGATCAAGGCAATTGTTAAGTCTAGTATTGTTGGTTACTAGTTGTTCTAGTCCCAGATTTGTTACTGCATTGTAGAAGGTTGCATGTGTGGGTCCAGTAGTACATTCGTTAAGTTTCCAGTTAATATGAGGTAAATTGAAGTCACCAAGAAAGATAAAAGCATGTGGGCAGGATACTGTCCATGTTATTTGTGTATTTAGCTTGTTTGCATGTTCGATGTCATAGTGAGGGACTGTGTAACATAGTAAGAACTGAACTGTGATATTTAAAAAAAGTTCACAGATGATGGTATCAGGAAAAGCAAGCTCCTAGGTAACTTGGATAGTTTTTAGATGTAGGGACTTTTTATAGAAGATAGCAACTCCTCCTCCTCTATGGATTTCACGATCGGATTGGTTAACAGGTGGTGAAGCGCCCCTTCACTTTCTCTGAGTATCTAATAGTACCAGAATAGTAGCTCACCCAGTATATTCTGTAGTCACTAAAGGTGAATCCAGAGGCTTGGCAGGAGAGACGGAGGGATTCTCCAGGTCTTCTCACATCTCATCCAGACTCCACCAACTGGACTTGAGACTTAACACCTAAAAAGAAAAGAATTGTGTTTTTTCTAATGAGATCTCCTGCACACAGGTGGAAAATGTGGAAATAAACTGTTAGAAGTTTCAATTTCCCCCTGCTCTCCTAGGAAAACAACCCCCACCTTTGTCAAGTAGGGCTATTAAAATAGCTGGTGCCAGCTTACTTTTCACAACAAAAGGAAGGAGAAAATTACAGACATTAGATATAGAGAAAAAAACCTCACAGCTCAGATCCTTTCCCATAGAAATCAAATAGATAGCAAGCTATAAAACTTATGAAAAGCAAACAAAAAGGCATAACAGGAAACTCAGGAACAAACAGCTATTATAAAACAATTACTCTTATCAAGATCCCAGGAAGAAATCCCAATATCAAGAGACAGGGACTCATCACACACACATACAAATCAAAGACTTCAAGAGTTCACACTTACAAAATCAAAGGATCTGAAATGTATAAAAGAGAGGGTTTCTTACTCACTTATTAGATTAATCCTAGGAACGCTGGGAGATTTCTTACCTGCCTTCCTATTAATAAACTGATTCTGACTTTCAACGCAGCTGACCAAATCATTGTGCATTTCTCCCAGCCGGGAAATTTGCATCCACAACAGGAAGAACTTTGCCTATCACAAAAGGGCAAGGCTTCTTTTTCCCTTTCATCAAAACTCTATAAGGGGGAATAATAGAAGGAAACACACTTTGCATAGGGATAATAATTACCTTTCAGGAGTACTAGTAAGGACACAAGGTTTAGCCACATTTTTGCTCCCTCTAATGAGTGGAGGGAATTGAGGAGACAGGATTCAGGAAATAGCACAAGGTTTAGGTTGATGGGTGTTGTCTGAAGAGGGAAACCATGGGGTTTTTTTAAAGGGGAAATTGTGCCTCGATTTACATATCTGTTGGGATAAAAGAGCCCTTGACCAACATATTTCTGGGAACATCACTCCTCTGTGCATTTTGTAAATAACGTTGCAGTCCTAAGAAAAGGAATGTGACCCATTTATTTTTCTGTGAATTGATGGGCGAAAGGGAATTTTTACTGTGCATTAACTGAAAGAAAAGCTTGAAAAATACACTAAATGTACTGTTTTATTTCCTTATTTTATGGAAAAGCCCAAATATATTAAATGGGAATTGAACTGCAAGGAAATTAGTTTCAGCTAGACTAATTAAGTCCACTCAATTCACAAATCAAACTTAAATCATATTGTGACCCAATACACTCTCTTATTCCAAAGAGAATAATAAATAATAATAATTCTCTTTATATTATCAAAAGTATTTTGTTTACTGTATGTTATCTTTGGTAAAGCCAGATAGGGCTTCCCAATAAGGATTTCAGTTTCTTGACAAGTGACATTATTTTGAGATTGCTTGAGAGACACTCCAAAATTTTCTGGATTCTTGTACAGATTTGTATCCATAATGCTTTAACTGTTTTACATGTTCACTGAATATGATAATACAATCCCTTCATGTATTTTCCAGTTTCCAGCTAAGGTTCGAAATGCCTAGAAAGTTTCTCTAATGACAAAAAAAATTATACATTATTATTTTTTTTAAAAAAAAAATGAGCTTTCAGGTCAACTCTGTATCCTCCTGATATGGGAATTTTCTCCATATATCTTCTGTGATTATTATGGAAATAATAATAAAAAATTATCATACTACCCTAGAGAATTTGTAGTTAAATTTATTTTATTCCCTAACCCAGGGGTATCAAGTTCAAGGCCCACAGGCAGAAATGTTTATATATATTGATTAAATCCAGCCCACAGGACCAGCTTAAACTATCAAAGGTGAATCTGGTGGCCAAAACAGGCCCTTTCGCCCCCCCCCCCACTTCATTTTCACCCTCAATGGCCTCCTGCAGCATTCTGCTGGCTGAAACCCAGCCAAAAATAGGGAATAAATGGGGCAAAAATGGACAAAAAAACAGACCCAAAACAAGCTGAAGAATCTATGGTCTTGGATTCAGTCAAGATGAAGTGGTGCTCTTAAAACAGAAAGGTTTTTGCTTGGCTTCAGATTCACTTCATCTCACTGTGTCTCCTGCACAGTAATAGACTGCTGTGTCTTCTAGTTTGAGGCTGTTCATTTGCAGATACAGCTGGCTTTTGGCATTGTCCCTTGAGGTGGTGAAACGTCCCTTGACTTTGTCTGAGTATCTAATGGTACCAGAACCTTCGCTTATGAATGACACCCATTCCAGTCCTTTCCCTGGGGCCTGTCTCACCCAATTCATCCAGGAGCTACTAAAGGTGAATCCAGAGGCTTGGCAGGAGAGACGGAGGGACTCTCCCAGTCTTCTCACATCCCCTCCAGACTCTTCCAACTGAACTTGAGACTGGACACCTAAAAAGAAAATTGATTTTTTTAAAAAATGTGATCTCTGCACACAGGAGCAAAACGTGGAAATACACTTTATATGGGGGGAAATAATTACCTTTCAGGAGTACTAGAAAGGACACAAGTTTTAGCCACATATTTGCTCCCTCTAATGAGTGGAGGGAATTTATGAGAGAGAATTCAGGAAACAGCACAAGATTTAGGTTGGTGGGTGTTGTCTGAAGAAGGTAACCATGGGGCTCCTTTAAAGGGGAAATTGTGCCTTGATTTACATATCTGTTAAGATAAAAGAGCCCATGACTAACACACTTCTGTGAGCATCACTCTTCTAATCATTTTGTAATTGACACTGCAGTCCCAAGAAAAGGATTGTGACCCATTTATTTTTTTGTGAATTGATAGGTGACAGAGCAAATTTACTATGCATTAACTAAAAGAAAATCCCAAATAGATTAAATGGCGGTTGAAACACAAAGAACACATTTTCAGCTAGACTAGTAAGGTCCACTCAATTCACAAAGTTGAACTCAACTCATATTGTGGCCAAATATCCTCTCTTATTCCAAAGAGCATGATAAATAATGCTCTTTGTATTATCCAAAATATTTCATTTACTGTGGGTTATCAATTGTAAAGCCAGATAGGGCTTCCCAGTAAGGATTTTGGTGTTTTGAAAAATTAAATTCTTTTGAGATCCCTTGAGAGGAACTCCAATATCTTCTGGATTAGTGTACATATCTGCATCCATAATGCTTTAACTGTTTTACATGTTCACTGAATATGATAATATAATTCCTTCATATACTTTTTTTTTCATTTCCAGCAAGAATTTGAAATGCCTAGAAAGTTTCTCTGGTGACAAACATATATTATATATATATTTATTGAACAAATACAGCTTCCCGGTCAACTCTGTAACCTCCTGAGATAGGAAAATTTCCTCATATATCTTTTGTGAATTTTTATGGAAAAAAAATCACATTTCCAAAAAAGACCATTTATACTTAAACCAATTTTATTCTCTAGCCCACCCCCTCCAACTGAATGGGCCACAGGATTTTCTATGAGAAGATGGTTTCCAGAGTTAAAACTGAAGCAAGGACTCATCGTCTTAATTCTCAAAGGAGATTGTTCAGAGCTGATATTTCCCCAGTGTGTGTTTGCCAGTTTGGATATTTAGAAGGATTATCCTAAGGGTTCCTTTTCATCCTTCTCCCAGGACACTACATGATTCCATTCCATTCCAGTGAAGTCAGATCAACTGGTAGACTGGGATTTTTTATTTTCTTACAGAAAACTTTTTTTAATACCTACACCCAAGCTTTTTGAAGTTCTCACTAGATAATGATCATTGATAACCCAGGATTTGAGGCTTAGACAAGTTGAAAAGCTGCTCTGAAGAAAGGAAGGTTTTTGTCTAGCATCAGATTCACTTCCTCTCACTGTGTCTCTCACACAGTAATAGACTGCTGTGTCCTCTGGCTTGAGGCTGTTCATTTGCAGATACACCTGGCTTTTGGCATTGTCCCTAGAAATAGTGAAGCGCCCCTTGACTTTGTCTGAGTAGAACTTTCTACTGGAATCAGTATAGATGCTTGCAACCCATTCCAGGCCTTTCCCAGGAGCCTGTCTCACCCAGCTCATGTCATAGCTTCCGAAGGTGAACCCAGAACCTTGGCAAGAGAGACTGAGGGACTCTCCAGGTCTTCTCACATCCCCTCCAGACTCCACCAACTGGACTTGAGATTGGATTCCTAAAAAGAAAAGGATTGGGATTTTTTAATAAGATCTCCTGCACATAGGAGCAAAACATGGAAATAAACTTTATATATGGGAAATAATTACCTTTGAGGAGTACTAGTAAGGACACAAGGTTTAGCCACATTTTTTGTTCGCTCTAATGAGTGGACGAAATTGACCAGAGAGGATTCAGGAAATAAAGTGGTGTCTGAAGAGAGAAACCAATGGGGCTCCTTTAAAGGGGAGATCATGCCTCAATTTACATATCTGTTGCTATAAAAGACATTTTGGTAAACATAGCTTACACCTACATTTTGCAATTAACATTCTACTCCTAAGAAAAGATTTGGACACATTTTTTCCCTTGAGTTAAAAGTAGAAAAGTCCTGCTTACTGTATGTTAACTAGAAAAATTTTTTGAAATTTTTCACCACATTTCAAAATGATTTTATGTAATAAGGAATAAAGTTTGCTATAAGATTTTTTCTTAAACCATGGTTTATTTTATGGAAAATCCCAGTTGTCTTCAAGGAACCCTTTTTCAGCTAGGAAAGTTGGGTCCACTCTACTCACAAAGTTAAACTCATATTGTTTTTTGTTTTATTTTAAAAACAATTTTATTGACAAAATTAAAAACATACAAATACAAACATATAAAAAACATTAGTGTATAACTAATCCATATTTCTTTACATTTGTTATCGAACTTGGTAAGTCCTAGTTTTTCTGTAGGCATTGGTTTAACACTATTCTTCTGTGAATAAATACATTCATTTACTATATTGTAATATTTTTCATATTATTTGACTATTAAATTAGAAAATATAATCAACAATACTAATAATAACACTATCAAATAACAGGAAAGCTTTGCCAAAAGTAAATTCTACATTAATATGAAGCGCTAAATATATATTATTTCTTCTTAAATTCATTTACTTGTTTCCCCCTTTTTTTAATTTTCAGCACATTTATACCATTTGTCCCATGTTCTGTAATATTCTGTATCCTCCTTTCCATTGATCTTTAGTGTAAGTTTCTCCAATTGAGCAATATCATAAGCTTGCTGAATCACAATGTGTATTGGTGGTGTATTAGGGTTTTTCCAATATTGAGCTAACGAAATATGTGCCACAGTTAATAAATGTATGGTCAAATATTTTACTTTGGAGGAATAATCCCCTTTAATTATTCCCAGCAAAAATAGTTCCGGTTTCCACTCCAGCTTACGATCTATAACTTCTTCTATCCAATTTTTTATTTTTACCCAGTATTTCTTTACTTCAGGGCATCTCCACCACAAATGGAAATAAGTACCTACTTTTTTTTTTACATTTCCAATAGCAGGGATTGGCTGTTGGAAATATTTTCGCTAGTTTTGTGGGTGCCAGATGCCATCTATATATCATTTTATAGAAATTTTCTTTATGGGCTACTGATTTAGTTAATGTCAATTTTTTTTTCCATATCTTCACCCAAGTATCCAAATCAATATTGTAACCAAAGTTTTTTTTGCCAGGTTAGCATTGGGCCTTTGACAATGTTCTCAGCCATTTTGCACTCCAGTAAATAATTATATAATTGGGAAATCGAACATTTCCCCAGATTTAAAAGTATTTAGCTAAATATGTATTTTTGACTTCAATTCCATGCTCATTCACATCTTTGTTATGTCTCATTTTAATTTGAAAATATGACCAACTATCAATAAATATTTCTTGTGTTTCTAGTTCCTGTTTTGTTTTAATTCTTCCCTCATTATTTATTATTTCATTACAATTTTATCTAACTCTTTAAAAAAATATTTATCCAATAATATCGGAATCGTTTGAAACAGGTATAATATTTTTGGTAATATATTCATTTTAATTGTTGCTATCCTTCCTAATAGTGAAATTTGCATCTTATTCCAATTTTCCAATTCCTTTTCAGTCTGTTTCAATAATTTTATATAATTGTCCTCTCACAGATTTAATGTTCTTGCTCTCAACCAAATTCCTAGATATTTAATTTTATTTACTATTTGTAAAATTTCTTCTAATTTTTTTTGTTCACTAATTATTAAATTTTTAACTAGCATTTTAGTTTTTTCGTGGTTAATTTTTAGTCCTGCTAGTCTGCCAAATTTACCTATTTCATTCAATAAAATTGGTCCTGAATTTAATGGATCCTCTATTACAAAAACCATATCATCTGCGAAAGCTTGTAATTTATATTCTTGATTATTAATTTTAGTTCCCTTAATTTCTTTATTTACTCTAATTGGATCTGGCAAAGTTTCCAAAATTGTTATAAAAAGCAGAGTTGAAAGCTGACATCCCTATCTGACCCCCTTCCTTATCTTCAAAGATTGGGTAATTTCACCATTTACTATTACATTAGCCTTTTGTGTGGCATATATTGTGTTAATCATTCTTACAAAATTATCTCCAAAGTCCATCAAATTAATCTATTTTTTTCATAAAATCCCAATTTAAATTGTCAAAGGCCACTTGTGTATCCAAAAAACCCAAGGCTACCTGATTACCTGGATGCTTTTCGTAATATGCAAGTATTATTATTCTTGTATTGTATCTAATCTGCCTCGTGGGAAGAAAACCGTAAGTTAAACTCATATTGTAACCAAGTTTGTTATTGTTGTTAGTCACAATGTCATTCCATCCAATCATGACCCCATGGACAATTTTACTTCAGGCCTTCCTGTTCTCTACCACCCATCAGAGTTCATTTAAGCTCACGCCGACTTCTTCAGTGACTTGATCCAGCCACCTCATTCTCTGTTGTCCCCTACAGTCTCTTGATTCAAACAGAATGATAAATAATTATCTCTTAATTATCCAAAAGATTCTATTTGCTCTAGGTTTTCTGTTATAACTTCAGGCATGACTTCCCAGGAAGGAATATAATAGGACAAAAAGTGAAGTTCATTTGAGTTCCCTTGAGAGAAACTTTAAAATCTTCCAGTTTGCTTTATGTATTTGTATCTATAATCAGAGGTAGGCTTCAAAAAATTTAGCAAAGAGTTCTCTGCACAGTTGCTGGATGGGCATGGCCATGGTGGGTGTGGCCTAGACAGCCTCCTGCACCAAGGCCTGGGGGGCATTTTTAACCCTCCCCAGGCTCCAGAGGCTCTATGAGTATGCGGGAGGCCTGTTTTTTGCTTTCCCCAAGCCTGCATGCAGGCACTGTACTTACCTGGGATCCAAAATAGGCCATGTGGAGACTCCTGGGAGGGGTAGGGTGGCGCCAGCCAGTTGTTGCAACTACTAGTTCAGCGAACCAAATGTAAAACTCATCCAAACTGGCGCTAACTGGCAGCAGCTACCCCTGTCCATAATTTTTTTATATGTTTTATATGTTCACTGAATATGATAATAGGATCCTCTCATTTTGTCTCCCTTTGCAGCAAAGTTTTCAAATATTTAGATAAGTTTTAAACCCAAATTCCATCTTTTTATAAAATTTTACATTAAGGACTCCTGAGATGTAAAATTTTCTTGTGAACATTTCAGTGAATTATTACAGAAATAAAATAAAAAAATTATCTGGCTTCCAGAAAGATACAATATCTAATGACATTTCTTTTAATTCTCTTCCCAGTCCCCACCAGGTGCTTAAATAATGGGATTTCATGTAACAACATTGCCCCCCAGTGTCAGAAAGGAGCAGAGGAGCCATCTTCCTAATTCTCCAAGGAGATTCTTTGGTGCAGATGTTTCCTCAATATGAGAATGGCAGTTTAGATGTTTAGAAAGTTCATCCTGAAGTTTCATTTCTAGGCTTCTGCCATGAAGGACAATATTCCATTCCATTTTTTTTTCCTTCTGAAGATAGTTCACCTTGCAAACAGGGGAGATGAAACTGGGGTTTTTAAGCCATCTTCACCATCCTATATTTTCTAACAGCAAACTCTCTGATGCATCCTCATTGACTAATTTTAGGGCTCAATCAAGTTGAAGAGCTGCTCTGAAGAAAGGAAAGTTCTTTTCTGGTTTTATATTCAGTTCTTCTCACTGTGACTCTCTCACACAGTAATAAATTGCCATGTCTTCAGGTTTGAGGGTGTTCATTTGCAGATACAGCTGACTTTTGGCATTGTCCCTGGAGATGGTGAATTGCTCCTTCCCTTGCCTGGGTATGTAAGACTATCTGGATTGTAACTTATGTATGATACCCATTCCAATCCTTTCCCTGAAGGCTGCCTCAACCAGTGCATTCTGTAGCCTCTAAAGGAATATCTAGAGGCTTTGCAGGAGAGCCAGAGGGATTCTCCAGTTCTTCTCACATCTACTCCAGAATCCACCTACAGTACTTGAGGCTGGATTCCTAAAAAAAAAAAAATGATCTCTTAAATAGAGAAGCAAAACATGGAAATAAACTTTATGTATAGGAAATGATTATCTTTGATGAGTACTAGGAAGGACACAAGATTTAGCCACATTTTTGCTCCCTCTAATGAGTGGAGGGCATTGATAGAAAGGATTCAGGAAATAGCACAAGGTTTAGCTTGGTGGGTGTTGTCTGAAAAAGGAAACCACAGGGCTCCTTTAAAAGGGAAATTGTTTTTCGATTTACATATCTGTTGGGATAAAAGACATTTTGGTGAACATAACATATACCTACATCTTGCAATTGACATTCTACTCCTAAGAAAAATTTTGGGCACATTTTTTTCCTTGAGTTAATAGGAGAAAAATCCTCTTACTGTATATTAACTAGAAAAAAAAAAGTCAATGGGAGTATCAAGGGATAAACAAGCCCTTGACCAACACACTTCTGTGAAGATTTTGTGCGTTTTGTAATTAACATTGCAGTCCCAAGAACAGTATTGGGACACATTTATTTTTCTGTGAAATACACTAAATGTCAGTTTAAAGTAACCCAGTTTCAGCTAGACTAGTTATGTCTACTCAATTCACAAAGTTGCACTTCAATCATATTGTAACCAAGTACATTTCTTATCCGAATGGTCATGATAAATAATTCTCTTTGTATTTTCCAAAATATTTGGTTTATTGCAGTTTATCTTTTGTAAAGACAGAAAGGGATTCTCAGTAAGGATTTCAGTGTCTTGAGAAATTAAATTCTTTTGAAAACGGTTGAGAGAAATTCCAATATTTTCTAGATTTATGAACCTATTTCCATTCACAATGCTTGTTTTAGATATTCAATGAATATAATGCAATCCCTTCATTTCCCCCCGACACTTCCAGCAGAGGTTTGAAGTGCCTAAAAAGTTTCTCTTCACATTATTTTATTTTTAAAAAATGAACTTCCAGGTCAGCTCTGTATCCTCCTGAGATGGGAAATTTTCTCCATAAACGGTTGAGAGAAACTCCAATATTTTCTGGATTTATGTACCTATTTCCATTCACAATGCTTGTTTTAGATGTTCACTGAATATGATAATACAATCCCTTCATTTCCCCCCGATATTTCTAGCAAAGGTTTGAAATGCCTAGAAAGTTTCTCTGGTGACAAACAAAAAATATACATTATTTTATTTTTAAAAAATGAACTTCCAGGTCATCTCTGTATCCTCCTGAGATGGAAAATTTTCTCCATACATCTTCTGTGGAGTATTATGGAAATAATAATAAAAAAATTATTATCACGGGCAGAAATGTTTAAATATGTTGATTAAATCGAGCCCGTTGGATGGGCCTATCAAAGGTGAATCTAGTGGCCAAAATGGGCCACCTCACTCCCCCCCCATACTCCTCATTTTTCCCCTCGATGGCCTCCTGCAGCACTCTGCTGGCTGAAACCCGGCCAAAATGGGGAGAAAAATGAGCCAAAAAGTGGACCATAATGGGCCAAAACATGAACCAAAAATTGGGCCAAAAAGCAGACCTAAAACAAGCTGAAGAATCAATGGTCTTGGGTTAAGATGAAGGGGTGCTCTGAAAAAAGAAAGGTTTTTGCTTGGCTTCTGATTCACTTCCTCTTGCTGTCTCTCTTGCACAGTAATAGACTGCAATATCTTCTAGTTTGAGGCTATTCATTTGCAGATACATCTGGCTTTTGGCATTGTCCTGGGAGATAGTGAAGTGGCCCTTGACTTTGTCTGAGTATCTAATAATACCAGAACCATCACTTATGAATGACACCCATTCCAGTCCTTTCCCTGGAGCTTGTCTCACCCAGCCCATGTCACAGCTACTGAAGGTGAACCCAGAACCTTGGCAAGAGAGATGGAGGGACTCTCCAGGTCTTCTCACATCCCCTCCAGACTCCACCAACTGGACTTGAGATTAGACTCCTAAAAAGAAAAGGATTAGTTTTTTTTAATGAGATCTGCTGCACATAGGAACAAAACATGGAAATAAACTTTATATAAGGGAAATAATTACCTTTCAGGAGTACTAGTAAGGACACAAGGTTTAGCTACATTTTTGTTCCCTCTAATGAGTGGAGGGAATTGACAAGATTCAGGACACAGTACAAGTTTTAGGTTGGTGGGTGTTGACTGTAAAGGAAAACCATGGGGCTCCTTTAAAGAGGAAATTGTGCCTCGATTTACATATCTGTTGGGATAAAAAAGCCCTTGACCAACACACTTCTGTGAACATTTTGTGCATTTTGTAATTAACATTGCAGTCCCAAGAAAAGTATTGGGACACATTTATCACAGATTATCTTTTGTAAAGCCAGATAGGGCTTCCCAATAAGGATTTCAGTGTCTTGAGAAGTTAAATTATTTTGAGAAAGCTTGAGGGAAACTCCAATATTTTCTGGATTTATGTACCTATTTGCATTCACAATGTTTGTTTTAGATGCTCACTGAATATGATAATACAATCCCTTCATTTCCTCTTGACATTTCCAGCAAAGGTTTAAAATGCCTAGAAAGTTTCTCTGGTGACAAACAAAAAATATACATTATTTTATTTTTAAAAAATGAACTTCCAGGTCAGCTCTGTATCCTCCTGGGATAGGAAATATGGAAATAATAATTAAAACTATCAAACTTCGAAAAAGACAATTTATACTTCAATCTATTTAATTCCCTAACGCAAGTTTATAAAACTCATCGCCCATGTCCTGGAAATGCTTAAATATAATGATTAAATCTGGCCTGCAGGACCACCTTGCCCCCCCCCCCCCCCATCACCACCTTGTTTTCACCTTCGATGACCTCCTGCAACAGTCTGCTGGCTGAAACCAGGCCAAAAATGGGGAGCAAAGTGGGCCAAAAATGGACCAAGATGGGCCAAAATATGAGCCTAAAAGGGACCCAAAATGGGCTAAAATTAGGCCCAAAACAACCTGAAAAATGGTCCAAAAAAAGGCTAGAAAACAAACCCCACCGCAAACTGTCTGATAACAAGAATAAAACATCCTGCAGTTCTCGCTAGACAGTGATCAATCCTCATTTGACAACGGATAGATAAGGATATAGGGAGACTCTGGAGGTTTAAGTCATAGTAATTGACAAAGTAACAAAACTTTTGTTTTGTTATAGAGAAATACGTTCAGAATAGTTTCTTCATTATGGGTTGTATTGGATGTCAACAAAAACATGTTTAATTATTATTACAGAGGTCAATGGGAATATCTGTTGGGATAAAAGAGCCCTTGACCAACACACTTCTGTGAACATTTTGTGCATTTTGTAATTAACATTGCAGTCCCAAGAAAAGCATTGGGACACATTTATTTTTCTGTGAAATACATTAAATGTCAATTGAACCACGAAAAACACATTTTCAAGTTGACTAGCTAAGTCCACTCAATTCACAAAGTCGAACTTAAATCATATTGTGACCAAATACGTCTCTTACATAACATATACCTACATCTTGCAATTGACATTCCACTCCTAAGAAAAGTTTGGGGCACATTTTTTCCCTTGAGTTAATGGGAGAAAAATCCTCTTACTGTATATTAACTAGGAAAAAAAAAAGTTTGAAATTTTTCACCACATTTCAAAATGATTTTATGTAATAAAGAATAAATGGACACTTAACTTTCATTTAAGGAAATTTATTAGGGGGGAATAAAAAATCTAGAACATTTGAATCAGAAAGTTTGCTATCAGATTGCTTCTTAAACCATGGTTTATTTTATGTAAAATCCCAGTTGTCTTCAAGGAATCCTTTTTCAGCTAGGCAAGTTTGTTCCACTCTGCTCAGGAAGTTAAACTTGTAACCAAATTTGTTGTTGTTGTTAGTCGCAATGTCTTTACAACAATGTTGCTCCAGGCCTTCATGTTCTAGACCATCCCTCAGAGTTCATTAAAGCTGATGCTGACTTCTTCAGTGACTTGATCCAGCCACCTCATTCTCTGTCGTCCCCTACAGTCTCTCCCTTCAAACACAATGATAAATAATTATCTCTGAATTATCCAGAAGATTCTGTTTGCTCTAGGTTTTCTGTTGTAAATTTAGGCATGACTTCCCAGGGAGGATTATACTAGGACAAAAAGTGAAGTTCGTTTGAGTTCCATTGAGAGAAGCTTTAAAATCTTCCAGTTTGCTGTATGTATTTGTAATCAGAGGTAGGCTTCAAAAAATTTAGCAAAAAGTTCTCTGCCCAGTTTCTGGATGGGCATGGCCATGGCCATGGTGGCTGTGGCCTAGTCAGCCTCCTGCACCAAGGCCTGGGGGGCATTTTTCACCTTCCCCGGGCTCCGGAGGCTCTTTGGAGGCTGGAAACGGGCCCATTTCCAGCCTTCCGCAGCATGCGGGAAGGCTGTTTTTTGCTTTCCCCAAGTCTGCATGCAGACACTGCACTTAACTGGGATCCAAAATAGGCCGTGTGGAGACTCCTGGGAGGGGCTGGGTGTGGTTGGTGGGGCCAGCCAGTTGTTGCAAGTACCAGTTCAGTGAATCAGATGTAAAACTCATCCATAGTTTTGTGAACTGGCAGCAGCCACCCCTATAAAACATATAACTGTTTTATATGTTCACTGAATATGATAATGGGATCCTCTCATTTTGTCTCCCTTTGCAGCAAAGTTTTCAAATATCTAGATAAGTTTTAAACCCAAATTCCATCTTTTTATAAAATTTTACATTAAGAACTCCGGAGATGTAAAATTTTCTTGTGAACATTTCAGTGAATTATTACAGAAATAAAATAAACAATTATCTGGCTTCCACAAAGACACAATATCTAATGACATTTGTTTTAATTCTCTTCCCAATCCCCACCAGATGCTTAAACAATGGGATTTCATGTAACAACATTGCCCCCCAGTGTCAGAAAGGAGGAGAGAACCCATCTTCCTAATTCTCCAAGGAGATTCTTTGGTGAAAATATTTCCTCAATATGAGAACGGCAGTTTGCATGTTTAGAAAGTTCATCCTGAAGTTTCATTTCTAGGCTTCTGCCATGAAGGACAATATTCCATTCCATGTTTTTTCTTCTTCTGAAGATAGTTTACCTTGCAAACAGGGGAGATGAAACTGGGATTTTTAAGCCATCTTCACCATCCTATAGTTTCTAACAGCAAACTCTCTGATGCATCCTCATTGACTAATTTTAGGGCTCAATCAAGTTGAAGAGTTGCTCTGAAGAAAGGAAGGTTCTTCTCTGGTTTTATATTCAGTTCCTCTCACTGTAACTCTCTCACACAGTAATAAATTGCCATGTCTTCAGGACTGAGACTGTTCATTTGCAAATACAGCTGGCTTTTGGTATTGTCCCTGGAGATGGTGAATCGCCCCTTCACTTTGTCTGAGTATGTAAGACTTCCTGGATTGTAATTTATGTATGATACCCATTCCAATCCTATCCCTGAAGGCTGCCTCAACCAGTGCATTCCGTAGCCTCTAAAGGAATATCCAGAGGCTTTGCAGGAGAGCCAGAGGGATTCTCCACATTTTCTCACATTTATTCCGGAGTCAGCACTTGAGGCTGGATTCTAAATAATAATAAAAATAATGTGATCTCTTAAATAAAAGAGCAAAACATGGAAATAAACTTTATATATGGGAAATAATTGCTTTTGATAAGTACTAGTAAGGACACAAGGTTTAGCCACATTTTACTCCATCTAACAAATGATAGGAATTGACAAGAAAGGATTCAGGAAATAGCACAAGGTTTAGTTTGGTGGGTGTTGTCTGAAAAGGGAAACCACGGGGCTCCTTTCAAAGGGAAATTGTGCCTCGATTTACATATCTGTTGGGATAAAAGTGTCCTTGACCAACAAACTTATGTGAACATTTTGTCCATTTTGTAATTAACTTTGGAGTCCCAAGAAAACTATTGGGGCACATTTATTTTTAAAAATTACGAAATAAATTTTTCTGTGAAATAAATTAAATGGCAGTTGAACATTTTCAGCTAGACTAGATAGGTCCACTCAATTCACAAAGTTGAACTCAACTCATATTGTGGCCAAATACACTCTTTTTTCCAAAGTGTATGATAAATAATTTTCTTTGTGTTATCCAAAATATTTTCTTTATTGCAGGTTATCTTTTGTAAAGCCAGGTAGGGCTTCCCAGTAAGGATTCCAGTGTCTTGAGAAGTTAAATTCTTTTGAGAACGCTTGAGAGAAACTCCAATATTTTCTGGATTTATGTGACTATTTGTATTCACAATGCTTGTTTTAGATGCTCACATTCATTTCCCCCCGACATTTCCAGCAAAGGTTTAAAATGCCTAGAAAGTTTGTCTGGTGACAAACAAAAAATATACATTATTTTATTTAAAAAAAAAAAAAACTTCCAGGTCAGCTCTATATCCTCCTGAGATGGGAAATATGGAAATAATAATTAAAAACTATCACACTTTCAAAAAGACAATTTATACTTAAATCTATTTAATTCCCTAACTCAGGGGTCTAAAACTCATGGTCCATGTGCTGGAAATGCTTAAATATCGTGATTAAATCTGGCCTGCAGGACCACCTTGCCCCACCCCACCATCACCACCTTGTTTTCACTCTCAATGGCTTCCTGCAACACTCTGCCGGCTGAAACCAGGCCAAAAATGGGGAGCAAAGTGGGCCAAAAATGGACCAAGATGGGCCAAAATATGAGCCTAAAAAGGATCCAAAATGGGCTAAAACTCGGCCCAAAACAAGCTGAAAATGGCCAAAAAATGGTCCAAAAAAAAGGATGGGAAAACAAACCCCATCACAAACTGTCTGATACCCAGAATAAAACATCCTGCAGTTCTCGCTAGACAGTGATCAATCCTCATTGACTAGGGGTAGAGAAAGATATAGGGAGACTCTGGAGGTCTACTAAGTCATAGTAATTGACAAAGTAACAAAACTTTTGTTTTGTTATAGAGAAATATGTTTAGAACAGTTTCTTCGTTATGGGTTGTATTGGATGTCAACAAAGACATGTTTAATTATTACTACAGAGGTCAATGGGAGTATCTGTTGGGATAAAAGAGCCCTTGACCAACACACTTCTGTGAACATTTTGTGCGTTTTGTAATTAACATTGCAGTCCCAAGGAAAGCATTGGGACACATTTATTTTTCTGTGAAATACATTAAATGTTAATTGAACTACAAAAAACACATTTTCAGGTTGACTAGCTAAGTCCACTCAATTCATAAAGTCGAACTTAAATCATGTTGTGACCAAGTACATCTCTTATTCCAATGAGAATAATAAATAATTCTCTTAGTATTATCCAAAATATTTTGTTTACTGTAGGTTATCTTTTGTAAAGCCAGATAGGGCTCCCCAGTAAGGATTTCAGTGTCTTGAGAAATTAAATTCTTTTGAGATTGCAAGAGAAGAACTCCAATATTTTCTGGATTCTTGTACAGATTTGTATCCATAAAGCTTTAACTGTTTTACATATTCACTGAATATGATAATACAATCCCTACATTTTTTTTCCATTTTCAGCAAAAGTTTGAAATGCCTAGAAAGTTTTCCTGGTGACAAACAAAAAACACACCTTATTTTATTTTATTTTTTAAAAAAATCAGCTTCCAGGTTAGCTCTGTATCCTCCTGAGATGGGAAATTTTCTCCATATATCTTCTGTGGATTATTATGGAAATAATAATTTTAAAAAATATCACACTTCCAAAAAGACAGTTTATACTTAAATTTATTTTATCCCCAAACCAGAGATATCAAATTCAAGGCCTGCAGGCTGGCAATGCTTAAATCCTGTGCTTAAATCCAATCCACGGGGCTGGCTTGGAATTATCAAAGGACTGGCCTGGGGTGCCTCTGGCAGCTATAACAGGCCATTGTGGGGGGGCTGTGCATCGTTTGCACCCTAGATGGCCTCTTGCAGCACTGGGCTGACTGAAACCAAGCCAAAAAGGGGCAGAAAATGGCCCAAAAAGCAGGCCAAAAATGGTCAAAAGATGGTCCAAAAAATGGCCAGAAAACAGGTTCCACCATCGCCACCCCACTGCACCCCTCCTGCCAGTGGCCCACAGAGCAGAAGTAAAATGCTTATCCAGCCCTCGAAGAAATCCAGTTTGACACCCCACCACCCTGCCCCAGCCAACCTCTCCAGTTGAATGGGCAATTGGGTTTCTATGGCAAAATGTCTTCCAGAGTAAAAACTGAAGCACGGACACATCTTCTTAATTCTCAAAGGATATTTATTCGGAACAAATATTTCCCCAATGAGTGTTTGCCAGTTTAAATATTTAGAAGGATTATCCTATGGTTTCCTTTTCACCCTTCTGCAAGGACATTAAAGGGCACTTCCATTCCAGTGAAGTCAAATCAACTGGTAGACTTGGAATTTTGTTACAGCAAACTTTTAAAATACCTATACACAAACTTCCTGAAGTGCTCATAGACAATGATCAAACCTCATTGATAACCCAGGAACTGAGGCTTAGAGAACTTGAAGAGCTGCTCTTAAGAAAGGAAGGTTATTGTATGGCATCAGATTCACTTCCTCTCACTGTGTCTTTTGTATTTTATTTATTTATTTATTTATCAATTGCTTACAAGATATTAGGTATAAGTAAAACATAGTTATGAATACATGGATACATATAAGAAAAATAAAATATAAAAGAAACAATAGGACAAGTACAGTAGGCACGTTGGTGCGCTTATGCATGCCCCCTACAGAGGTCTTAGGAAAGGGGTGAAGTCAATAGCAAACAGTCTAAAGTTAAAGTGTTTGGGGAACAAACCACAGAGTCAGGTAGAGTATTCCAGACATTGACCACTCTGTTGTTGAAGTCATATTTCCTGCAATCAAGTTTGCTGTGATTAACCTTGAGTTTGTATCTATTGTTGGCTCTTGTGTTATTATGGTTGAAGCTGAAGTATTCATTGAAAGGTAGGACATTGCAATGTATGATTTTATATACTAAACTTAGATCAGAATGAAGATGACGCAGTTCTAGGTTTTCTAGATCTAGAATTTCAGATCTCGTGGCATAAGGTATTCTGCAACGAGTAGGGGAGTGAAGAACTCTTCTTGTAAAATATTTATTTATTTATTTATTTAATCGTATTTCTATACCGCTCCCTCTCCCAGAAGGGACTCGGGGCGGTGTACAGCCTAATAAATACATAAAATACAGAGTTAAATAGAATTTTAAAACCAAATTAAATACAAATTGGCTGCATCCCGTCCAACAATAATTCATTTAAAACCGGGAAATATAAAGTTTAAAAATAAGATTAAAATTTAAAACCCCTATTAACTTAAAACCCCATAGACCCTTACTGGGCCAGGCCAGCCTGTTTAAAAAATAAGGTCTTAACTGCGCGCCGGAAGGTGAGGATGTCTGTCATGGCTCGTATCTCCGGGGGGAGATCATTCCACAGGGAGGGGGCTCCCACAGAGAAAGCACGCACCCTCGGGGCCGACAGCCGACAGCGATCAGGTAGCGGCACCCCAAGTAGGGCGATCCTGTGGGAGCGTACTGGGCGGCGGGAGGTTGTTGGTGGCAGCAGGCGGTCCCGTAGATACCCAGGTCCCGAGCCATGGAGCACTTTAAATACCATCAGTACCACCTTGAATCGAATCCGGAAGGCCACAGAAAGCCAGTGCAGCCTGCGGAGAAGTGGTGTTACGTGCGCGCCCCGAGGGGCACCCACGATCACCCGCGCGGCTGCATTCTGAACTAACTGCAACCTCTGGAGACTCTTCAAGGGGAGCCCCATGTAGAGAGCATTGCAATAATCCAAGTGGGAGATAACGAGGGCGGAAGTGACTGTGCGAAGTGCGCCCAGATCCAGAAAGGGCCGCAACTGGTAGATCAGACGAATCTGATAAAAAGCCCCCCTGGCGACGGCTGCAATATGTTCTTCCAAAGACAGCCGCACATCCAGGAGGACACCCAAGTTGCGCGCCCTTTCCACGGGGGTCAATACCTCTCCCCCCACGACCAGCGAAGGAATAAGCTGGCTGTATCTGGGCGCAGGAAACCACAGCCACTCGGTTTTGGCCGGGTTGAGACGAAGCCTGTTACGACCCATCCAACTCCGCACGGCCTCCAGGCACCGGGTCATCACTTCGACGGCTTTGTTGGGGTGGCCTGGGGTGGAGATGTACAGCTGAGTATCATCAGCGTACTGATGGAACTCCACCCCAAAGCCACGGATGATCTCACCCAGCGGCTTTACATAAATGTAGAACAGCACGGGCGAGAGCACCGACCCCTGAGGCACCCCACAAAGCAGGGGCCTTGGGGACGATCTCTGCCCCCCCGTCAACACAAATTGCGAACGGTCGGAGAGGAAGGAGGAGAACCACCGCAACACGGTGCCTCCAACCCCCAACCCCCCCAACCGCAGCAATAGGATACTGTGGTCGACAGTATCAAAAGCCGCCGAGAGATCTAACAGGACCAGGACAGAGGAACAACCCCTGTCCCGAGCCCTCCAGAGATCATCCACCAACGCGACCAATGCCTTCTCCGTGCTGTGCCCGGGCCTGAAGCCCAATTGGAGGGGGTCAAGATAACTCGCTTCATCCAGGAACTGCGGGAGCTGACGGGCCACCACACTCTCTACAACCTTCGCAACAAAGCGAAGGTTGGAGACAGGACGATATTTTGATAATAATGCTGGGTCCAGGGACGGTTTCTTGAGGAGGGGCCGCACCACCGCCTCCTTCAAGGCGGCGGGTAAAAGCCCCTCTCTCAAGGAAGCATTTATAATACCCTGGAACCAGCCTCGTGTCACCTCCCGAGTGGCCAAGACCAGCCAGGAGGGGCACGGGTCCAACAAACAGGTGGTGGCATTCAGCCCCCCCAGCACCCTGTCCACGTCTTCCATGGTAACAGGGTCGAACTCAACCCAATTGGCCTCACCAATATCCACCCCCGCCCCCCCGCCCAGCTCATCCCGAATCTGAGCGATTTTGTCCTGCAGAAACCTAGAAAACTCCTCAGCCCGACCCTGTAAGGGATCCTCCCGCGCTTCCACCTCTAGGAGGGAGCGGGTCACCCTAAACAGGGCGGCTGGGCGGTTTTCCGTGGACGCAATAAGGGTGGAGAGGTAGGTCCTCCTCGCCATCCTTATCGCCACTAAATACGTCTTAATATAAGATCGTAGAAGTGTTCGGTCAGACTCAGAATGGCTAGCCCTTCAACTACTCTCTAGGCGTCTTTTCCGGCACTTCATCTCTCTTAGCTTCTCAGAAAACCAAGGAGCCACTTGGGATCGGCACCGGGTCAGAGGCCGCAAGGGCACGACCCGGTCATGGGCCCCAGCAGCCACCCTATCCCAGGTGGCGACCAAGCCCTCAACCGAGTCGTGTGTGTGAGCTTCGGGAAATGGCCCAAGCTCCATCAGGAACCTATCCGGGTCCATCAGGCGCCTGGGGCGGTACCATTTAAGCAGCCCCGCCTCCCTGCGGTCGGGGGGTGCGGAACGGAAGTCGAGCCTCAGGAGCGAGTGATCTGTCCATGACAGGGGTTCTATAACTATATCCCTTACACCCAGACCACTCTGCCACTGATCAGAGACAAGAACTAGGTCCAGGGTGTGACCTCCCACGTGAGGGACATTCTCAACTATGTTAATATCAAATATGTAATGCGGGTTCCAGATTGATGAACTATATTTGTTCTTGGTCTAGCAAATGTTTTGTATGCTCTAGTTAATAGTGTGATATTACCAGAGAAAAAGCTACATAGCATTAGCTTAACAACTCTTAATGCCTTTTTGGTTATGTAGTTACAGTGGACTCCAGCATTTAGATCATTAGAGATGAGTACTCCAAGGTCCTTGATAGAGCTTGCATGATCAACAAGGTCTTGACTATTCAGCTTGTAGTTTATTTTCTGATTATTATTTTTTTGCCAATAAGTAAGACAGAATGTTTATTGGTTGAGATTTGAAGTTGCCATTTCTTTGACCAATCTGGTACATAGTTGAGGTCTTTTTGAAGGGAGCCCATATTGTTTGTGGTGTTGAATAGCTTTACATCATCAGTGAAGAAAATGCAGTTGCTCTTAATATGATCATAGAGGTCATTTATGTAGAGGATGAAGAGAGTAGGTCCTAGAACAAAGCCTTTGGGGACACCACTGTTGACAAGTACAGAATTTGATAGGACGCTCCTAATATTGACCATTTTTTGTGTTTGACAAGAATGCTTCTATCCAGTTATGCAGGTGTTCACAGGTACCATAAGAGTTTAGTTTTAGGAGTAGTTTGTTGTTTACCACTGAATCAAAGGCTTTACAGAAGTCTATGTATATTGTGTCTATTGCTGATCGAGTTTTGTACTCCGTATGTTTTTGCAGTGTAATAGTTGCAGATTACGGGATAGTTTTTTTCTGAAACCAAATTGTTTATTAGAGAATAGGTTGTTTGTCTCTAAGTGGATCTTGTCACGGATGAGGGTGTGGAGCTTGCTGGCATTACCAAGACCTGGCTGGGACAGGAGGGGGGTGTCCCTCTAGTGGAGATGTGCCCAGCCGGGTTTCAGGTTTTTCATCAGCCGAGGGCCCAGGGGAAGGATGGGGGGGTTGCAGTAATTATTCAGGAGGATCTGGGACCTAGGGAATCCACTGTTCCTCAGACGACCGGATGTGAGTCCCTTTTTGTAAAGTGTGGTTCTGGGTTCAGATGGGCCTATTGATCACATCCCTGGCTCCCTGCTATGTGACATCGGCTCTGCCTGAGCTCCTCGAGGTCATAGCCGGCCTGGCGGTTGAGACCCCCATGGCTGATGGTCATGGGGAATTTCAACCTGCCTTCAGCTGGTGGGGCCTCAGGGATTACTCAGGAGTACTTGGCTTCCATGACAGCCTTGGGCCTGACCCAATTAATTAGGGAACCCACTCACATTGGGGGTCACATCCTGGATCTGGTTTTTGTCTCTGGACAGTGGCAGGATGATCTTGGTGTTGGGAACGTTTTTGTTGAGCCCTTGTCATGGTCAGATCATTTGATCCTTAGGCTGGACTTCCAGGCCGCTCCTCCCCATTGCAGGGAGGTGGACCAAATACGATGGTACCGCCCCAGGCACCTGATGGATCCAGATAGGTTCCTGATGGAGCTTGGGCCATGTCCTGACATTCAAACACACAACTCGGTTGAGGACTTGGTTGCCACCTGGGATAGGGTGGTGGCTGGGGCCCTGGACCGGGTCATGCCCTTGCGGCCTCTGACCTGGCACCGCTCTCACTCGGCCCCTTGGTTTTCCGAGGAGCTGAGGGAGATGAAGCGCCAGAAAAGATGCCTGGAGAGTATTTGGAGGACTACTCGCTCTGGACCCGACCAAACACTATTACAGTCTTATATTAAGACCTATTTAGTGGCGATAAGGGTGGCAAAGCATTCTTACTTTTCCACCTTTATTGCATCTGCAGGAAACTGCCCAGCCGCCCTGTTTAGAGTGACCCGGTCCCTCCTGGAAGGGGGAGTGCGGGAGGACCTCTTGCAGGGACAGGCTGAGGACTTTTTGAATTTCCTGGTGGATAAAATCGCTTGGATCAGGGATGGGTTGGACTCTGAATGGGCAACTCTGGGTGGGGGGCGGAATCTGAGGCAGTCATTTGGGAGGAGTTTGATCCTGTGACTCCCGAAGACGTGGACAGGTTGCTGCGGGGACTGAATGCTACCACATGTTTATTGGACCCGTGTCCCTCCTGGCTGGTGTTGGCCATCTGGGAGGTGACACGAGGTTGGTTTATTAACGCTTCCTTGAGTGAGGGATAGCTGCCCGCCCCCTTGAAAGAGGCGGTGGTGAGACCCCTCCTCAAGAAACCGTCCCTGGACCCAACTTTGTTAACTAACTATCGTCCCGTCTCCAACCTTCGTTTTGTGGCGAAGGTTGTTGAGAGTGTGGTGGCACAACAGTTTCCCCAACACCTGGATGAAGCTGTCTATTTGGATCCATGCCAATCGGGCTTCAGCCCTGGACAAAGCACGGAGACGGCATTGGTCGCATTGATGGATGATCTCTGGAGGGCCCATACAGAGGTTATTACTCTGTCCTGGTCCTCTTAGATCTCTCGGTGGCTTTCGATACTGTCGACCACAGTATCTTATTGCGGCAGCTGGAGGGGTTGGGAGTGGGAGGCACTGTTATGCGGTGGTTCTCCTCCTTCCTCTCTGACTGCTCGCAATTCTTGTTGGCAGGGGGGCAAAGGACGGCCCCGAGGCCCCTGGTCTGTGGGGTGCATCAGGGATTGGTGCTCTCGCCCCTTCTGTTCAACATTTATATGAAGCCGCTGGATGAGACCATCCGTGGCTTTGGGGTAGAGTTCCATCAGTACGCTGATGACACTCAGCTGTACATCTCTACCCCGGACCACCTCGATGAAGCCGTCGAAGTGATGACCCGGTGCCTGGAGGCCGTGCGATGTTGGATGGAGCAGAACAGGCTTCAGTTCAACCCATCTAAGACTGAGTGGCTGTGCTTCCCGGCACCCCGGTACAGCCAGCTGGTTCCATCACTGGCTGTGGGGGGGGAAACTCTTGCTCCCACAGAGAGGGCCTGCAATCTGGGTGTCTTCCTGGATGTGCGGCTATCATTGGAAGACAACGTGGCGGCCGTGCCAGGGGGGCTTTTGGCCAGATCCATAGGATCTACCAGTTGCAGCCCTTTCTGGATCGGGATGCGCTTCGCACGGTCACCTCCACCCTGGTGACCTCCCGCCTAGACTATGCCAATGCTCTCTACATGGGGCTGCCTTTGAAGAGCACCCGGAGGCTCCAGCTGGTGCAGAATGAAGCCACGAGGGTGGTATTGGGGGCTCCTTGGGGCTCCCACGTTACGCCACTTCTGCATGAGCTGCATTGGCTCCTGGTGGCCCTCCGGGTGCACTTCAAAGTCTTAGTTATTATTGTTAAAGTGCTCCATGGCTCGGGACCGGGATACCTGCGAGACCGCCTCCTGCCATTATCGGCCTCCCGCCGACCGATACACTCCCATAGAGTTGGCCTCCTCGGGGTGCCGCCGGCTGGATGGCTGGCGACCCCGAGGATGCGAGCCTTCTCATTGGGAGCACCCCCTCTCTGGAATGAATTACCCCCCGAGATGAGGACCATCCCTGATCTCATGACCTTCCGTTGTGCACTGAAAACGTATTTATTTCGGCAAGCTGGACTGGCCTAGGGGTTTTTAAATTTTAATCTGGTTTCTAATCTTTCTTAATCCCCTTGTTTTAATTTTTGTAGAGCCAATTATATTTAATTATTTTAATTTTTAATATTGTAACATTGTGTATATGTTTTATATGTGTATTTTTATTCTGGCTGTTCACTGCCCCGAGTCTCTTTGGGAGAGAGGGTGGTATATAAATTTAAATAAAAAATAAATAAAGTGGAGGATAATAGATTGATTAATAATTGTTTCCACAACTTTACAGGTGATGCTGCATAAAGAGATTGGTCTATAATTTTCAACTAGGCTGGGAACTCCCTTTTTGAAGATGAAGTTGACCATGGCTTTTGACCATAGTTTTGACAAGGAGCTGGTCCTGAAAGATTTTTCAAAGATCATGCTTAGAGGTTCGGCTATGGCAGTGGATAGGTTTTTTTAGAAGTAGGCATATATTCCGTCCGGTCCAATAGATAGAGAAGGTTTTAGATTGTGATGCGCTTTTTCAACATTGTCTTCTGTAAAACCAATATGTATTACATCATTGTAGCTGTCTGTGTTTCGACTAGGAAATACTTGGATTGATCCATTGCTGTTTACAAATACTGAGCCAAAGAATGTGTTAAAGAGGTTGGCTTTAATGGTGTCATCGTTGCAGTCTTTATCATTAGGTCCTTTCAGGGATGGGATGGACTTTGAGTCTTTTAGTTTGTTGTTTGCAAAATTGTAGAATGCACGAGTGGAATTGGTGCGTAGAAGGTTTTCTTCTTGTTTAATGTGGTAATTGGTGCATTCTGTCTTTATTTGGTGGCATAAATTTTTGTATTGGCTTTTTAAGTTGGCAACTTGACCAGATTTGTTTTTCCACCAAAGTGATTTCTTTTTGGATTGAAACTTCCTTATTGTTATGTTTCTCTGGTTTTGGGAGTTGTTATTGGTACATATAGTTTGATGACTCTTTTGACTTCAAGTAAAAATATGTTGTAATGGTCTTCTACAGTATTGCATATTGTGAATAGAAATTGATAATAAGGGATGAGAGATCATTGTTTATAAGATCATAGTTGCCTTTTTTGAAGTTATAATTGGGGACTCTTTCGTGACGATGTTTGTGTGGATGTATGTTGAGACAAAAATCAATCATGTTGTGGTCACTGCTGGAAAAGGTTTCTTTATTTTGTATTTTGTAAATTGAATTCAAACTATTGCAGAAGATGAGATCGAGGCAGTTGTTAAGTTTAGTGTTGTTGGTTACTAGTTATTCTAGTCCCTAGATTTGTTACTGCATTGTAGAAGGTTGCATGTGTGGATTCAGTTGTACATTCGTTAAGGGTCCAGTTGGTATGAGGTAGATTGAGGTCACCAAGAAAGATAAAAGCGTGTGGGCAGGATGTGTCACTGCATTGTTTTGGTTTGTCTGCTGAGCTTCACAGAATTGTTATCATGTTTCCATAGTAACAAGTTATGAGTGTCTTGTGATGTTTGATTTACTGTGTATGTGTGCAGGGGAGGAGTTTTACTTTACTTTCATTCAATATTTTTTCTTTAGCTTGCTTCTTAGACGGTACTGTTTTTTCTTTTATTCTTAGTTATGTGTAAATAAAGTATGCTGGCAACAGAAAAATTATTTCCTCTAATTTATAAAGCTGATTTTTTTTTGCTTTGACATGTTGTAGCAGAGGATGGTAAAGATGTTTTTCGTTTGCCAGTTACTTTGATAGTGAGTGGTTAGGTTTGTTTTGATTGTTTGTTCACAACTTCTGAGGAGTTTGTGATTAATTTTAATCAAATCTACAGTGACACAAATAAAGGTAAAACAAAGAAGATAACTCAGTCGGAGGAAGATTTGTTCTTTGAAGTGCCTGGGGAGAAGATAAGACATTGGCAGACACTGCTGGCTACTGCTACTCATCTGGAGGAAAATGCTGATTGGTCCATGATTCACTCCAAAATGCTGATTGGTCCATGATTCACTCCAATGATCCCAGAGTTTAATGTCCTGGAGATGATGTTACGCAGTCTGATGATTGAGATTATCAGGCAGATGTGCTATCTACTAGTTTATTTATTTATTTTATTAAATTTTTATACTGCCCCTTCTCCCAAAATGGGACTCGGGGAGGTGTACAGCCAAGATAAAACCACACAATAAATAGAATTTAAAATAGATTTAAAAAGAATTAAATTAATTGCTGAAAGAACACAATAAAACAAGGTAAAAAAGTTAAAATTACCAAAAAATTTAAAAAATTAAAACTCTAGTAATTGATACTAGACCAGACTGGCCTTTGGAAGAGGTGGGTCTTTAGTGCATGCCAGAAGGTTTTTAGGTCAGTAATGGCCCACATCTCCAGGGGTAATTCATTCCAGAGGGAGGGTGCCCCCGCAGAGAAGGCCCACACCCTTGGGGCCGCCAGCCGGCATCGTCCAGTTGATGGCACTCAAAGGAGGCCCAACTTGTGGGAGTGCACCATTCGGCGGGAATCCGATGGTGGTAGCAGGTGGTCCCGTAAGTACCCAGGTCCCAAGCCATGAACTGCTTTAAAGGTGACTACCAACACCTTGAATCGCATCTGGAAAGCCACTGGAAGCCAGTGCAGCTTGTGCAGGAACTGTGTAACATGGGAGCTCTGAGGAGCCCTCAAAATCACCTGCGTTCTGCACCAGCTGAAGCCTCCAGATGCTCTTCAAGGGGAGTCCCATGTAGAGAGCATTGCAGTAATCTAGGCGGGAGATGACAAGCCTAGAAGTGACTGTATGAAGAGCACCCCTATCTAGAAAGGGCCGCAACTGGTAGATCTGCCAGAGCTGACAAAAGGCCCCCCTGATGACGGCCGCAATGTGATCTTCTAATGACAGCCGTACATCCAGGAGGACACCCAGACTGTGCACCCTCTCTGTGGGAGTCAGGACCTCTCCCCCCACAGCCAGCGATGGAATGAGCTGGCTGTATCTGGGTGCAGGAAACCACAGTCACTCGGTTTTGGTCGGGTTCAGATGAAGCCTGTTAAGACCCATCCAATTCCTCACGGCCTCCAGGCACCAGGTTATCACTTCAGTGGCTTCGTTGGGGCAGCCTGGGGTAGAGATGTATAGCTGAGTGTCATCAGCATACTGATGGAATTCTACCCCAAAACCATGGATGATCTCACCCAGCAGCTTCACATAAATGTTGAATATCAGGGACGAGAGTATCCTGTACACATCTTCCAGGGTCACAGGATCGAACTCAACCCACATGACCTCACCGAAATCCACCCCTGCCCCCCCACCCAGAGATGCCCAGTCCAGCCCATCCCGGATCTAAGTCATTTTGTCCTGTAGATATCGAGAAAAATCCTCAGCCCGTCCTTGCAAGGGATCCTCCCATGCTTCCACATCCAAAAGGGAGTGGGTCACCCTAAAAAGGGCGGCCGGGCGATTTTCTGCTGATGCAATAAGGGCAAAGAAGTAAGATCGCTTCGCCGTCCTTATCGCCACTAAATACACCCTAATATGGGACCGTAAAAGTGTTTGGTCAGATCCGGAGCGGTTGATCCTCCAACCACTCTCTAGGCATCTTTTCCAGTGCTTCATCTCCCTTAGCTCCTTGGAGAACCAAGGAGCCAATTGGGATCAGCACCGGGTCAGAGGCCGCAAGGGGATGACCCGGTCAAGGGCCTCGGCAGCCACCCTGTCCCAGGTGGCCACCAAGTCCCCAACTGAGTCATGTGTGTGAGTCTCATCAGGAGACTCCATCAGGAAGTTCCATCAGGAACCTATCTGGATCCTCCAGGTGCCTGGGGCGGAACCATTTTGTCAGTCCTGCCTCCCTGTGACGAGGGGTTGCGGAATGGAAGTCCAGCCTAAGGAGCGAATGATCAGACTATGACAGGGGCTCTATAGAAACATCCCCTATACCTAGATCATCCTGCCACTGATCAGAGACAAAAACCAGATCCAAGATGTGACCCCCAATATATGTGGCGTCCCAAATTAATTGGATCAGGCCCAAGGGTCTCATGGAAGCCATGAACTCCTGAGCAATCCCCGAAGTCCCACCAGCAGAGCGTAGGTTGAAATCCCCCATGACCATAAGCCTGGGGGATCTCAACCACCAAGCTTGCTATAACCTCAAGGAGCTCAGGAGGGCCAAAGTCACATAGCAGGGAGCCAGGTATGTGATCAATAGTCCCACCTGAACCCCGGAGCCACACTTCACAAAAAGGGATTCACATCAGGTTGTCTGAGAAACAGTGGATTCCCTAGGAAACAGATCTTCCTTAATAACCACTGCCACCCCCCCACCCCTCCCCTGAGCCCTCAGCCAATGAAAAACCCAAAACCCGGGTGGGCACATCTTCACCAGGGGTACACTCCCTTCTTGGCCCAACCAGGTTTAGGTAATTCCCGCCAGGTCCACTCCCCCCTCCCAGATCTGATCATGAATGAGTGGGGCCTTATTAACTATGTTCCTGGCGTTACACAACATCAGCTGAAGGCCCAGGGCCCGATGACTCGGACAGCCTGGGGAACAGCAAATCACTAGGGGGTCGGAGCATGCCACCTCACACAAACAGCGGGGGCGCGCTCCCAGTACCTGATATGGCCCCCTATAACTGCCAAATTTGCCTCTCCTGCTTACCGTGCAAATGGACTGCATCTCCCCACTGGAAATAACCCCCCTTCCTCTATCCGAATCCCCCTGACCCCAAAACCTCCCTGGCGCACTCGACCCCCTGTCTGGCCTCTTTCTCAGGCGGGTTGTCACCCAACCCACACCTGGTTACCCTCCCTAACCCCAATAAAAATTTGAGTAAAAACTGATACATTTGGGTGCTAACCCCAAAGCGTTTCCTATGGCCATGCCACCTCTCGGGATCCCAGGATCTGTCCTTAAGGTAGGCCATTGGTAGTCCAGAGGGCCACTTCAGGGAAAGGGGGACATTTCCCAAGGCCCGCAAGTCTGCGGATGAATATTTAATCGGCCCAGCCAACTGCGCCTCCAGTGTCCGATGATGGCAACACGAAGGCCCGGTAGGCTGGGTCCAGTTTAACCAATCATCACAGCCCCTCGGCCCTGACCTCCATCAGCCCCGCCACCAACATCGTCGTCGTCAAGGCCGGAACTGAGATCGGGCCCGAGGACGCCCGGCTGCCAGTTCTTCTCAACCAGAGGTTTTGTCTTCACATGACATCAATGCTGATGCTAGTGACGAGGAAGAAGACGAGGATGAAACGGAAGAATGGACTATTGTTCCGAGACGTTCCGAGAGGGTCAATAAGATATTTGTGGCAATTGACAAAAGCATCTTTACCTTTGATTTGTGCTGTTACACTGCCTCCTGACAACTTCATGCAAATTAAGCATTTTCCTGATTCAGAACAAGAGAAATGGTATGAGGCAATGCCGGCTGAAATGGACAGTCTAAAGCAACTCAAGGTGTTTACACTTGCAAGTCCTCCAACAAACAAGAAAGTTATTGGCACTAGATAGGTCTACAGAATCAAGAAGAAACCAAATGGTGAGTCATTATACAAGGCCAAACTTATAGCTCAGGGTTCCGCTCAAAGTTATCCTGAGGACTACACAAATACTTACTCACTGACAGTTTGGACTGAGAGAGTGAATGTTGCTTTGACCACTGCAACTATTCTTGGTTTAGAAGTGTTCTAGTTCAATGTTGAAACAGCTTATTTACATTCTGACTTGGATGAAGAAATTTACCTCAAAGGTCCTCCAGGGTTCTGAAAACAAGAAGGGTTCTTAAACAAAAGTCTTTATGGTCTGAAACAGTCTGGTTTAATGTGGTATTTATGTTTTACTGACAAACTAAATTTAATGGGTTTTATTAAATCTGAAACTAATGAATGTGTGTTCACAAAAAAATCTGAGAATATATATGAGATAATTCTTGTTTATGTTGATGATATCATTTACATTGGTCCAAATAAGCAAATGAGTGAGAGTTTTGCTAATGCTTTGCAGAAATATTTCACCTTGAAATCTTTAGATCACATTAACACTTATTTGGGTGTTCAGATTACTAAAACTCAGAAGGGGTTTAATATTTCACAAGAGGACAAGATTGAACAACTGTTGCATCATTGCAATATGAAGGATGCTAATCCAGTTTGCATACTTATGCAAACCGATTTCCATAATCTGACACATGAACCAAGTCCTGATTTTGAAGATCAAACACTTTATCGTTCAGTAATTGGGTCTTGTTGTACATTAATAGTTGGACCAGACCAGATATTGCACTTAATGTTAATCTTTTGTCACAATACATAGGTAAAGCAAAACAGTTTCATTGGCTATGCATTAAGAAGTTGTTGAGATATCTGAAGCACCTGAAAGTATGAAGTTGTTGTTAGAACCGACAAACACTACCTATGCAGAATTATGTTGTTATGCAGATTCTGATTGGGCAAGTGATAAAAAGTCACATAAAAGTACATCAGGTTTTCCTAAATGGATGTGCTGTTTACTGGCACGTACGTAAACAAAATTTCATTTCATGTTCATCTACTGAAGCGAAATATGCTTGTGTTCCCTTAATTTCTTTATTTACTCTAATTGGATCTGGCATTGTCCCTGGAGGTGGTGAAACGTCCCTTATATTGTATGTAATTCTTTAACGTAGTTTGATGCTTTAATTACAGATATCTGGATTCACCCGATACAGCCAATCACCATGATGGAAGACAATGAATCTGTGATTCATATTTCCAAAACCCATATCACAGGTTCTAGATCCAGACATATTGACATTCGGTATAAGAACATAAAGTAACTAGTCAAACAAGATTTTGTTAAATTACAGTATCTGTCCACACATGATCAGATTGAAGACATGCTAAACAAACCACTTGCAGCTGCTCAGCATGAATATCTGCATGAGAAGATGTGCCTTACCTGATGTCCTCTCATCAGACAAAGAAAAGGGTGTCACTGTGTTGTTTTGGTTTGACTGCTGAGCTTCACAGAATTGTTATCACATTTCCATAGTAACAAGATATGAGTGTCTTGTGATGTTTGATTTATTTATTTATTTATTTATTTATTTTCAAGATTTATATACCGCCCCCTCTCCTTGGGGGACTCAGGACGGTGTACAGATATTAGAAATATGTTGAAGATACAATAGTTGGAATAATTAAAGAATAAATTTATTGCACATGTGTGTAGGGGAGGAGTTTTACTTTATTTTCATTCATTTTTTTTTCTTTAGCTTGCTTCTTATACGGTACTGTTTTTTCTTTTGTTCCTAGCTATGTGAAAATAAAGTATGCTAGCAACAGAAAAACACGATTCATTTCCTCTAATTTATAAAGCTGAATTTTTTCACTTTGACAGGATGCTGCCCATGTTAGTAGTGTATTAACTTGTTTGCATGTTTGATGTCATAGTCAGGGCCTGTGTAACAGAGTAAGAACCGAAATGTGATATTTAAGGGCAGTTCACAGATGATGGTCTCAGGAAGAGCAAGCTCCTGGGTAACTTGGATGTTTTTTAGATGTAGGGACTTTTTATAAAAGATAGTAATCCTCTATGGATTTCACGATCTGATCGGTAAACAGGTGGGGAAGCTCCCCTTCACTTTCTCTGAGTATCTAATAGTACCAGAATAGTAGCTTATGAATGATACCCATTCCAATCCTTTCCCAGGAGCCTGTCTCACCCACTACATTCTGTAGTCACTAAAGGTGAATCCAGAGGCTTGGCAGAAAAGACAGAGGGATTCTCCAGGTCTTCTCACATCTTCTCCAGACTCCACCAACCTGAAAAGAAAAGGATTGTGTTTTTTTAATTAGAACTTCTGCACACAGGTGGAAAATGTGGAAATAAACTCTATAAGCCGGAATAATAGAAGGAAGCACACTTTGCATAGGGATAAGAATGACCTTTCAGGAGTACTAGCAAGGACACACTTTTGCTCCTTCTAAAGAGTGGAAGGAATTGAGGAAACAGGATTCAGGAAATAGCACAAGGTTTAGGTTGGTGGGTGTTGTCTGAAGAGGGAAACCATGGGGTTCCTTTAAAGGGGAAATTGTGCCTCGATTTACATATCTTTTGGGATAAAAGAGCCCTTGACCAACATACTTCTGTGAACATCTCTCCTCTGTGCATTTTGTAAATAACATTGCAGTCCTAAGAAAAGGAATGTGACCCATTTATTTTTCTGTGAATTGATTGGGGAAAGGGAATTTTTACTGTGCATTAACTGAAAGAAAAGCTTGAAGCTCGAGTCCCTTTTTTTTGGGAGAGGGAGCGGTATAGAAATATAAATATAAATAAATAAATAAATTGAAAAATACACTAAATGTATTGTTTTATTTCCTTATTTTATGGAAAAGCCCAAATACATTAAATATCAGTTGAACCACAAGGAGCACATTTTTAGCTAGACTAGTTACGCACACTCAATTCACAAACTCAAACTTAAATCATATTGTGACCAAATGCACTCTCTTATTCCAATGAGAATAATAAATAATAATAATTCTGTTTGTATTATCCAAAATATTTTGTTTACTGTAAGTTATCTTTTGTAAAGCCAGATAGGGCTCCCCAATAAGGATTTCTGTGTCTTGACAAGTTACATGATTTTGAGATTGCTTGAGAGACACTCCAATATTTTCTGGATTCTTGTAGAGATTTGTATCCATAATGCTTTAACTGTTTTACATGTTCACTGAATATGATAATACAATCCCTTCATGTATTTTCCAGTTTCCAATTAAGGTTTGAGATGCCTAGAAAGTTTCTCTGTTGACAAAAAAAAAACTATACATTATTATAATATTTAAAAAATGAGCTTCCAGGTCAACTCTGGATCCTCCTGATGTGGGAAATTTTCTCCATATATCTTCTGTGACTATTATGGAAATAATAATAAAAAAATTATCACACTACCAAAAGATAATTTGTACTTAAATTTATTTTATTCCCTAACCCAGGGGTATCAAGTTCAAGCCCACAGGCAGAAATGTTTCAATATGTTGATTAAATCCAGCCCACAGGACCGGCTTGAACTATCAAAGGTGAATCTGGTGGCCAAAATGGGACATCTTGCCCCTCCGCCTCATTTTCACCCTCGATAGCCTCCTGCAGCACTCTGCCAGCTGAAACGTGGCCAAAAATGGGGAGAAAAATGGACCAAAAAACAGCCCCAAAACAAGCTGAAGAACCTATGTGTTTTAGCGGCGGCAATAACGAGGCACGTACTCTTAGTGATTTCAGCTCTTCTCTTGTTTATTTCAGAACGGACACAATCGGCGAGCGCAGGCAGCCTCTCTTTTAAAGGCTTCCTGCGCTTCACCCAGCCAATGACAGGACAAGGCTTTCCCGCCGGAATCACGGCCAATGAAGGGTAAGTATTTTAAATACAAATGAACCAATCAGAACACCCCTCCCCTCTTGGTCCAGTCCGACCAATCAGGAGCTCCGCCTATGTTACGTAATCACGTAGATAGGCGGGGCCCCTGCGGGTCCGACTGGACCTGCGCGGCTCAGTCATTTCGTTGCTGACTGTCAGAGCGGGTGGACCTGTTGGTCCTCCTGCCTCTGACCTGGGAAACTTCTGGAAGGTCGAGCTGGCCGAGTCACTCCTAGCAGGCCTAGCCCGACTGGTTGAGATGGCTAGGCCGCTCCCTCTCTGGCTCAGATTATCGTCGGCCGTGTCTGCTGTTTCGTCTGGAAGTTCCCCTGGCTCAGGTACGTAGCTGCGAAAATCGACCGGAGCTAGTGTTGAGGGTGTGTGTGTGGAAGTTAGGTTGTCATTGCTTGTTTGTGGGTCTGCTGTTTGTTGATTGTTGGTTGGGTGTGGGTCTGTTGTTTCTTGATTGTGTGGTGGTTGAACCCCTTCCCCCCCAGGGGGGTCGCAAGGTCTTGTAAGGGTGCGGGATCTAAGTTGATCGATATGCCGCTTCCAGCTTTTATTATCAGAAGTGGTAAGTCGGTATGATCGTGGGCCGGTGATTTGTGTGATGGTAGCTGGTACCCATAATGGATAAGTTTTTTGCATAGACTAAGTCTCCGATTTGAAATGTTCGGAGCTTGCTGGAAGAGTCTAGTGGTTTGTCTGTGGAGTATGTAGGGTGTAACCTATCCAAAGGGGAGCGTAATTTCCTCCCCATAAGTAGTTCAGCTGGAGTTTTGTTTGTAGTGCTGCTAGGTGTGGTATGTTGTATAAATAGTAGTTTGTCGATGCGTGCTTGTATAGGGCCGTGGCCTAACTTGTGGAGTGTTTCTTTGGTGAACCGAACCATGCGTTCGGCTCGTCCATTCGCTGCCGGGTGTGCCGGCGCGGTTAGGGCATGGCGTATGCCCGAGCTGGCTAAATAGCCCTCAAATTCCGTAGCAGTGAATTGAGGGCCGTTGTCTGAGACTAGGACGTCTGGCAATCCGTGTGTGGCAAACCATTTTCTGAGTTGTCGAATGACAGCTTCTGAAGAAGTTGATTGCATTAGGCTTACTTCTAGCCAGTTTGAGTAAGCGTCTACCAGTATTAAAAATGTATAACCTTTTGTCGGACCCGCGAAATCTATATGGACTCTAGACCATGGGCCCCTGGGTAGCTCCCACTCAGTGACCGATGCTTTCGGGGGTGAGGGTCAGGATGTCTGGCATGGCTGGCAACCCGCAACCCACTCAACAACGTCCTTGTCCAACCCCGGCCACCAAACATAGCTTCTAGCCAAACTTTTCATTTTAACAACCCCAGGGTGTCCTTCATGCAATAATCGCAGAATCGGATCCCTCAGTCTTAGTGGAATAACCACCCGGTCCCCCAAAGTACACAACATTTTAGTACGGAAAGTTCTGTTTGTCTCTGTTTAAAGGGTTTATACGAGTCTTGTAGTTCAGTTTCTGGCCATCCCTTTGTAATCCACCCACTCACTTTGTGCAGTAGATGATCGTTGGCGGTTTCGTGAGCGATGTCTGCTGCTGTCATCGGGAGGTCGGTCAGGGTTTCAATTAGTAGTGTGGATGTGCTGAGGTTCGGGTCAGGGTCACTGTCCGGCAATGGGCAACGGCTCAGAGCATCGGCATGCATGATGGATGGACCGGGGCAGTAGGCTAATGTATAGTTGTATGCAGCGAGGAATTCTGACCATCTCGTCATTCTGGGTGATAAGATGTTAGGCGTCGCTTTGTTTCCAGCCAGAATTCCTAGTAAACGTTTATGGTCGGTAATTACAGAAAACAGTCGGCCATAGAGGTACTCATGGAACCTTTTAATACCTGATACAATGGCTAGTGCTTCCTTGTCAATTTGACTGTAATTTCGTTGGGTTTTAGACAATGTCTTTGAATAAAATGCAATTGGGGCTTCTCTGCCATTAGGTAAAAGATGGCTTAGAACGGCTCCGATCCCAAAAGGTGATGCATCACAAGTTAATATCAATGGTAAAGTCTCATTGTACTGTATGAGTACCTTTGCTGAAGTAATGAGGTCTTTAATTTTGTTAAAAGCTGTTTCTTCCCGATTGCCCCACTTCCAAACCGTGTCTTTGTCCAGGAGTCTATGTAAGGGTTCCGCCACCATTGCTTTCTGCGGCAGAAAAACATGGTAAAAGTTTATTAATCCTAGAAAAGCTTGTAGATCTCCTTTGTTAGTCGGAATGGGGGCGTCTTTGATTGCACGGATTTTTCCTTCTGTCGGGTGGATGCCATTGCCATCAATTAGGTATCCCAGAAATTCGATTTTCTCAGTTATTAGTGTGCATTTTTCTTTTTTAACTTTGAGACCGGTTTCAGCGAATTTGGTGAGCACTTTTCTTAGTCGGTCTCGCAGTTGCGCTTTGTCTTTAGCTGCGATCAGGACATCATCAAAATATTTATTTATTTATAAAATTTTTATACCGCCCTTCTCCCTAGGGACTCAGGGCGGTGTACAGCCAATCCAAACCCCGACAATGATACAAAAGTTAAAAAGAAATTAAATTGAATATTTGGCCGAATATAAAAAGCCCACCCCACCCCCTTAAAACCCCCAAATTAAAATTACTAAAAAGCAATGGAGACAAATTAAAACCCTCTCTCAGCCCAGGCCGGCCTGCTCGAAAAGCCAGGTCTTCAGCGCGCGCCTGAAGGACCTCAGGTCCATGCCGGTACGCAGTTCCGGTGGCAGAGTATTCCAGAGAGCAGGGGCCGCCACAGAGAAGGCCCTACCCCTCGGGACCACCAGGCGACACATGGCAGCCGACGGAACCCGGAGAAGGCCCTCCCTGTGTGCACGCACTGGCCTGCTGGAGATCACCGGTAGGATGCGGTCCTGTAGGTAACCTGGCCCAATGCCATGGATCGCCCTAAAGGTCAGAACCAGAACCTTGAAGCGAACCTGGAGAGCCACCGGCAGCCAATGCAGCTCGCGCAGGAGAGGCGTCACGTGGGCGCTACGCGATTCCCCCATGATCACCCGCGCGGCCGCATTCTGCACCAGTTGGAGTCTCCGGGTGCTCCCCGCAGGGAGCCCCATGTAGAGGGCATTACAATAGTCCAGGCGAGAGGTGACAAGGGCCTGAGTGACCGTGCGCAGGGCGTCCCGATCCAGAAAGGGCCGCAACTGGTAGATCCGACGGATCTGATGAAATGCCCCCCTGGAGACGGCCGCGACATGGTGTTCAAGTGACAGCCGCACATCCAGGAGGACTCCCAGATTGCGAGCCCTCTCTGTGGGGGGCAAAATTTCCCCCCCAATAGCCAGCGACGGAGTCAACTGGCTATATCAGGGCGCCGGGAACCACAGCCACTCGGTCTTGGATGGGTTGAGCCGGAGCCTGTTCCCGCCCATCCAATCCCGCACGGCCTCCAGGCACCTGGACATAGCCCCCACAGCATCGTTGGGGTGGTCCGGGGTGGAGATGTATAACTGAGTGTCATCTGCATACAGATGACACTTCACCCCAAGACCACGGATGATCTCGCCCAGCGGTTTCATATAGATGTTGAACAAGAGAGGGGAGAGGACCGACCCCTGAGGCACCCCACAAACCAGGGGCCTAGAGGTGGACTTCTCCCCTCCCGCCAACACAAATTGCGAACGGTCGGAGAGGAAGGAGGAGAACCATCGAAAGACGGTTCCCCCAATTCCCAACCCCTCCAACCGTCGCAACAGGATACTATGGTCAATAGTATCGAAAGCCGCCGAGAGATCTAATAGGACCAAGACAGAGGAGAACCCTCTGTCACGAGCCCTCCAGAGATCATCAACCAACGCGACCAATGCCGTCTCAGTGCTATGCCCAGGCCTGAAGCCCGATTGGAACGGATCGAGGTAAGTTGTTTCCTCCAGGTACTGAGGAAGCTGACGTGCCACCACACTCTCAACAACCTTCGCCACAAAGGGAAGGTTGGAGACTGGACGGAAGTTATTTAAAACAGCTGGATCCAGGGAAGGCTTCTTGAGGAGGGGCTGCACCACCGCCATCTTCAGGGCGGTCGGAAGCAACCCCTCTCTCAGAGAAGCGTTGATAATCCCCTGGAGCCAGCCTCGTGTCGTCTCCCTGGCGGCCGAAACCAGCCAGGAAGGGCACGGGTCCAATAAACAGGTTCAGACCCCCCAGCAACCTGTCCACACCCTCGGCGGTCACAGGATCGAACTCCCCCCAGATAACATTCACAAGACCTGCCCCGGCCACCTCCCCCGGTACCATCCAATTGGAGTTAAGCCCCTCCCGGATCTGAGCGATTTTGTCATGCAGGAATCGAGAAAACTCCTCTGCTCTACCCTGCAAGAGGTCATCCCGCGCTCTCGGTTCAAGTAGAGAGCGGGTCACTCTAAACAGGGCGGCAGGCCGATTTCCTGCCGACGCAATAAGGGCGGAGAAATACGAGGATTTCGCCGCCCCTATCGCCACAAAGTAAGTCTTAATATGAGATCTCACCTGTGTTCGGTCAGATTCAGAACGACTCGCCCTCCAAATGCCCTCTAGACGTCTTTTCCGGCACTTCATCTCCCGTAGCTCCTCCGTAAACCACGGAGCCAAATGGGATCTGTGCCGGGTCAGAGGTCGCAGAGGCACAACTCGGTCTAGAGCCCCGGCGGCCAACCCATCCCAGGTGGCCACCAGGTCTCCAGGCGAGCTGAGAGCCAGAGACTCAGGAAATGGCCCAAGCTCCCTCTGGAACCGCTCCGGGTCCATTAGGCGCCTGGGGCGGAACCATCTAAGTGGCTCCGCCTCCCTGCGGTGGGGGGTGGCAGAGCAGAAGTCCAGTCTAAGGAGGGAATGATCTGTCCATGACAAGGGAGTGATGACTATATCCCCGCAATTACAGTCATTCAACCACTGCCCAGAGACAAAAATCAGGTCCAGCATGTGTCCTCCTATGTGAGTGGGAGCAGAAACTAACTGGGTCAGGTCCATGGCCGTCATGGAAGCCAAGAACTCCCGGACCAACCCCGAGGTTTCACCGAGCGATGGCAGGTTGAAATCCCCCATGACTAAAAGCCTGGGGGTCTCAACCGCCAGCCCGGCTATTACCTCTAGGAGTCCGGGCAGGGCTGATGAGACGTGGCAGGGAGCCAGGTACGTCAACAAAAGACCCATCTGAACCCCTTGCCCCCACTTCACAAAAAGAGATTCACAGCCAGCCGTCTGAGGGACAGTGGCCTCCCTAGGACAAAGGACTTCCTTTATAAGCACCGCCACCCCGCCACCCCTTCCCTGAGCCCTAGGCTGGTGAAATGCAAGGAAACCTGGTGGGCACATCTCAACCAGAGGGACGCCTCCCTCTGGGCCCAACCAGGTTTCGGTGACACCTACCAGGTCCGCAGCCTCCTCCTGAGCCAACTCAAAAGAGCAGGGGAGCCTTATTAACCACGGACCTGGCATTGCACAACAGCAGCCGGGTATTCAGGGCCTGAGATTCCGGACAACCAGGACTACAGGATGGGTAAGGAGGGTCGGAGCGCGCTACCGCTTGTAAACATCGGGAGCGCGATCCCCTAACCGGATATGGCCCTCTACCCCCCCGCATACCTACCTCTCCCAGTCACCGTGCTAATAGAATTGGCCCCCGGCTGCCCACCCCCTGTCTGCCACCCCGACACGGAAACCCCCGAGGCCCCCCAGGCGCGCAAGCCGGCCCGGCTGCCCCCAATTCCATGCGGGCTGTCTCCCCCGCCCGCCCTGGAGCTTTCCCCCTTAAAAAACCCCATTAAAAATTTGATAACCCCAGGTTTACAGTGCTTTCCCCGGTTTCCCCGGCCCCACCATCGCTCCGGATCCCAGGATCCCTCATTACGGAAAGTCTTGGAGAGCTTTGAAGGCCACCTAAGGGAGAGGGGGGCATCCCTCAGGGCCCAAAGCTCTGCCCTCGGGTACATCCGTGGACCCGGCCGCCTCATCTCTACAGTCCCGGAGCGCCTGCGGTCTCTGCCGTCCTCTGGCCGCGGATGATGAAGTCCAGTCAGGCTGGGGTATATGCCGCCTCCCCCCGGTCGTCCCACCTCTGCCACCGGTGGGACCCCCGGGGGGGAAAGAGTCACAGGCAGAGCCAGACCCTCCCCCAGGCCCACCACCTCTGCCACCGGTGGGGGCCCCAGGAAAGGAAGGGACACCATAGCTCCGCCTAAGCAGCCCACGGGGGCATCGGCACCACCACTCTTCAGCCGAGCCCCTCCGTGGGTCTCCCAGCTTCCACGCCATCTTCGGGGCTATCAAGGGTGCCCCAGGTCCACTCCAGGGCCGCCCTGACCACAGCAGGCCCGTATCAGAACCAACCGGGGCCTCCCACGACCGCCGCGGCCCGAACAAGGCCGCCGAGCCCACACCAAGGCCGCCGGCACACAGGACACAGGGAGCGCCGTCACAGCAAGTCCGGAGGCCGCGGCTACCACTGCCGCCGCCGCCGAGCACCCGTCTGCGGCCTCCCCACTCCGCCGACCGCCGGGAAGGGCCGCCGCCGCCGAGCACCCGTCCATCACCGCCGAGCGCCCGTCCGCAGCCGCTCCGCTCCGCCGACCGCCGGGGAAGGCCTCCGAGGCCTCCACAATCGACCCGGAGCCGCCGGGGCCGTCACGACCACGCCGCCCTCCACACCGGTCCCGCGGCTCCAGCCGACCCCCGACCAGTTTTCCGATGTCCCGACTGGTCTCCCCCGATCCTCCCCCGCCTCTGCCACCGGCGGGGGGGCCCAGGGGACAAGGGGGGCCATAGCTGAGGCCGTCCAGGCCGGAGAGAGTGGCGGCGGAACTCCGCGTCGGTCATGCTGGATCCGTCACCGTGAGTCCACCAGGGAATATGGAATATGGAATGACTCCCGGTATTTCCTGAAGGAGACGTTCCATTAAGCTCTGAAAAATGCCTGGAGCCACACTAACGCCGAATTGGAGGCGGTTACATTTAAATGCGCCCCTGTGTGTGACAATCGTTTGGGCTTCCGCTGTTTTTTCGTCTACAGGTAGTTGTTGGTATGCCTGAGCCAAGTCGAGTTTAGCGAAGATCTTTCCGCCTTTGATAGAGTGTAACAAGTGTTTCACAACCGGAACGGGATATGCACTTTGTTGCAACTCATGATTAAGGGTTGCCTTATAGTCCCCACAGATACGAATCGACCCATCCGCTTTGATAGGGGTAACTATGGGGGTCTCCCACCTGGCATGGTCCACTGGTTCGAGGACTCCTTGCTTAATTAATTTGTCTAGTTGTTCCTCTATTTTAGGTTTTAAGGCGAAAGGGACGCGCCTTGCCTTTAGTCTAATTGGGGCTACCTTAGGGTCTAGGTTAAAAGATATCGGGTTACCCCGGTACTTGCCTAGTTCGCCGCTGAATAGGTCCTGGAATTCTTGAATGAGGTCTGCTTCCCAGTCTGCATCTGCGACATGGTTGATACCGGTCATCCCAATTCCATCTGCGACGTGGTTGATACCGGTCATCCCAATTCCAAGCGGGTCGAACCATTCCAATCCTAAAAGACTTGGTCTGTTTCGGTCAACAATTGTGAGGGGTAAAATTTCGGTGCGATTTTTGAAGGTTACCTGAAAATGTCCAACGCCCACAACAGGAATTTTATTACCTTGATAGTCTTTCAGGGTTAAGTTTTGTACTTCAAGCTCTTCCTGTTGGATGTCTGGAATTAAGTCTTTGATAGTGTCCCACGATACCATCAAGAGAAATGATCCCGAGTCCACTTCCATTTTACAGTCTTGTCCTTCAATTTTTACTTGAATGTGGACTTTTCTTACATTCCTTGTATTTGAGTGTCCAATTATGACTGTTTGGTGTGTTTCTTCTTTCCGGTAAGTTGATTCTTTGTATCTTCCCTGTCTTCCTTCTTGGCTCCAACGGCTACTCGTTTTTTTCTCTTTCGCTCTTTCTCTCTCTCTTGGGGGAGGGCTTCCTCTTCGCCTCGGGCTATAATTGGATCTGGCTCTGCATACCTTCGCGATGTGCCCTTTTCTCTCGCATTTTCTGCAGATCGCATCGATGAAACGACACTCAGATCTGGGGTGATTTCCCCCGCAGCGGTTGCATTCAAAGTCAAATTTTCTGTTTGCCCGCTCTTTTCTCCCTCTACCTGTCTTCAGGTAGCATACATCGTCTTCTTCACTACTGGTCTCAGTCTCCAGATCCTCATGGTGTGTCGTGGTCTTCTCTCGTTCCCCCTCTGGTTTTGGCAGTTCTCTGGTGTTGTGGTTTGCAGCTTGGTTAATTTTTTTCATTCTCGCTGCTGATTTCTGGGTGGCTTCGGCTGCGGTGGCTTCTTCTATAGCCTCCTTGACTGTTATTTTTGGGCGATTTAACAGTCTGCTCTGTAGTATTGGATCTCTCAGCCCTAGTACGATCCGGTCTCTTAGGGCTTCGTTGAAATCCGAGAATTCGCACTCACCCCCGATGTCTCTTAAGATTGCCACGAAGTCGGCTATGGATTCACCTTCCTTCTGATTCCGGAGGTAAAACTCATGGCGCTTAATTAGGCAGGAGACTGTAGGAGCGTAGTGGTCTCGTAGGATCTTTTCCAGTTCGAGCCAGGTTAAGGTCTTTACGTCGATCGGAGATGCAAGCGCTTTCACCATTCGGAATACAGCTTGGCCGCAATGGGTCAGGAAAACCGCTCTCTTCCGATGATCGGAGACGCCGTTCAGGTCGCTGCTCTCCAGGAACATGAGGAATCGGTCCACGTAGGTCTGCCATTCCTCTTTTGCTGGGTTGAATTTCTCTGGCGGGGTGTTGTTTCCAGACATGGTGCCGTTCGATCTCCGCCGCTATCGTACTTGCTAAAAGTGCTGTCTCGATCCCACCTTCGTCGCCAGTGTTTTAGCGGCGGCAATAACGAGGCACGTACTCTTAGTGATTTCAGCTCTTCTCTTGTTTATTTCAGAACGGACACAATCGGCGAGCGCAGGCAGCCTCTCTTTTAAAGGCTTCCTGCGCTTCACCCAGCCAATGACAGGACAAGGCTTTCCCGCCGGAATCACGGCCAATGAAGGGTAAGTATTTTAAATACAAATGAACCAATCCAGAACACTATGGTCTTGGGTTCAGTCAAGATGAAGTGGTGCTCTGAAAAAAAGAAAGGTTTTTGCTTGGCTTCAGATTCACTTCCTCTCACTGTGTCTCTTGCACAGTAATAGACTGCCATGTCTTCTAATTTGAGGCTGTTCATATGCAGATACAGCTGGCTATTGGCATTGTCCCTGGAGGTGGTGAAACGTCCCTTGACTTTGTCTGAGTATCTAATAGTACCAGAACTGTCGCTTATCACTGACACCCATTCAAATCCTTTCCCTGGGGCCTGTCTCATCCAGTACATCCAGGAGCTGCTAAAGGTGAATCCAGAGGCTTGGCAGGAGAGACGGAGGGACTCTCCCGGTCTTCTCACATCCCCTCCAGACTCCACCAACTGGACTTGAGACTGGACACCTAAAAAGAAAATCGATTTTTTTTAAAAAAATTGTGATCTCCTGCATACAGGAGCAAAACGTGGAAATACACTTTGTATAGGGGAAAATAATTACCTTTCAGGAGTACTAGTAAGGGCATAAGTTTTAGCCAAATTTTTGCTCCCTCTAATGAGTGGAGGGAATTGATAAGAGAGGATTTGGGAAACAGCCCAAGGTTTAGATTAGTTGGTGTTGTCTGAAAAGGGAAACCATAGGGCTCCTTTAAAGAGGAAATTGTGCCTCCATTTACATATATGTTGAGCTAAAAGAGCCCATGACCAGTACACTTCTATGAACATCACTCCTCTGTGCATTTTGTAATTAACACTGCAGTCCCAAGAAAAGGATTGTGACCCATTTATTTTTCTGTTAATTGATAGGCGACAGACCAAATTTACTATGCATTAACTAAAAGAAAATCCCAAATAGATTAAATGGCGGTTGAAACACAAAGAACACATTTTCAGCTAGACTGGTCAGGTCCACTCAATTCACAAAGTTGAACTCAACCCATATTGTAGCCAAATACACTCTCTTATTCCAAAGAGCATGATAAATATTTTTTTTTGTATTATCCAAAATATTTTATTTGCTGTGGGTTATCAGTTGAAAAGCCAGATGGGCTTCCCAGTAATGATTTTGGTGTTTTGAAAAATTAAATTCTTTTGAGATCTTTTGAGAGGAAATCCAATATTTTATGGATTTATGTAGATATTTGCATCCATAGTGCTTTAACTGTTTTATATGTTCACTAAATATGATAATATAATCCCTTCATATACTTTTTTTTTTTAATTTCCAGCAATGAAATGCCAAGAAAGTTTGTCTGGTGACAAACAAAAATTATACAGATAATCAGAATTGGAAGGGACCTAGTAGGTCATCCAATCCAACCCCCCGACCAAATGGGAGACCCTACACCATTTCTAATAAATGGCAGTCCAATCTCTTCTTGAAAGTCTCAAGTGATGGCACTCCCACAACTTCCGAGGGCAAGCTGTTCCATTGGTTGATTGTTCTCTCTGTCAGAAAGTTTATCCTTGTTTCCCGGTTAAATCTCTCCTTGTTCAGTTTCCATCCATTATTCCTTGTCTGGCCTACAGGCGCTTTAGAAAATAGCTTGACCCCTTTCTCCCTGTGGCATCCCCTCAAATATTGGAAGACCGCTGTCATATCTCCTCTGGTCCTTCTCTTTACTAGACTAGCCAAGCCCACTTCCTGCAACTGTTCATTGTACGTTTTAGCCTCCAGTCCCCTAATCATCCTGCTTTCTCTTCTCTGTTTTTTTTCTAGAGGCTCAACAACTTTTTTATAATGTGGTGATCAAAACTGGATATAGTACTTTAAGTGTGGTTTTACTAAGGCTTTATAGAGTGGTATTAGTACTTCCCTTGATCTTGATTGTATCCCTCTGTTAATAGAACTTAGGATTGCATTAGCTTTTTTGGCTGCTGCTGCACACTGCTGGCTCATATTTACCTGTTTGTCCACTAAGACTCCAAGATCCCTCTCACAGTTACTGTTATTGAGCCTGGTTTCACCCAGTCTATATGTGTACTTTTGGGTTTTTTTGCCTAAGTGTAGGACTTTACTTTTCTCTACATTGAATTTCATTTTGTTAGATATAGCCCAAGTTCTAGTCTGTCAAGATCCATCTGAAACTTGAGCCTATCTTCTTGGGTTTTAGCTATTTCTGCCAGCTTAGTATCATCTTCAAATTTGGTAAGTTCCCCTTCTATTCCCTCATCTAAGTCGTTAATAAAGACATTGAAGAGTACTCAGCCTAAGATGGAACCTTGTGACACCCCATTGCTTACTTCCCTCCATGTAGACTTAGACCAGGGGTTCCCAAACTTTTTCAGTCCACCGCCCCCTTGGTGCTAGAAACTCCTCTTCAGTGCCCCTCACCCAATGTTGGGATTCAAATTTCTGTGGGCATGCCTAATTTGAAGGTGTAGCTTGCTGGTCATGTGACTGGGTGGGCATGGCTTGCTGGTCATGTTACCAGGTAGGTGTGTTTTATTGGTTATGTGATTGGGTGGCCGTGGCCAGGTGACTGGCAAACCAAATACAAGTGGTTCTCACTTAATGGCTGTTTATTTAGCAAGTGTTCTAATGTATGACTGGCCTTTCCGGAGGTACTTAACCTGTTTTTGGAGTTTTGACAGTCATGCACACACATACACACTTACCTGGAACAGGAGCAGGTGATTGGACTAGAATATTTATCTCATTATCTTTCTCCTCCCTCCATCTCTCATTCTTTATTTCTTTTTCTTTCTGTCCCTTCCTTCCATTTTCCCTTTTCTTTGTCTGTCCCTTTTTTTCTTTGCCTTTTCCCTTTCTTTTCTTCCTTCTCTCTTTCTCTCTCTCTTTCTTTTCTCTGTCTCTCTTTCCCTTTCTCAGGCTTACCCCATTGACTTGGTGCACTGCTCCACTCGGACTCGCTTTGGCAGGTCCCTCCGATGCAGCAGGCTCAATGGGGTTGACCTGCAAGGCCGGCACCTAGAACGTGGCAGTACATTTGAAAAGTAGAGCAAAGTCAGAGGTCGGTAATTTTTGCTGCAAAGAATCACAAAAGCTTCTGGGTTGTGCACAAGAAAGGAGACACATGTCAATGCAATTCAGCAACATAAAATAAAGAAATACAAATAAAAATCAACAAGAATCGACAAAGCATCTCCGATTAGATTCTATTCACTACTAGAATGTAATCAGAGACGGTTTGCCGATTCTAGTCCAATGACCTGTAGGGTTGGAAGGGAGTGTGTCTCTGTGTGTGTTCTCCTTGTAATTTACCAGTACATTTTGGTTTTGCCTTCTTCAGAACTGGCGCTATAATATATTGGGGAAAAGGAATTTTTTACTGTGGAGATCTGATCCAATGGATCCTGTTTAAAGCCTCAACAAAATGTGATAGCTTCCTGATAGTCTTGACCATGTTTGTCCACAAAACCTTTAATAAAAGCCAAAGATGTTTCAATGTGGAAAAGGGCCTCAGTCTAAACTATGCCTCATTTCAATCTGATGCATCAGGTCTGTCATTCTGTCTCTCTGTCTGTCTGTCTCTCTCTCTCTCTCTCCCACCCTTTCTCCCTCCCTCCCAGACTGGCTTTGTTCTATTTTTCCGATGTGCCTGCGGAGCAGGCACTTCAAACATTGATGGATGGATGAGTGGATGGATGGATAGATAGAGAGGTAGGTAGGTAGAAATTTAGATAGATAGAAATATAGATAGATAGATAGATAGATAGATAGATAGATAGATAGATAGATAGATAGATAGATAGATAGATAGACAGTTAGATAGCTTGGTAGGCAGGAAGGCAGGCAAGCAGGCAGGCAGGCAGGCAGGCAGACAGACAGACAGACAGACAGACAGACAGACAGAAAAACCTTCTGCCGGCCCCCTTGGAGACGCTAAGAGGTGGCAGTGGAGCATTCGAGGCTCCAGATCCAGAACACTGCAACAGTCAATAGGTGAGCCTGCGGAGCTGGCACCTCGAACGCCCCCCTGCCGCCTCTTAGCATCCCCTGCTGGTCCCCTTGCCTCTTAGCACCCCCCTAAGGAATCCCACTGCCCCCCAGGGACGGTACCGCCCACTTTAGGAACCACTGGTGTAGCTTTAAAAGGACAACTAAGTGGCTCCTCAAAAGAGGAACCTGTGCCTTGATTTACATATTGGTTGAGATGAAACAGTTCCTCAGTGCAATGACCTCTTATTCTTTCATTAACAGTCTCTACTTGAATGATTTTTACATAGTTTTCCAGTTTTAAAAAAAGTGAAATCAGCTTTTACATTAGAGTAATGACAAAGGTTTGATAGTTGCCGCATTTCTAAATTCCAATTAATAATTAAATTCCAATTGAATAATAATTAAATATCTATAGCGATTCTCAGTTTATGGAAACATGGTTTTCAATCAACCATGAATATCTATTTGGTTTTCCAGTTCCATCATTTTCTCATCCAATTTTCCATTCTGGGCCATATTGAACTTTTCCATTGTTGGGCAGATTGTAGTTGTCCTGCAGTTTTTGAATATTCAGAATTTTTTTACTTCCTTTCCTTTCCTTTCCTTTCCTTTCCTTTCCTTTCCTTTCCTTTCCTTTCCTTTCCTTTCCTTTCCTTTCCTTTCCTTTCCTTTCCTTTCCCTTCCCTTCCCTTCCCTTCTCATCCCTCCTCTCCCCTCTTTTTCCTTCCTCTTCCTTTCCTTTCTCATCACTTCTCTTTCCTTTTCCTTTTCAGATAATAGATAATCAGAGTTGGAAGGGACCTTGTAGGTCATCTAGAACAACCCCATGCCTAAGCGGGAGACCCCACGCCATTTCTGACAAATGGCAGTCCAATCTCTTCTTGAGAGTCTCAAGTGATGGCACTCCCACAACTTCCGAGGGCAAGCTGTTCCATTGGTTGGTTGTTCTCACTGTCAGAAATTTTATCCTATTTTCCAGTTTAAATCTCTCCTTGTTCAGTTTCTATCCATTATCCCATTTCAGTTTCCTCTTCCTTTTCCCTTTCTCTGGCTGGGCGATGCCAGTTGGTGGCCCCGAGGGTGCAGGCCTTCTCTACGGGGTCTCCCTCCCTTAGGAACGACTTGCCCCCGGAGATACAGACCATCACCAACATTCAGACCTTCCGGCGCACAGTAAAGACCCACTTTTTTCAACAGGCTGGCCTGGCCCAATAACCAATTGTGGGGTTTTAAATTTGGTATTTTAAATTTTTACCTGTTTTTATACATTTTGATAATTTTATAACTTGGCCATTAATTTAATCATTTTAATTTGCTTTTAACTGTATAATTTTTTATCTTGTTTCTATTTTTATCTGGCTGTTTTGGGAGAGGGGGCGGTATAAAAAAAATCTAATAAATAATAATTTTATTTTCCATTGAGTACTAATAATATAATAACAAAATAGCAGAGTTAGAAGGGACCTTGGAAGTCTTCTAGTCCAACTCCCTGTCTACGCAGGAAACCCTAAACCATTTCAGACAAATGGTTGTTTAGTCTCTTATTAAAAACCTCCAGTGTTGGAGCATTTACAATTTCTAGAGGGAATTTATTTCATTACTTAATTGTTCTCACGTCAGGAAATTCTCCTTAGTTCCAGCTTGCTTCTCTCCTTAATTAATTTCTATCCATTGCTTCTGCCTTCAGAAGCTTTGTGGAATAGAATGGTCTTCTGTTCTTTGCAACATCTCTTTATAATAATAATTCCTAGACCACATCTCACCAAAAATATCACTTGAAGCCAGAATCACCAAACAGAAGTCATACTTTGGTCTTGTCATGAGAACTGAGTCACTCTAAAAATCATAATGGTGAGTATAATCAGCAGAAAAAGAAGGAGCCATTCTAGTACCTGTTGACTGGACACAATAAAGGATGACATAGGGATGACCATGGTCAATAAAGGAGACACTGTGAGACAGAGGGGCATGGAGAGTCATGATCCATAGTGTGGCTGACAGTCGGACATGACTGAATGGCTGACAACCACCACAGGGGACAAATGTCTGATTGCTTTCAGTGAAGATGGTAGGTACGTTCGTGAAAAATGGGCCAAAAATGGACCAAAAAACAGACCCAAAACAAGCTGAAGAATCTATGGTCTTGGGTTCAGTCAAGATGAAGTTGTGCTCTGAAAAAAAGAAAGATTTTTGCTTAGCTTCAGATTCACTTCCTCTCACTGTGTCTCTTGCACAGTAATAAACTGCCGTGTCTTCTAATTCGAGACTGTTCATTTGCAGATACAGCTGGCTTTTGGCATTGTCCCTGGAAGTGGTGAAGCGTCCCTTCACTTTGTCAGAATATTTAATGCTTGATGAACTTGGATGTATCTCTGAAACCCATTCCAGTCCTTTCCCTGGAGCCTGTCTCATCCAGTACATCCAGGAGCTGCTAAAGGTGAATCCAGAGGCTTGGCAGGAGAGACGGAGGGACTCCCCAGGTCTTCTCACATCCCCTCCAGACTCCACCAACTGGACTTGAGACTGGACAGCTAAAAAGAAAATTGATTTTTTTTTAAATGTGATCTCCTGCACACAGGAGCAAAATGTGGAAATATACTTTATATGGGGGGAGGGGGAATAATTACCTTTCAGGAGTACCAGTAAGGACACAAGTTTTAGCCACATTTTTGCTCCCTCTGATGAGAGAGGATTCAGGTAAAAGAACAAGGTTTAGATTGGTGGGTGTTGTCTGTAAAGGGAAATCATGGGGCTCCTTTAAAGAGGAAATTGTGCCTCGATTTACATATCTGTTGAGATAAAAGAGCCCATGACCAGCACAGGCTTCTATGAATATCACTTCAATGTGCATTTTGTAATTAACACTGCAATCCCAAGAAAAGGATTGTGACCCATTTATTTTTCTGTGAATTGATAGGGAACAGAGCAAATTTACTATGCATTAACTAAAAGAAAATCCCCAGTAGATTAAATGGCGGTTGAAACATAAAGAACACATTTTCAGTTAGACTAGTAAGGTCCACTCGATTCACAAAGTTGAATTCAACCCATATTGTAGACAAATACACTCTCTTATTCCAAAGAGCATGATAAAGATTTTTTTTTTTTGTATTATCCAAAATATTTTATTTGCTGTGGGTTATCAGTTGAAAAGCCAGATGGGCTTCCCAGTAATGATTTTGGTGTTTTGAAAAATTAAATTCTTTTGAGATCTTTTGAGAGGAAATCCAATATTTTATGGATTTATGTAGATATTTGCATCCATAGTGCTTTAACTGTTTTATATGTTCACTAAATATGATAATATAATCCCTTCATATACTTTTTTTTTTTAATTTCCAGCAATGAAATGCCAAGAAAGTTTGTCTGGTGACAAACAAAAATTATACAGATAATCAGAATTGGAAGGGACCTAGTAGGTCATCCAATCCAACCCCCCGACCAAATGGGAGACCCTACACCATTTCTAATAAATGGCAGTCCAATCTCTTCTTGAAAGTCTCAAGTGATGGCACTCCCACAACTTCCGAGGGCAAGCTGTTCCATTGGTTGATTGTTCTCTCTGTCAGAAAGTTTATCCTTGTTTCCCGGTTAAATCTCTCCTTGTTCAGTTTCCATCCATTATTCCTTGTCTGGCCTACAGGCGCTTTAGAAAATAGCTTGACCCCTTTCTCCCTGTGGCATCCCCTCAAATATTGGAAGACCGCTGTCATATCTCCTCTGGTCCTTCTCTTTACTAGACTAGCCAAGCCCACTTCCTGCAACTGTTCATTGTACGTTTTAGCCTCCAGTCCCCTAATCATCCTGCTTTCTCTTCTCTGTTTTTTTTCTAGAGGCTCAACAACTTTTTTATAATGTGGTGATCAAAACTGGATATAGTACTTTAAGTGTGGTTTTACTAAGGCTTTATAGAGTGGTATTAGTACTTCCCTTGATCTTGATTGTATCCCTCTGTTAATAGAACTTAGGATTGCATTAGCTTTTTTGGCTGCTGCTGCACACTGCTGGCTCATATTTACCTGTTTGTCCACTAAGACTCCAAGATCCCTCTCACAGTTACTGTTATTGAGCCTGGTTTCACCCAGTCTATATGTGTACTTTTGGGTTTTTTTGCCTAAGTGTAGGACTTTACTTTTCTCTACATTGAATTTCATTTTGTTAGATATAGCCCAAGTTCTAGTCTGTCAAGATCCATCTGAAACTTGAGCCTATCTTCTTGGGTTTTAGCTATTTCTGCCAGCTTAGTATCATCTTCAAATTTGGTAAGTTCCCCTTCTATTCCCTCATCTAAGTCGTTAATAAAGACATTGAAGAGTACTCAGCCTAAGATGGAACCTTGTGACACCCCATTGCTTACTTCCCTCCATGTAGACTTAGACCAGGGGTTCCCAAACTTTTTCAGTCCACCGCCCCCTTGGTGCTAGAAACTCCTCTTCAGTGCCCCTCACCCAATGTTGGGATTCAAATTTCTGTGGGCATGCCTAATTTGAAGGTGTAGCTTGCTGGTCATGTGACTGGGTGGGCATGGCTTGCTGGTCATGTTACCAGGTAGGTGTGTTTTATTGGTTATGTGATTGGGTGGCCGTGGCCAGGTGACTGGCAAACCAAATACAAGTGGTTCTCACTTAATGGCTGTTTATTTAGCAAGTGTTCTAATGTATGACTGGCCTTTCCGGAGGTACTTAACCTGTTTTTGGAGTTTTGACAGTCATGCACACACATACACACTTACCTGGAACAGGAGCAGGTGATTGGACTAGAATATTTATCTCATTATCTTTCTCCTCCCTCCATCTCTCATTCTTTATTTCTTTTTCTTTCTGTCCCTTCCTTCCATTTTCCCTTTTCTTTGTCTGTCCCTTTTTTTCTTTGCCTTTTCCCTTTCTTTTCTTCCTTCTCTCTTTCTCTCTCTCTTTCTTTTCTCTGTCTCTCTTTCCCTTTCTCAGGCTTACCCCATTGACTTGGTGCACTGCTCCACTCGGACTCGCTTTGGCAGGTCCCTCCGATGCAGCAGGCTCAATGGGGTTGACCTGCAAGGCCGGCACCTAGAACGTGGCAGTACATTTGAAAAGTAGAGCAAAGTCAGAGGTCGGTAATTTTTGCTGCAAAGAATCACAAAAGCTTCTGGGTTGTGCACAAGAAAGGAGACACATGTCAATGCAATTCAGCAACATAAAATAAAGAAATACAAATAAAAATCAACAAGAATCGACAAAGCATCTCCGATTAGATTCTATTCACTACTAGAATGTAATCAGAGACGGTTTGCCGATTCTAGTCCAATGACCTGTAGGGTTGGAAGGGAGTGTGTCTCTGTGTGTGTTCTCCTTGTAATTTACCAGTACATTTTGGTTTTGCCTTCTTCAGAACTGGCGCTATAATATATTGGGGAAAAGGAATTTTTTACTGTGGAGATCTGATCCAATGGATCCTGTTTAAAGCCTCAACAAAATGTGATAGCTTCCTGATAGTCTTGACCATGTTTGTCCACAAAACCTTTAATAAAAGCCAAAGATGTTTCAATGTGGAAAAGGGCCTCAGTCTAAACTATGCCTCATTTCAATCTGATGCATCAGGTCTGTCATTCTGTCTCTCTGTCTGTCTGTCTCTCTCTCTCTCTCTCCCACCCTTTCTCCCTCCCTCCCAGACTGGCTTTGTTCTATTTTTCCGATGTGCCTGCGGAGCAGGCACTTCAAACATTGATGGATGGATGAGTGGATGGATGGATAGATAGAGAGGTAGGTAGGTAGAAATTTAGATAGATAGAAATATAGATAGATAGATAGATAGATAGATAGATAGATAGATAGATAGATAGATAGATAGATAGATAGATAGATAGATAGATAGACAGACAGTTAGATAGCTTGGTAGGCAGGAAGGCAGGCAAGCAGGCAGGCAGGCAGGCAGGCAGACAGACAGACAGACAGACAGACAGACAGACAGAAAAACCTTCTGCCGGCCCCCTTGGAGACGCTAAGAGGTGGCAGTGGAGCATTCGAGGCTCCAGATCCAGAACACTGCAACAGTCAATAGGTGAGCCTGCGGGGCTGGCACCTCGAACGCCCCCCTGCCGCCTCTTAGCATCCCCTGCTGGTCCCCTTGCCTCTTAGCACCCCCCTAAGGAATCCCACTGCCCCCCAGGGACGGTACCGCCCACTTTAGGAACCACTGGTGTAGCTTTAAAAGGACAACTAAGTGGCTCCTCAAAAGAGGAACCTGTGCCTTGATTTACATATTGGTTGAGATGAAACAGTTCCTCAGTGCAATGACCTCTTATTCTTTCATTAACAGTCTCTACTTGAATGATTTTTACATAGTTTTCCAGTTTTAAAAAAAGTGAAATCAGCTTTTACATTAGAGTAATGACAAAGGTTTGATAGTTGCCGCATTTCTAAATTCCAATTAATAATTAAATTCCAATTGAATAATAATTAAATATCTATAGCGATTCTCAGTTTATGGAAACATGGTTTTCAATCAACCATGAATATCTATTTGGTTTTCCAGTTCCATCATTTTCTCATCCAATTTTCCATTCTGGGCCATATTGAACTTTTCCATTGTTGGGCAGATTGTAGTTGTCCTGCAGTTTTTGAATATTCAGAATTTTTTTACTTCCTTTCCTTTCCTTTCCTTTCCTTTCCTTTCCTTTCCTTTCCTTTCCTTTCCTTTCCTTTCCTTTCCCTTCCCTTCCCTTCCCTTCTCATCCCTCCTCTCCCCTCTTTTTCCTTCCTCTTCCTTTCCTTTCTCATCACTTCTCTTTCCTTTTCCTTTTCAGATAATAGATAATCAGAGTTGGAAGGGACCTTGTAGGTCATCTAGAACAACCCCATGCCTAAGCGGGAGACCCCACGCCATTTCTGACAAATGGCAGTCCAATCTCTTCTTGAGAGTCTCAAGTGATGGCACTCCCACAACTTCCGAGGGCAAGCTGTTCCATTGGTTGGTTGTTCTCACTGTCAGAAATTTTATCCTATTTTCCAGTTTAAATCTCTCCTTGTTCAGTTTCTATCCATTATCCCATTTCAGTTTCCTCTTCCTTTTCCCTTTCTCTGGCTGGGCGATGCCAGTTGGTGGCCCCGAGGGTGCAGGCCTTCTCTACGGGGTCTCCCTCCCTTAGGAACGACTTGCCCCCGGAGATACAGACCATCACCAACATTCAGACCTTCCGGCGCACAGTAAAGACCCACTTTTTTCAACAGGCTGGCCTGGCCCAATAACCAATTGTGGGGTTTTAAATTTGGTATTTTAAATTTTTACCTGTTTTTATACATTTTGATAATTTTATAACTTGGCCATTAATTTAATCATTTTAATTTGCTTTTAACTGTATAATTTTTTTATCTTGTTTCTATTTTTATCTGGCTGTTTTGGGAGAGGGGGCGGTATAAAAAAAATCTAATAAATAATAATTTTATTTTCCATTGAGTACTAATAATATAATAACAAAATAGCAGAGTTAGAAGGGACCTTGGAAGTCTTCTAGTCCAACTCCCTGTCTACGCAGGAAACCCTAAACCATTTCAGACAAATGGTTGTTTAGTCTCTTATTAAAAACCTCCAGTGTTGGAGCATTTACAATTTCTAGAGGGAATTTATTTCATTACTTAATTGTTCTCACGTCAGGAAATTCTCCTTAGTTCCAGCTTGCTTCTCTCCTTAATTAATTTCTATCCATTGCTTCTGCCTTCAGAAGCTTTGTGGAATAGAATGGTCTTCTGTTCTTTGCAACATCTCTTTATAATAATAATTCCTAGACCACACCTCACCAAAAATATCACTTGAAGCCAGAATCACCAAACAGAAGTCATACTTTGGTCTTGTCATGAGAACTGAGTCACTCTAAAAATCATAATGGTGAGTATAATCAGCAGAAAAAGAAGGAGCCATTCTAGTACCTGTTGACTGGACACAATAAAGGATGACATAGGGATGACCATGGTCAATAAAGGAGACACTGTGAGACAGAGGGGCATGGAGAGTCATGATCCATAGTGTGGCTGACAGTCGGACATGACTGAATGGCTGACAACCACCACAGGGGACAAATGTCTGATTGCTTTCAGTGAAGATGGTAGGTACGTTCGTGAAAAATGGGCCAAAAATGGACCAAAAAACAGACCCAAAACAAGCTGAAGAATCTATGGTCTTGGGTTCAGTCAAGATGAAGTTGTGCTCTGAAAAAAAGAAAGATTTTTGCTTAGCTTCAGATTCACTTCCTCTCACTGTGTCTCTTGCACAGTAATAAACTGCCGTGTCTTCTAATTCGAGACTGTTCATTTGCAGATACAGCTGGCTTTTGGCATTGTCCCTGGAAGTGGTGAAGCGTCCCTTCACTTTGTCAGAATATTTAATGCTTGATGAACTTGGATGTATCTCTGAAACCCATTCCAGTCCTTTCCCTGGAGCCTGTCTCATCCAGTACATCCAGGAGCTGCTAAAGGTGAATCCAGAGGCTTGGCAGGAGAGACGGAGGGACTCCCCAGGTCTTCTCACATCCCCTCCAGACTCCACCAACTGGACTTGAGACTGGACAGCTAAAAAGAAAATTGATTTTTTTTTAAATGTGATCTCCTGCACACAGGAGCAAAATGTGGAAATATACTTTATATGGGGGGAGGGGGAATAATTACCTTTCAGGAGTACCAGTAAGGACACAAGTTTTAGCCACATTTTTGCTCCCTCTGATGAGAGAGGATTCAGGTAAAAGAACAAGGTTTAGATTGGTGGGTGTTGTCTGTAAAGGGAAATCATGGGGCTCCTTTAAAGAGGAAATTGTGCCTCGATTTACATATCTGTTGAGATAAAAGAGCCCATGACCAGCACAGGCTTCTATGAATATCACTTCAATGTGCATTTTGTAATTAACACTGCAATCCCAAGAAAAGGATTGTGACCCATTTATTTTTCTGTGAATTGATAGGGAACAGAGCAAATTTACTATGCATTAACTAAAAGAAAATCCCCAGTAGATTAAATGGCGGTTGAAACATAAAGAACACATTTTCAGTTAGACTAGTAAGGTCCACTCGATTCACAAAGTTGAATTCAACCCATATTGTAGACAAATACACTCTCTTATTCCAAAGAGCATGATAAAGATTTTTTTTTTGTATTATCCAAAATATTTTATTTGCTGTGGGTTATCAGTTGTAAAGCCATGTAGGGCTTCCCAGTAAGGATTTTGGTGTTTTGAAAAATTAAATTCTTTTGGATCCCTTGAGAGGAAAATCAATATTTTCTGGATTGGTGTAATTATTTGCATTCATAATGTTTTAACTGTTTTATACGTTCACTAAATATAATAATATAATCCCTTCATATACTTTTTTTTTATTTCCAGCAATGAAATGCCTAGAAAGTTTGTCTGGGGACAAACAAAAATTACATAGATAACAGATAATCAGAGTTGGAAGGGACCTTGTAGATCATCTAGAGCAACCCTCCGCCCAAGCGGGAGACCCTACACCATTTCTGACAAATGGTAATCCAATCTCTTCTTGAAAGTCTCAAGTGATGGTGCTCTCACAACTTTCGAAGGCAAGCTGTTCCATTGGTTGATTGTTCTCACTGTCAGAAAGTTTATCCTTGTTTCCCAGTTAAATCTCTCCTTGTTCAGTTTCCATCCATTATTCCTTGTGTGGCTTACAGGTGCTTTAAAAAATAGCTTGACCCTTTCCTCCCTGTGGCAGCCCCTCAAATATTGGAAGACCGCTATCATGTCTCCTCTGGTCCTTCTCTTTACTAGACTAGCCAAGCCCACTTCCTGCAACCGTTTGTTGTATGTTTTAGCCTCCAGCCCCCTAATCATCCTGGTTTCTCTTCTCTGTACTTTTTCTAGAGGCTCAAATCTTTTTTATAATGTGGTGACCAAAACTGGATGGAGTACTCTAGGTGTGGTCTTACTAAGGCTTTATAGAGCGGTATTAGTATTTCCCTGGATCTTGATTGTATCCCTCTGTTAATACAACTTAGGTTTGCATTAGCTTTTTTGGCTGTTGCTGCACACTGCTGGCTCATATTTAGCTGGTTGTCCACTAAGACTCCAATATCCCTCTCACAGTTAATGTTATTGAGCCTGGTTTCACCCAGTCTATATGTGTACTTTTGGATTTTCTTGCATAAGTGTAGGACTTTACTTTTCTTTACACTGAATTTCATTTTGTTAAATATAGTGCACTGTTCTAGTCTGTCAAGATCCATCTGGATCTTGAGCCTATCTTCTTGGGTGATAGCTATTCCAGCCAACTTAGTATCATCTGCAAATTTGGTAAGTTCCCCTTCTATTCCATCATCTAAGTCATTAATGAAGTTATTGAAGAGTATTGGGCCTAAGATGGAACTTTGTGGCACCCCACTGCTTACTTTGTTCCATGTAGACTTAGACCAGTGGTTCTCAAACTTTTTCAGTCCACCACCCCCTTGGTGCTACAAACTCCCCCACAGTGCCCCCCACCCAGGGTTGGGATTCAAATTTCTGTGGGCGTGCCTAATTTGAGGGTGTGGCTTGCTGGTCATGTGACTGGGTGGGTGTGGCTTGCAGGTCATGTTACCAGATAGGTGTGGTTTGGTGGTAATTTGACTGGGTGGGTGTGCCACGTGACTGGCAAACCAAATACAAGTGGTCCTCACTTAATGGCTGTTTGTTAAGCAAGTGTTCTAATTTATGACTGGCCTCCCCAGAGGTACTTGACCTGTTTTTGGAGTTTTGACAGTCATGCACACACATACACACACATTCCCTTCCAACCCTGCTCGAGCAGGTCATTGGACTAGAATCAGCAAAGCATCTCTGATTAGATTGTGGTAGTGAATAGAATCTAATCAGAGATTCTTTGCCGATTCTTGTTGATTTTTATTTGTATTTTTTATTTTATGTTGCTGAATTGCGTTGACATATGTGTCCTTTCTTGTGCACAACTCAGAAGCTTTTGTGATTCTTTGCAGCAAAAATTACCGACCTCTGACTTTGTTCTACTTTTCAAATGTACTGCCACGTTCTATGTGCCGGCCTTGCAGGTCAACCCCATTGAGCCTGCTGCATCGGAGGGACCTGCCCAAGCAATTCCAAGCAGAGCAGTGCACCAAGTCAATGGGGTGAGCCTGAGAAAGAGAAAGAGAGACAGAGAAAAGAAAGAGAGCGAGAAAGAGAGAAGGAAGAAAAGAAATAGAAAAAGGAAAAAAAAGGGACAGACAAAGAAAGGGGGAGATGGAAGGGACAGAAAGAAAAAGAGATAAAGGAGAGAGGGAGGGAGGAGAAAGACAATGAGATAGCTATTCTAGTCCAATCACCTGCTCCAGTAGAGTTAGAAAGGAGTGTGTGTGTGTGTGTTCTCCTTGTAATTTGCCAGTACATTTTGGTTTTGCCTTCTCTAGAATTGGCACTGTAATATATTGGGTAATAATTTTTTATTGTGGAGATCTGGTCCAATGGATCCTGTTTAAAGCTTCAACAAAATGTGAGAGCTTCCTGATAGTGTTGACCATGTTTCGTCCACAAAACCTTTAATAGAAGCCAAAGATGTTTCAATGTGGAAAGGAGCCTCAGTCTAAACTAGGCCTCATTTCAATCTAATGCTATGGGTCTGTTTTTCTGTCTGTCTGTCTGTCTGTCTGTCTGTTTGCCTGCCTGCCTGCCTGCCTGTCTATCTCTCTCTCTCCTTCTCTCTCTCTCTCTCCCTCCCTCCCTCCCAGATTGGCTTTGTTCTATTTTCCCGATGTGCCTGCGGGGCCGGCGCTTCGAACATGGATGGATGGATGGGTTGATTAATGGATAGATAAAGAATTAGGTAGATAGGTAGGTAGAAAGATTGATAAATAGATAGATCTCTATCTATCTATCTAGAGAGAGAGAGATATTGGTAGATAAATAGGTAGGTAGGTAGGTAGGTAGGTAGGTAGGTAGGTAGGCAGGCAGGCAGGCAGGCAGGCAGGCAAGCAGGCAAGCAGGCATTTAGACAGACAGACCTTTTGGACAGATGTATGGAGAGGTAGGTAGGTAAGTAGGCACTCAGGCAAGCAGGCAGGTAGGCAGGTAGGTCGGTAGGCAGGAAGGCAGACAGACAGACAGACAGACAGACAGGCAGAAAGACAATCTGCTGGCCCCTTTGGGGATGCTAAGAGGCAGCAGGGGGGCATTTGAGGCTGCATTCGACGCGCCTCTCCCCTGCCACCTGTTAGCATTCCCAAGGGCCCGGCAGAGGGGCACTAAAAGGTGTCAAGGGGGAATTTGAGGCACTGGCCCTGCAGGCTCACACGTTGACTGTTGCACCACTCTGGAGACAATGCCTCGAACGCCTCTCTGCCGCCTCTTAGCGCCTTTCTTCCAGCCCTCTTGGGGACTCTAAGAGGCAGCAGGGGGGCGTTCGAGTCACTGGCTCCGGAGCGATGCAAAAATGAGTGAGCCTGCAACCGCCTTTTAGCGTCCCCAAGGGTGCTGGCAGAGAGGCGCTAAGAGGCGGCAGTGGGGCATTCGAGGCTCCAGCTCCAGAGCAGTGCAACAGTCAATAGGTGAGCCTGCGGGGCTGGCATCTTAAACGCCCCCCTGCCACCTCTTAGCGTCCCCTGCTGGTCCCCTTGCCTCTTAGCACCCCCCTAAGGCATGCCACTGCCCCCCAGGGAGCGGTACCACCCACTTTGGGAGCCAGTGGTGTAGCTTTAAAAGGACAACTAAGTGGCTCCTCAAAAGAGGAACCTGTGCCTTGATTTACATACTGGTTGAGATAAAAGAGTTCCTCAGTGCAATGACCTCTTATTCTTTCATTAACAGTCTCTACTTGAATGATTTTTACATAGCTTCCCAGTCCTAAAAAAAGTGAAATCAGCTTTTACATTAGAGTAATGACAAAGGCTTGATAGTTGCCGCATTTCTAAATTCCAATTAATAATTAAATTCCAATTGAATAATAATTAAATATCTATAGCGATTCTCAGTTTATGGAAACATGGTTTTCAATCAACCATGAATATCTATTTGGTTTTCCAGTTCCATCATTTTCTCAGCCAATCTTCCATTCTGGGCCGAATTGAACTTTTCCATTGTTGGGCAGATTGTAGTTGCCCTGCAGTTTTTGAATATTCAGAATTTTTTTTTTCTTCCTTTCCTTTCCTTTCCTTTCCTTTCCTTTCCTTTCCTTTCCTTTCCTTTCCTTTCCTTTCCTTTCCTTTCCTTTCCTTTCCTTTCCTTTCCTTTCCCATCCCTTCTCTCCCTTCTTTTCCCTTCCCCTTCCCTTCATTTTCACTTCCTCTTCCCTTCCCTTCCCTCCCCTTCCCCTCCCCTCTCATCCCTTCTCTTTCCTTTTCCTTTTCACACAACAGATAATCAGATTTGGAAGGGACCTTGTAGGTCATCTAGTCCAACCCCCCCACCCCCCCCGCCCAAGCTGAAGACCCCACACCATTTCTGATAAATGGCAGTCCAATCTCTTCTTGAAAGTCTCAAGTGATGGCACTCCCACAACTTCCGAGGGCAAGCTGTTCCATTGGTTGATTGTTCTCACTGTCAGAAATTTTATCCTATTTTCCAGTTTAAATCTCTCCTTGTTCAGTTTCCATCCATTATTCCTTTTCAGTTTCCTTTTCCCTTTCTCATTCCCATTCCTTTTCCTTCCCTTCCCTTCTCATCTCTTCCCTCCCCTCTCCTCCCTTCCCCTCTCCTCTCCTCTTCTCTTTTTTTCACTGTCCATTAGTCCCAACAGAAAAATATTGGGTTTCAAATATTCTTTAGGTTTTAAAATTTTGTGGATTAATGTATGAATTTGCATCCATAAATTTTTAATTTATTTCCTTATCCATCAAAAGTGATAAATCTCTCTCTGTGGTTTTTATTTCCAGCAAGGATTTGAAATATCTTCATACAATTTCTAAGATGAGAAAGATTCACCTTTTTATAAAAATTCTCATCTTCACAATGACAATTGCGGGCTCCTGAGGTTTTAATTTTTTAAAATATCTTTTCAGTGAACTATTAAGAAGAAAATAATGACAATGACTCAAAAAATGAGACGGTATCTGATGACACTTGTTTTATCCCCTCCCCCACCCCTATTGGGTGCATGGGCAATAGAGTTTCATGTGACAACATTGCCACCAAGTGTCAAAAATGATTATTAGAATACATCTTCCCAATTCTCCAAGGAGATTCTTTTGGTCCAGATGTTTCCTCAACATGATATGGCAGTTTGATAGCCAGAAATATTAACCTAAGCTTTCATTTCTTGCCTTATGCCATAATAGTGTTTTATTGTTCTTGTTCAGTCACTAAGTTGTGTCCAACTCTCTGTGAGCCCATGGACCACAGCACACCAGCTCCCCCTTTTCTCCACTGTCCCCCAAAGTTTGCCCCAAACCTTGTTTTCTGCCACAGTGACACTATCTAATAATCTCATCCTGTGCTATCCCCTTCTCCTTTTTCCTTCAATCTTTCCCAGAATCAGGGTATTCTTTTTTTCAGTGAATCCTGTCTTTTCATTTGGTGCCCAAAGTATTTGAGCTTCAGATTCAGGATCTGTCCTTCCAAAGAGCAGTCAAATCCTTTATGATTGGTTGATATGATCTTTTTCACAATTCACAGGGCTTTCAAGAGTTTGCTACAACACTATAGTTCAAAAGCATGAATTCTTTGGCACTCAGCTTTCCTTATGGCACAACTCTCACAGCCATACATTACTACTGTCAAATTCTGTATCTGTCAACAGTGGTGTCCCGCAAGGTAGTGTTCTAGGACCAACTTTTTTCATACTCTACATAAATGACCTCTGTGATCATATGAAGAGCAACTGCATTCTCTTCGCAGATTATGTAAAGCTATTCAACACCACAGGCAATACAGCTACCCTTCAAAAAGACATTGACTATGGATCAGAATGGTCAAAGAAATGGCAACTTCAAATCTCAGCAAATAAATGCTCTGTCCTACATATTGGCAAAAAACCACAGAAAATAAAATACAGGCTGAATAGTCAAGACCTTGTTGATGATCCAAACTCTGTCAAGAATCTTGGAGTACTCATCTCAAATGATCTAAGTGCTAGAGTCCACTGTAACTACATAGCCAAAAAGACATTAAGAGTTGTTAACCTAATCTTACGTAGGTTTTTCTCTGGTAATATTACACTAATAACTAGAGAACACAAAACATTTGCTAGACCAATACTTGAATGCAGCTCATCAGTCCGGAACCCACATTACGTATCTGATATTACCACAGTTGAGAAAGTCCAGAAATATTTTACAAGACTTCTTCACTCTTCTACTCATTGCTGAATACCTTATGACACCAGACTCAAAATTCTAGACCTTGAAAACCTAGAACAACGCCGCCTTCGGTCAAATCTATGTATAGTATATAAAATCATACATTGCAATGTCCCACATGTCAATGAATACTTCAGCTTCAACCATAACAACACAAGAGCAAACAATAGATACAAACTCAAGGTTAATTGCTCTAAACTTGATTTCAGCAAATATGACTTCAGCAACAGAGTGGTCAATGTCTGGAATACTTTACCTGATTCTGTGGTTTCTTCCCCAAACCCCAAAAACTTTAACCTTAGACTGTCTACTGTTGACTTCACCTCTTTCCTAAAAGGACTGTAGGGGGCGTACATAAGCGATTCAAAGTGCCTACCATTCCTCTCCTATTGTTTCTTTTATATTTGATTTTTCTTATATGTATCCATGTATTCATAACTATGTTTTATTTATAACTATTATTTTGAAAGCAATTGACAAATAAAATAAAATAAAATAAAATAAAATAAAATAAAATAAAATAAAATAAAATAAAATAAAATAAAATAAAATAAAATAAAATAAAATAAAATAAAATAAAATAAAATAAAATAAAATAAAATAAAATAAAATAAAATAAAATAAAATAAAATAAAATAAAATAAAATAAAATAAAATAAAATAAAATAAAATACTGGGCTAATGCCATGATACTGGATCTTACCAAATCAAGAGCCATGGTGGCAATGTGGTTAGAAGGCAATATTGCAGGCTAATTCTGCCAACTACCAACGGTTTGATTCTTACTGGCTTAAGGTAAACTTCCAGCCTTCCAAGGTTGGTAAAATGAGGACCCAGATTGTTGGGGATAATATGCTGACTCTGTAAAACACATAGAGAGGGCTATAAATCACTATGAAATGGTATATAAATTTAAGTTGCTATTTCTATTTCTATAGTAATAGATCATTTTTAATTCCTTCCTTCCTCCCTTCCTCCCTCCCTCCTTTCTTTCCTTCCTTATTCCTCCCTCCCTCCCTCCCTCCCTTCCTTCCTTTCTCTCTTTTCTTTTTCATTTAAGCCAGACCACCTGGTAAATGAGGAATGTAAAAGTGAAATTTTCAAGCCATTTTCGTCATTTTTTTTCATTTTCTTCCAACAATTGTTCTTGCTGGCCTAATTGGACAGCAAAAACAAAAACACTTCGACTTCACCGTAGATGGTGGCCCATTGATTAATCCCAGATTTGGGACTGAATAAAGTTGCAAGTCAAAGAAAAGAAAGTTCTTGTTTGTCCTTAGATTCATTTCCTCTCACTGTATATGTGGTGCAGTAATAGATTGCCATGTCTTTAGGTTTGCCGCTGTTCATTTGTAGGTACAGCTAATTTTTGGCATTATCCCTGGAGATGGTGAAGCATCCCTTCACTCTGTCAAGGTAGTTAATACTACCAGAATTTTAGCTTATCTATGCCACCCATTCCATTCCTTTCCCAGAAGACTGCATGGAATAGCTACTGATATCAAACCCACTGCATGGAATAGCCACTGATATCACATCCAGAAACTTGGCAGGATAGATGGAGAGACTCTCCAGGTATTCTCTTGTCCCCTCCAGATTCCACCAATTGGATATCAGATTGGATACCTAAAAGGAAAAATAGTTGAATCAGCTCTCTTGTATACAAGATTTAAAATGGGAAGGAAATGACTAGGAAAGACAGAATGACCTCTCATTACTGTTAGTAATGACAACAAGGTGAACAACAAAATCATTTTACTCCCTCTGACCAATGGATGGGAATCAATAGGAGAAGATTCAGAGAAATGCACAAACTTTGTGTTGGTGGGTATAGCCTGAAAACAGAAAAGGGGGAAATTGTTTCCTGCTTTCCATATTGCTTGCGATAAAAGAGTTTCTCAGTGTATTCACTTACAGATTTCTTTGAACAGATCTACATATGTCATTTTCAATTAATATTACAGTCTTAAGCATGCTTTATTTTATTTTCCATTGAGTACTAATAATAGAAAAACAAAATAGCAGAGTTGGAAGGGACCTTGGAGGTCTTCTAGTCCAACTCCCTGCCTAGGCAGGAAACCCTATACCATTTCAGACAAATGGTTGTCCAGTCTCTTCTTAAAAACCTCCAGTGTTGGAGTATTCACAACTTCTGGAGGGAATTTATTTCATTAATTAATTGTTCTCACGTCAGGAAATTCTCCTTAGTTCCAGCTTGCTTCTCTCCTTAATTAATTTCTATCCAGTGCTTCTTGTTCTGTATTCAGAAGCTTTGTGGAGTAGATTGGGCTTCTGTTCTTTGCAACAGCCCTTTAATAATAATAATAATAAGCATGGAGTGTCATGATCCATAGAGTGGCTGATGCTCGGACATGACTGAATGGCTGACAACAACCACAGGGGACAAATGCCTGATTGCTTTCAATGAGAATTTGAAAAATCCCACCACTGCTCAATATAATGGGACTTAAATGTGCACGAAAGGTTGTTTTATGAAACAGGATACAAAAAGCTAATTCCCAAGAATAGTTTTCTTGGGGATGAGAGGAAGAAAAGAAAATCTGGGAGATTTTGAAGGTTTACTAAATCATCCAAACCCCAACTTTGGTTTTGTGATAGGAAGTATATTTAGAACAATTTCTCTGTTCTGGGTTGTATTGGATGTTTAATTATTCATACAGAGGTCAATGGGAGTGATTACATTTGAGTGAGTGTATAGCTCTGTGATGTGGACATTATGAGATTGATTTTCCTTAGAAACATGAACAATTTAGGGGTGTACAGGATGAGGGCACCACATTCTTTCTCACATTAATTTCCTTATTAAGCCATGTAGATGATGGATTGCAATTTTACTTAAGCTGAGAAGTTAGAGGGGTTGTAGCAGGAACTACCAAGCAACTACTTCAAGACAGGAAGACAGTCCCAAATATTTAATCTCAGAGGGCTTCTTGGAAAGGAGTTTGGATATTGCCAATGTTTTCCACCCTTGAGTTAACCCAACTGAGAAAAGACAGCTTCAGGATTAAGGGCATTGAATATATATTAATGTAAAAGGAATGAAAAAGGAGCAAATTTCACAAAATAGCCAAATACTGGAGAATTGGCAGCACTAAGAATCAAAGGCGCCTGAATTGCAAACTATATCAAGGAAGAACTGTAAAATATAATTCTATATTACTACCTCAAACTAAATTTTAACTTTTTATAACTAACCAGTTGACTCTACTAGCCAGAGACTTTCTTTCTTTTGCTCTACCAAAGGTCTAACCAGGTTGCCCACTGCTTACTCCAAGATTAAATCTCAGTTTTTACACAGTACCATGGAGATTTGTGTACTTCTTCTCATTCCAATTAGATAATTCTGTGATTGAGGCATTTTGGAGAGATGGTCTGTGAGAAATCCTTGATTGTCATCAAATATACCTCCTCTTACCATGTGTCATGTGCAGTACTAGACTGTGTATCATCAGCTTTGAGGCTGTTCATTTGCCACTACAGCATCAATAGACTGGGGTTCAGTCAAGATGAAGTGGTGCTCTGAAAACAGAAAGGTTTTTGCTTGGCTTCAGATTCACTTCCTCTCACTGTGTCTCTTGCACAGTAATAGACTGCCGTGTCTTCTAGTTTGAGGCTGTTCATTTGCAGATACAGCTGGCTTTTGGCATTGTCCCTGGAGGTGGTGAAACGTCCCTTGACTTTGTCTGAGTATCTAATGGTACCAGAACCTTCGCTTATGAATGACACTCATTCCAGTCCTTTCCCTGGGGCCTGTCTCACCCAGTGCATCCAGGAACTACTAAAGGTGAATCCAGAGGCTTGGCAGGAGAGACTGAGGGACTCCCCAGGTCTTCTCACATCCCCTCCAGACTCCACCAACTGGACTTGAGACTGGACATCTAAAAAGAAAATTGATTTTTGTTTTTAAATGTGATCTCCTGCACACAGGAGCAAAAGGTGGCAATACATTTTATATGGGGGAAAATAATTACCTTTCAGGAGTACTAGTAAGGACACAAGTTTTAGCCACATTTTTGCTCCCTCTAAATGAGTGGAGGGAATTGATGAGAGAGGATTCAGGAAACAGCACAAGGTGGTAGGTGTTGTCTGAAAAGGGAAACCATGAGGCTCCTTTAAAGAGGAAATTGTGCCTCGATTTACATATCTGTTGGGATAAAAGAGCCCTGCAGTGTTAATTACAAAATGCACACTTCTCTGAACATCCTTTCTGTGTGCATTTTGTAATTAACACTGCAGCCCCAAGAAAAGGATTGTGACCCATTTATTTTTCTGTGAATTGATAGAAGAAAGAGCAAATTTACTATGCAGTAACTAAAAGAAAATCCCAAATAGATTAAATGGTGGTTGAATCACAAAAAACACATTTTTAGCTAGATTAGTCAGGTCCACTCAATTCACAAAGTTGAACTCAACTCATATTGTGGCCAAATACACTCTCTTATTCCAAATAGCATGATAAATAATTCTCTTTGTATTATCCAAAATATTTCATTTACTGTGGGTTATCATTTGTAAAGACAGATAGGGCTTCCCAGTAACAATTTTGGTCTTTTGAAAAATTAAATTCTTTTGAGATCCCTTGAGAGGAACTCCAACATTTTCTGGATTGGTGTATATACTTGAATCCATTAAGCTTTAACTGTTTTACATGTTCACTGAATATGATAACACAATCTCTTCATATCCTTTTTTTTTCATTTCCAGCAAAGGTTTGAAATGCCTACAAAGTTTGACAGGTGACAAACAAAAAATTATACATTATTTTGTTAAACAAAAACAGCTTCCTGGTCAGCTCTCTAACCTCCTGAGATGGGAAATTTTTCTCCGATATATTTTGGTATTTTTATGCAAATAATAAAAAAAAATCACTCTTCCAAAACAGACAATTTATATTTAAACATATTTTATTCCCTAGACCATCCTCTCCAGCTGAATGGGCCATAGGATTTTCTATGAGAGCATGGCTTCTAGAGTTAAAAATGAAGCAAGGACTCATTGTCTTAATTTTCCAAAGAGATTTGTTCAGAGCAGATATTTCCTCATTGTGTGTTTGCCAGTTTGGATATTTAGAAGGATTATCCTAAGGCTTCCTTTTCACCCTTCTGCCAGGACACTAAATGAGTATATTCTATTCCAGTGAAGTCAGATCAACTGGTAGACTTGGGATTTTTTATTTTCTTACAGAAAACTTTTTTAATACCTATACCCAAGCTTCTTGAAGTTCTTACTAGATAATTATCATTGATAACCCAGCATTTGTGGCTTAGACAAGTTGAAGAGCTCCTGAAGAAAGGAAGGTTTTTGTCTGGCATCAGATTCACTTCCTCTCACTGTGTCTCTCACACAGTAATAGACTGCTCTGGCTTGAGGCTGTTCATTTGCAGATATACCTTTTGGCACTGTCCCTGGAGATGGTGAAGCGGCCCTTGACTTTGTCTGAGTAGTGAATATTACCAGACCTAGGGCTTATATATGCCACCCATTCCAGACATTTCCCAGCAGGCTGCCCACCAAGACACACCCACAGAACCGGTAGTAAAAAAAAGTGAATCTCACCACTGGCCAGTCAGTTGTAGCCGAGTGTAGAATCCCAGCAATTCCTTAGCTCCATCTGACTGTCCTACAGGTCTGTGCAGAGATGTAGATGAATTAGCTTATCTCACTGCTAACATTTTTTAAAAAAACTTTTCTTTATAGTATTTTCAATATGTGATACACATACCACCATGCAGATGCTGAAGTACCACTGGTGGTACATGTTCTACAGGTTAAGAAGCAGTGGTTTAAAGGATTTACCCTGAAGTTTCATTTTCAAGCTTCTCCCATGATACTAAAGGACAATATCCCATTCCATGTTTTTTTGTTTTGTTTTCTAAAAATAGATTATGTTGCAAACGGAGAAGATGAAACTGAATTTAAGTCATTTTAATCATCTTCTCTTTTTTCCCCAGCAAACTCTCTGATACCCAGAATAAAACATCCTTACAATGGATGGAAGACAATGATCCATCCTCATTGACTAATTCTGCGGCTCTATCAAATTGAAGAGCTGCTCCAAAGAAAGGAGGGTTCTTCTCTGGTTTTAGATCCAGTTCCTTTTACTGTGACTCTTGCACAGTAATAGACTGCTGTGTCTTCAGCTTTGAGGCTGTTCATTTGCAGATACAGCTGGGTTTTGGCATTGTCCCTAGAGATGGTGAAGCGTCCCTTCACTTTGTCTGAGTATTTAAGAGTATCTGAATTGTAGCTTATGTATGATACCCATTCCAGTCCTTTCCCTGAAGACTGCCTCAACCAGTGCATTCCGTAGCCATTATAGAAATATACAGAGGCTTGGCAGGAGAGATGGAGGGATTCTCCAGGTCTTCTCACATCTCCTCCAGACTCCAACAGTAGCTGACATTGCATTCCTAAAAAGAAAGGATTTTCTAGTGAGATCTCATGCATAGAGGAACAGAACTTGGAAATAAACCATATACAGGGGAAATATTTACCTTTAACCCTCTAATGACTGGTGGGAATTGAGGAGAGAGGATTCAGGAAACAGCATAAGGTTTAGATTGGTGAGAGTTGTCTGAAAAGGGAAACCATGGGGCTCCCTTAAAGATGAAATTGTGCCTCAATTTATATATTTGTTGGGATAAAAGAGCCCTTGACCAATACATTTCTGTGAACATCACTTACACGTGCATTTTGTAATTAACAGTGCAAGAGAAGGACACTTTTTTTTCTTTGAATTTCTAGGAGTATGAGTCAGTTTACTATGCATTAATTACAAAAAAGGTTTAAAAATTTTAACTACTTTTCAAAATTGTCTTATGTAATAGAGAAGAAATTGATAAATATTTAAGGAAACTTATTGGAGAGGATAAAAAAAAGCTAGCACATTTCAATTAGGACATTTTCTGTGAGAGTGATTGTGATGTCCCGGCCAGTCTATGGGAATTGGATAGTTACTTAGGAATTATGAGCTGTCCCCTTAAGGGAATGCATCATAGTAAATGTAGTTAAAGGAAATAGTTCTGGGAAATAGTTCATGTCACGTGGCCACATCTTTAATCTCGATTTGTAACTAATTTGACCCCTGATTGGTTGGGGGAGTTTTCCTCACTTTTGTCTGAATTCCCTAACTCATGGCAGCTGCTTTCTATCGCTATGAGATGGGTTAGGAGATAACCATCTTTTACCTACAAATCAGATATGCACATAAAGAACTTCTTCACAAATGTGAGTCATGAAGATACCTGACGAACCATTAATAAATACTTTGTATTGATGTTTTGTTGAATTTATCTACCTCTGAAAAGAATACAGAAAAGTGATTCTTTAACCATTGTTTATTATATGGAAAATCCCAGCAACCTTCAAGGTAACCTGGCTTGGAGAGTCAAAACTGAAGCAAGGATCTTTTTAATTCTCCAAGGAGATTTGTTCAGAGCAGGTATTTCCACAATGTGTGTTTGACAGAAGAACTATCCTAAAGTTTTCTTCCCATCCTTTCCTCATAATACTAAAGGACTACATTCCATTCCAGTGAAGCCAAATCTACTTGTAAACAGGGAAGCAGACTTGAATTATTTAAAAAAAATTGTACAGCAAACATTTTGATACCTAGGAACCAAACCTCCAGAAGTTCTCACTGATCAATGATCAAATCTCAATGATCAAATCTTATTGAAATATTATTGAAATATCATTGAAATAATAATTACCTTTCAGGAGTACTAGTAAGGACACAAGGTTTAGCCACATTTTTTGTTCGCTCTAAGAGACAGCAGAGGATTCAGGAAATAGCACAAGGTTTGTGCTAGTGGGTGCTGTCTGAAGAGGGAAACCAATGGGCTCCTTTAAAGGGGAAAATATGCCTCAGTTTACATATTTGTTGGGATAAAAGACATTTCAGTCAGTGATGGGATTCAAATTTTTTTTACCACTGGTTCTGTGGGTGTGGTTTGGAGAGTATGGCAGGGGAAGGATATTGTAAAATCTCCAGTCAGTGGTGGTATTTGCTGGTTCTCCGAACTACTCAAAATTTCCACAACCGGTTCTCTAGAACAGGTCAGTACCTGATGAATGCCACCTCTGATTTCAGTGAACTTACAAAATGTAACTTACATCTTTATTTTGTAATTAACATTCTACTCATAAGAAAAATTTTGGTCACATATTTTTCTTTGAGCTAATAGGAAAAAGAGCCCATTTATTGTACATTAATTAGAAAAAATGGTTTAAAAATTAATAGGGAATAAATGGACATTTAAGTTTCATTTAAGTAAACATATTAGAGAGGATTAAAAAAGCTACCTTATTTGAATGAAAATGTTTGCTATTAGGTTGCTTCTTAAACCATGCTTTACTTTATGGAAAATCCCAGCTGTCTTCAAGGAACACTTTTTCAGCTAAGCAAGTTGGCGGTACTCAACTCACAAAGTAAAACTTAAGTCATATTGTAACAAAATACAGTCTCTCAATTCAAACAAAATGATAAATAATTCTCTTTGTATTATCCAAACATTTTGTTTGCTCTAGGTTTTCTACTGTAAACTCAGACATGGCTTCCCAGTAAGGATTATATCATATTATCTCAAGAAGTGAAGTTCTTTTGAGTTCCATGGAGACATACTAGGCTTCTGCCATGCTACTGAAGGACAATATTCTATTGCAACCTTTTCACAGACTGTACCTTTTTTAGGATATAGCAATATTCGAGTAGCACCTAGTAAAGTGTCAAAAAGTTGATGACCAAAAAAAAAGGGAGTGGTGTTGTTGTTATAAAATACGGGTAGTTCTTGACTTACAACAGTTTGCTTAATGATTGAAGTTACAACGGTACTAAAAAAAATTACTTATGACCATTTTTCACACTTATATCTATTGCATCATCCCTAGAGTCATGTGATTTGCATTCGGATGCTTGGCAACCGATTCATATTTATGACGGTCATACTGTTTCAGGGTTACATGATTCCTCTTTTGCAAGCTTCTGACAAGCAAAGCCATTGGGGAAGCAAGATTCACTTAAAAACCATGTTACTAATTGAACAACGGCAGTGATTCCCTGATCGAATGTGGCAATAAAAGTTGTAAAATGGGACAAATTTCTCATTTAAGAAATTTCTCACTTAGCAACATAAATTTTGGGCTTATTGGAAGGAAAATCCATCTGGTTCAGTTCCAAGCTGGGAGAAAGGCACTAGAGACAAAATGGAGGCTGGAAACCGATTGGTAAGAAAGGTTCACTTTATTGATGAAGCAGAACCACCAAGCATATGTGATTCTTGGCAGGTGACAAAATGGAGTGGAGACTGAGTGGGTTTTTATACCTTCTTTGGGCTTTGTATTTGAGCTTCCTGTTCCTGTGCAAGAACATGTCCTCTAATGTTTTATTGGCTGTTGTCAGATTCCTTTGGGGTCATGTAGCAGTTATGTAGGGGTCATAGCTGGCTCTATAAGCAAAAGAGGGAATGAAATCCTAGATGTTTGACTGAGCTAATCTGGTTAACCTTTTGTTTGTTGCTTATCTGAGTTTCTGTCTTGTCCCAATCTTTCCAAATGAATTACCAAATCTGCATTTCCAAAATCTGGCCCCCTCAGTTTCTGCTTGGGGCAGGGAAACTGTGGAAGGTTTTCCCTTAAGATTTCCATTTCTTCTAGAGGGAACTGTAGTATTCTGTCTTTTTAATATTTCCAAAATATTTCATTCTTGGGGGGGAGTCTTTCCACAGGCTCAGCTGTAGTTGTAGATAGTTGAGAACTATCTGTACACTCATTTTTAATGTGAAACTTGTGCTTGTTTCTCTGACATTAATCTTTGCACTGTTCTATCTTTTTCTCTCCCTCTGCTTATCTCAGAGAATCCTGTCCTCTTCTCTTTCCGTTATCATTTTTCCATTCCCTTTACCCACAAAATCTCCTCTTTATATATCTTCTCCCCTCCTCTCTCCCCCTTCCTCCTTCTTTTCTCTTTCATGCAGATAGAGATGTACAACTGAGTATCATCAGCATACTGATGGAACTCTACCCCGAAACCACGGATGATCTCACCCAGCAGCTTCACATAAATGTTGAACAGCAGGGGCGAGAGCACCGACTCCTGAGTGCCTCGGCCCCCCCGTCAACACAAATTGCGAACGGTCAGTGAGGAAGGAGGAGAACCACCGTAAAACGGTGCCTCCCACTCCCAACCCCCCCAACTGCCGCAACAAGATACTGTGGTCGACAGTATCAAAAGCCGCTGAGAGGTCTAACAGGACCAAGACAGAGGAACAACCCCTGTCCCGGGCCCTCCAGAGATCATCCACCAATGTGACCAATGCCGTCTCTGTGCTGTGCCCGGGCCTGAAACCCAATTGGAGGGGGTCTAGGTATACCGCTTCATCCAGGTACTGAGGGAGCTGACGTGCCACCACGCTCTCAACAACTTTTGCAACAAAGCGAAGGTTGGAGACCGGACGACAATTTGATAATAATGCTGGATCCAGGGACGGTTTCTTGAGGAGGGGCCACACCACCGCCTCTTTCAAAGCGGCGGGTAGAAGCCCCTCTCTCAAGGAAGCATTGATAATCCCTTGGAACCAGCCTCGTGTCACCTCCCGAGTGGCCAAGACCAGCCAGGAGGGGCACGGGACCAATAAACAAGGGGTGGCATTAAGCCCCCCCAGTATCCTGTCCACGTCCTCCAGAGTAACAGGATTGAACTCATCCCAAATGACCTCCCCGAAATCCACCCCCGTCCCCCCGCCCGGAGATGCCCAGTCAGAGTCCAACTCATCCCGGATCTGAGTGATTTTGTCCTGCAGAAACCTAGAAAAATCCTCAACCCGTCCCTGCAAGAGATCCTCCCGCGCCCCCACCTCCAAAAGGGAGCGGGTCGCCCTGAACAGTTTTCCGCGGACACAATAAGGGTGGAGAGGTAAGACCTCCTTGCCATCCTTATCGCCACTAAATACATCTTAATATAAGATCGTAATAGTGTTCGGTCAGACCCAGAGCGGCTGGCCCTCCAATTACTCTCTAGGCATCTTTTCCAGCGCTTCATCTCCCTTAGCTCCTCAGAAAACCAAGGAGCCACCTGGGATCGGCACCGGGTCAGAGGCTGCAAGGGCACGACCCGGTCAAGGGCCCCAGCGGCCACCCTATCCCAGGCGGCGACCAGGCCCTCGACCGAGTCGTGTGTGTGAGCATCGGGAAATGGCCCAAGCTCCATCAGGAACCTATCTGGGTCCATCAGGCGCCTAGAGCAGTACCATTTTATCGGCCCCGTTTCCCTGAGGCCAGGGGGTGTGGAATTGAAGTCGAGTCTCAGGAGCGAATGATCAGTCCATGACAGGGGTTCTACAACTACGTCCCCTATACCAAGATCATTCTGCCACTGATCAGAGACAAAAACCAGATCTAGGGTGTGACCCCCCCAAGTGAGTAGGATCCCGAATTAGTTGGGTCAGGCCTATGGCTGTCATGGAAGCCATGAACTCCTGAGCAATCCCCGAGGCCCCACCGGCAGATGGCAGGTTGAAATCCCCCATGACCATAAGCCTGGGGGTCCCAACCGCCAAGCCGTCTATGACCTCAAGGAGCTCAGGCAGGGCCGATGTCACATAGCAGGGAGCCAGGTATGTGACCAACAAGCCCACCTGAAGCCTGGGACCGAACTTCACAAAAAGGGACTCACATCTGGTCGTCTGAGAAACAGTGGATTCCCTAGGACACAGATCCTCCTTAATAACCACCGCAACCTCCCTCCCCTCCCCTGGGCCCTCGGCCGATGAAAAGCCCGAAACCCAGCTGGGCACATCTCCACCAGAAGAACTTCCCCCTCTTGGCCCAGCCAGGTTTCGGTAATACCCACCAGGTCCGCTCCCCCCTCACAGATCAAATCATAAATGAGAGGGGCCTTGTTAATAACGGACCTGGCATTACACAACATCAGCCGAAGGCCCAGGGCCCGATCGCTCGGACCACCCGGGGAACGGGACATGACAAGGGGTTTGGAGTGCGCCACTGCAGACAAACAGCGGGGGCGCGCTCCCAATACAGAATATGGCCCCCTATAACCACCAAATCTGCCTCTCCCGCTCACCGTACTAATAGATTTTATTTCACCCTCCCCGGAACAGCCCCCCATCCTCAACATGGCCCCACCCGACCCCAGCACCTCCCGGCAGCACTCGACCTGTGGCCTGGCCCCAGCCCCAGGCGGGTTGTCCCCCAACCCCCGCCCGGCCACCCCTAACCCCAATAAAAATCTAGATAAAAATTTACAACAACCCTCCCTCAAGCGCTTCTTGCGGCCACAGGTGTGTTTAAAATTTCTCTCAAGGATATTCAAAACAACATAGCATCTCGAGAGAGTACAATTCTTACTGGGAAAGGTAGGTCTGTGTTTCCACCAGATAACCTACAAAATATTTTGGATAATACAAAGATAATTTTTTGTCATTCTGTTTGAATTGATAGACTGTGATTTAAGTTTCAGTGTTGTGGTGTATGCAACATTCAACATTCAACATTCAACGTGTTCCTTGAAGCTTAACTGCCATTTAACCCTTAATCACAGATGTACTATTTCAGCTATGCTATTACAGACATTAGGTCAAAATGACTGCTGTAACTGCTGGTTGTAGTCCAGGTAATTGCACTACAATATTGTGACTAATGGTTCTGGACCCATTGCTTCCAAAAGGTGCAAAGGCCCTTTGAATTTGTTCTTGCCATATATATTATTGTGCAATATAGATTGTACCTAGTCATCAATTTCATCAGAAGCTTACTCATCTCTGAATTCAGAATTGGTGGCAGATGTGGGTTCCTCATTGTCCATTATAAAATGTTCATTGCAATCCAATTTCACTTCACTCAGATCACTCTCTGTTTCTTCATACCATTTTAGAACAGTTTCTTTGAAGTTTAGATCACCAAATCACACCAAATCTGGCGGAAAGCAAGGCCCCAGCTTTATAAAAAATATATACATTAACAAAGATCTGCAGTCAAAATGATCACAACTCAAATTCAAATGCTGCTACAGAAAACACCAAATAAATCCTGCGAGCACGATGCTGCATACACTCTTATTGGCAGCTATTCATAACCAGTACAGTCCATTTCTAAAAATAGGAGTGTTCCGAACATTTTGGAAAACTATTGTGGTCACTATGACCATGGGTCTGTGGTTATGTGTTAATGAATTTGAGATTGTCCATAAAGGAAACAAAAGTTAAGGAAGCAATTTGATAGCAAACATTCTAACTCTGATGAGTAAGTAAGTTTAATCTCCAATATCTGGAATCATGTTGAGAGTGGCGGAAATTTTTCAGGCTTTTCTTTCAGTTCATGTACAATAAACTGGCTCTTTTTCCTATTAACTCACAGAGGAAAAATGGATATGAACCCTCTCTTTAGGACTGAAATACTAATTGCAAAATGCACTTGAAAATTATATTCACTGAAATATATTAGCCAATGCCCTGAGGGCTCTTTTATACTAACAGATATGTAAATTGAGACATACATTCCCTTTTAAAGAGCCCCATGGTTTCCCTCTTCAGACAACACCCACCAACCTAAACTTTGTGCTATTTCCTGAAACCTCTCCTGTCAATTTCATCTAGTTATTAGAGGAACAAAAATGTGGTTGAATCTTGTGTCCTTACTAGTGCTCCTCAAAGGTAATTATTTCCCCTATGTAAAGTTTATGTCCATGTTCTGCTCTTGTATGCAGGTGATCTCATTTAAGAAAATTATTTTTAGGTATCCAGTCTCAAGAACAGTTGGTAGAATCCGGTGGAGATGTGAGAAGACCTGGAGCGTCCCTGAGTCTCTGCTGCCAAGACTCTGGATTCACCTTCTGGGATGAACTGGATCAGACAGGCTCCAGAGAAAGGACTGGAATGGGTTGCAGGCATCTACTCTGATTCCAGTGGAAAGTTCTACTCAGACAAAATCAAGGGACATTTTACCATCTCCAGGGACAATGCCAAAAACCAGCTGTATCTGCAACTGAACAGCCTCAGCAGTCTAGTACTGTGCAAGACACAATGAGAGGAAGTGAGTCTGAGGCCAAGCAAAAACCTTTCTTTCTTCAGACTAAGCCACAGATCCTGGATTAGTCAATGAGGATTGATTTTTGTTATTTCCATCATAATTAACTGACCCAGAAGAACATTTGCCATCTCAAGAGGATAGAAGGCTACAGGGAAGCTGAGAATTGGTATAAAATAATTTACCATTGGTGTTTGTCAGCAGATAATGTGTCAATGTATTTCAAATCTTTCCTGGAAATGAAAACAAAAGGACAGGATTTTACTACCATATTCAGTGACCATGTAAAACAGTTAAAAATTATAAATATAAGTCCTGCCTCAGATCTTTGATTAGCCAATTAAGATTGATCATCTTCTAGATACCCAATTGGAGAGTTTGCTGTAAGAAAATGTAAGATGATAGATATGGCTTGAAAATTGCAGTTTCATCTATTCAGTTTACAAAGTGATCATTCTTAAGGAAAAACAACAACATGGAATGGAATATGGTCCTTTAGTGTTGTTGGAAGAAATATCCACCTGGTTCAGCTCCAAGTGGAGAGAAAGACACTGGAAACATGGATGCTGATTGCAAAGATGGTTTATTGATGAACCCACATAGGTTTGAGGTCTGGGCAGCTGACCACCTGGAGTGGAGTGTGAGGGTTATTTATACCAGTGGTTGCCAACCTGTGGGCTGGGACCGTTGCTGGTCCATGAGAAAATTTTGGTGATCCACAGAGAAATGTCCTACCAAAGCCTCCCCCCAAAACCAATTAATTCATGCTGCGCAGGAACATAAGGCCCACATGGCCTGCCCACTCGCTGGCCCCCACTCTTCAGCCAAGCGGAAACCTTACCTTGAGTCAAGCCACACAAGCTGGAACTAGAAGGTAAAAGCAATGATGGGGAGGGAAATCTGCCCCCTTGCTGACATTGGTGGGAAAATCAGTCCCATATTCCAGAGCTGCAGTAATCACAAGACTGGCCCTTTGGTCATCCCAGAGCAGCTGCTCCTCCACCCGGGTGCACCTGTTTGCCATGGATTGGAGGAGCTGTTCTGGGATGACCAAAGGGCCAGTCTTGTGACTACTGCAGCTCTGGAATACAGGACCAGCCCATGGTTGGGTTGGAAATCTCCGCCATAGGGGGTAGCATGTGTAATGTGCAAATTTGCAGGTGATGCAATGTGCAAACAGCAGCACAGCCCTCACCGACCAGGATGAGGTAATGATGCTATTGTGGCAAGAGGGGGCATTGGCACAGGCAGGCTGAAGCAGCAATGGACATAACAGGCACGTGCAGGAGTGCTGGGTACTTGCATTTGCACAGCATAAGCATTCTACCTTACTTGAGAAGCCCGGCTGAAATTTCCTCTGCTGCTTCTGAGAACACATGCCACCCCTATGACAGAGATTTCAAACCCCATCACAGGCTGGTCCCATAATCATAGTCACAAGACTGGCCCTTTGGTCATCCCGGAGCATCTCCTCCAGTCCATGGCAGGCAGTGCACCCAGCGGGAAGAGCACTTGTTCCAGGATGACCAAAGGGCTGGTCCTGTCACTACTGCAGCTCTGGAATACCGTCAGTCAAAATTCATATTAGTGGTCTGTGGGATTTAAAATTATAAGTTTGGTAGTCCCTGAGGTCCAAAAGTTGGTGACTCCTGATTTATATCCTCTCTTGGGCCTTGCCCTTGAGCCTCCTGTTCCTGTAGCAAAAGTATGTATTCTATGGGTTGCTGTCAGACTCTCATGGACTATGCATGGGTCTGAGGTTATCTGAGCTCCAGGTTTGGTTGAAGCTTGGAGGGTAGTGTTGTAATGAGGAGGCTTGTGTTCTGAAAGGGTGTTGGCTAATTCCTACTGTGTGTTAATGGCTTTGTCCTGGTTTAGATCTTGACTGAGGACTAATCCCACCACCCTGAGGCTGAAGGTCTTTTGTCTTGTAGATGGGCTGGCCCAATCTTGCTGGGGCTATTAAGAAAAGTGGTGGTTGCTTTTCAAGAGCATGTTTTTTCTTAGGGAAATATAATATTCTGCCTTTTTAATATTTGTCAAAATATTTCATTCTTATAGGAATGACAGAAACTTGGAAATGAAACTTCAGGGTAAAACTTCTAAACTGTCATTCATCTATTGAGGAAACATCTGGACCCAAAGAATCTCCTTAGAAATATGGAGCATGCTTCCTTTCTCATTTTTGACACTGGGGGGCAATGCTGTTATATGAAATCCCATTGTTGATGGACCTGGTGGGAGAGGGGAAGGGAATTAAAACAACAGTCATTAGATATTTTAGAGGCTGGATACTTTTTATTTTATTTTTATTAGAACTCAATGAAATGTTATCAAGAAAACGTTACGTAGCAGGAGACTTCAATATGAAACTTATCAAGATATTGCAAATCTTTCGTGGAAATGGAAACAACATGAAAGGGCAATATTGTCTTATTTAGTGACCATATAAAACAGCTAATATTTTATAGTTGCACACACACACACACACACACACACACACACACACAACAATCTAGAAGATTTTAAAGTTTCTCTAAATAGAATTTAAAAGAATTTAATATCTCGAGAGAGTATAATCCTTACTAGGAAGCCATTATCTGTTTACACCAGATAACGTACAGCAAACATAATGTTTTGGATAATACAAAGATAATTGCTTATCATTCTGTTTCAATTGAGAGGCTGTATTTGATTACAATATGATTTATGTTTCTGAGTTGAGTGGATTCAATTAGTCGAGCATCCAAAGTGTTCCTTAAGGCCATCTAATATATTTGGGCTGTTCCATAAAATAAACAAAGGTTCAGGAAGCAATTTTGTAGCAAACATTCTAATTCTGACATTCGAACCAATCTGTAATAAATAAATTTATGCTCTAATATTTATAATCATTTATAGAATGGGCTGAAATTGTTCTTTTTCTTAGTTCATATACAATAAACTGGCCCTCATTCCTATTAACTCATATGGGAAAAAAATGGGTCTGAATCTTTTTTTTAGGCCTGGAATGTTAACTGCAAAATACACATGAAAGTTATATATATTCACATAAATGTTTTAGTCAATGACCTATAGGGCTCCTTTATCCCAACATGTATGTAAATGGAGGCACTATTTCCTCTTTAAAGGAGCCCCATAGTTTTCAGACAACATCCACCAACATAAACCTTGTTCTATTTCCTGAAACTATGACAAGGAATAATGAAAGCCAGACAAGGAATAATGAATGGAAACTGGTCAAAGAAAGATTCAACATGGAAATAAGGAGACATTTTCTGACAGTGAGAACAATCAACCAATGGAACAGCTTGCCTTAGGAACTTGTGGTAGCTTCATCACTGGAAGTTTTCAAGAAAAGACTGGACCGCCACCTGTCAGAAATGGTACAAGATCTTTTACTTGAGGGGTTGAATTGGACTACATGACCTACAAGGTTTCTTCCAACTCTGTTACTCTCCAGGGAGATTATTTTGGTGCAGATGTTTCTTCAATAGGTGAATGGCAATTTGGATGTTTAGCAGGTTCATCCTGAAGTTTCATTTCCAGCCTTCTCTCATATAACTAAAGGACAATATTCCATTTCATTTTTTCCCCCTGAAGATTGATCACCTTGTAAACAGGGAAGATGAAACTGGAATTTTCAAGCCATTTTAATCATTTTACATTATCTTATAGCAAACTCTCTATCTAATTGGATATTAACAAGCAAAAGAGTCACTCACTTGGTGGTGATCAACCTTAATTGGTTAATTAAGGATCTGAGGCAGGATTTGAATTTATAATATATTCATTCTTTTGTGTGTTCCACTGCATATAGTAGTAAAATCCTTACTTTTTGCTTTGATTTCCAGGAAAGATTTGAAATACCTTCACATATTCTTTGATGACAAGCACAAACAATAAATTATTTTATACAAATTCTCAGCTTCCTTGTGAACACTGACTCTCTTGAGATGGCAAATGTTCTTAAGGCTCAGTGAATTATGATGGAAATAACCAAAATACGTCATGGATGACTAATCCAGGATCTGAGACTCAGTCAAGTTGAAGAGCTGCTCTATAGAAAGGAAAGTTTTTGCTTGGCATCAGATTCACTTCCTCTCACTGGGTCTCTCGCACATTAATAGACTGCAGTGTCTTCTGGTTTGAGGCTGTTCATTTGCAAATACAGCTGGCTTTTGGCATTGTCCCTGTAGATGGTGAATCACCCCTTCACTTTGTTTGAGTAATAAGTGCTTGAATCAGCGTTCATGTATGCCACCCATTCCAGTCCTTTTCCTGTAGCCTGTTTCACCCAAGCCATTCAGTAGCTACTAAAGGTGAATCCAGAGGCTTGGCAGGAGAGATGGAGGGACTCCCCAGGTCTTCTCACATCCCCTCTAGACTCCACCAACTGTACTTGAGATTGGACTCCTAAAAAGAAAATGAAAAAAACTCTTTTTTAAAAGCCATTTTCATCATCTGACATTTTCTTACAGTAAGCTCTCGAATTGGATACTTAGAACAAAAGAGTCATAAGTTTCTCTCTTGAAGGGGATCAATCTTAATTGGCTAATCAAAGGTCCAAAATAGGGTTTGTATTTATGTTTCAACTATTCTACATGTTCACTGATAGGATAATAATAACACCTCCTCATTTTGTTTTTCAATTCTGGAAAACATTCTCTGGTGACAAACACCAATGATAAATTGTCTTATACCAATTCTCGGCTTCCCTGTGAGTCCTCTGATCTCCTGAGATAACAAATTTTCTTCAGACTCAGTGAATTGTGAAGGAAACAAAAGTACATTCTCGTTCCCTAATCTAGGATCTGTGCCTCGATTACAAATCTGTTGGGATTGTAGGAAGTTAGCATCCACCCCTCTCCTAGAAAAATTGAAATAGCCCAGGAAATATTAAAAGGCAGAATATTTCTTCTAAAAAGAGTAGAAACTCAAGAAGCAGAAACTCACTCAAGAAAGCAGAAACTCACCCCCACCTTTGTTAATGGGTGGGCCATTAAGGCCTGGGCCAGAATACTTTACATAAGAAGGAACTCCAGGGTGATGGGATTAAGGATGGCCCTCAGGAAATGATAGGATTACCCATCTCACCACATGGTCTGGGAAGATTGCATTAGCCAGCATTCAGGTAAAGCCATGTGGTCCAGACCAAGCCTACAAAGTTAAGACCCCCGCCCCTGGGAGTCTGACAACCAATTAGAATACAAGCTCCAATTCAAATCTCAACAGAGAGTATAAAACCCAGGTACTCTCAGGACCTCAACACTCTCTTTTTTCTTTTTCCCCTTTTCCCTTCTCTTCTCATCTTGAAGCATGTGATCATTCTTCTCTGGAGCTCCAGGCCATGTGGCTCTGTAACCATTAAACCTTCCAAGCAGCCTCCATGTTTCCAGTGTCTTTTTTTCCCCACTTGGAACTGAACCCAGAAGGATATTTCTTTCAACAATTGGCACCCAAGCAGATGGGACTCCAAGCTAACCTAACCAATGGACCAGGCCCAGGTAAGATTCCCTTGCTAGCAAACAGACCCATTGAGTCTGTGGGTGAGTTTTTCCTGGACCTTGGCCATTTGGAAAAAAGGTTTTAAAGGGGTTTTGAGTGTTGAGCTCAAAGGCTGCTTGGAAAGAAGGTGAGTACCTCTAAATTTTAATTTTAAAGCATGGAAAAACGTGGGAAATATGTGTATGCTTGCATGTGTGTGAGAGTGTCCTTCTCCTAAACACAACTGGATCTTGCTTCCTCTGTGCATTTCCTAACCGCAGAAAGACCAAGAGTCTGGAGAGCATGGGGGTTTTGCCAGAGCACAGGACCTTTTGTTAGGGAAAAAGGAAGAGCATGTTTATGAGTGGCTTCATCCTTGGACAGCAGCTGGATTTCATTTCTTTGTTTGGCCTCTAGCCGCCCTCTTGCCTGTTGTTAGCTCTACAGAGCCATGACCATCAGGACAGGAAAAGCAAGGGGGGGCCATCAGAGTGTGGGACCTTCTGTATATAAGAGGAAAAGCCAAGCGGGTTATGATTGAAGGGAGGGAAGAAAATTTGTCATTTTTTTTGTCCAGTATATCCCAAAAGCAAACCCCAGGATTTTAGGTAAACTTAGGTAGTTTTAGTATAATTTGGACACTAAATTAGGAGCGCCAGTACTTGCCTGCATAAGAGCAGCAAGTTTTCCTCGGATCTGAGCTCTTCCAGATCTGTAAACGTGGGCTAGGAAGAAAAGAATAGAATAGAGAAAAGTGGAGTACTCGTACTTGTCTGAGGGGGGCAGAGAGTCTCACGGGCTGTTTTTTTTGGGGAAAGGAAAGTAGGCTGCATTGACAGCAACACCCCCAGTCCGAAAACCGTGGTGAAGTGAGAGAGAGAGAGAGAGAGAGAGAAAAGTCTCTTGGGAATTTTTTTACTAAAAAGGGGAGCGCGCATACTTTGGGAAACACCTAGTTTTTTTTATATTTTTGTTCTGAGGTTAAAGAAAAGTGTTTGATGCTGTTGCGCCAGGAGCAACGACTAAAGTCTCTTATATTTTTGTTCTGAGGTTTAAGAAAAGTGTTTGATTCTGTTGCGCCAGGAGCAACGACCAAAGTCTCCCCCAGACACCCTTCTTTTTTTTCTTCTTCTTGCTCGGATATTGCTTGTGTCTGAAACTGGTTCGCCTAGCTGACTGACCCGACTAAGCCAAAGTGTGAAACCCCACATGTAAGGGGAACATGGGAAGCGGTAGTTCGAGGGTCCTGGATGGAACCCCCCAGGGAGAGCTATTGGAGGCTTGGGATGAGCAGCAGATGCTGACCCTAGCCGGAATGAGCAAGAAAAAGGTAAAATGTATAGGTAGGGATTTGGCTTTGCTGAGGGATACAGGAAGACCAATGTGGTAAATAAAGGTACTTAAAAGGGCAATGTATAAACAGGATCACATGGAATTTTTCTTAATTCTTTCTATCTTTCTTTCTTTGTCTTCTATGCAACCACGTGGTTTGTTCCTTAAGATTTATGCCTTCCCCAATTTAACTAAGATATTTATTGTGGGAATGATCAGTGTGTGTGTACACCTCAGACTTTTGTTTTCCTCTCTGTGTCCTTGTTTCTGTGTGTGTGCGTGCGCACGTGTGTGTGTGTCTAAGTCTTTGTGTGTCCTCGAGGTAACTGTTGCAACTGTTAAAAGTGTCTGACCTCTTCAGATATTAATTTTAAATTGTTAAGATTTAAAAACACTGAGAGAAATTGTCTTCTCCCGGTCTGGTCTGGCCAACCAAACTGGATGAGGAACAGTAAATTTTCTTTCCTCTCTGTGCTTTTAAGAAAAACCCAAGGTTATTAGTGAATGTTCTAAGTTCATTTACAAGAAAAGTTTCATCCTTGCATTTACTGTGTGTTTAAATGATTTTACCTGTTCATTCTTTTTCCTGAAGCTTGTGAATCCAGTTTTTTTTCCTTTCTCATCTGCTGTGTCTCCATTTTGTTGAAACTGATTTATCTTTTTAGTAACTGCAATACTAATGTGTTATTCTTCATCCTCAAACCATGCCTGCAAGCTATCTACCCCCCCACCAAAATCTCTAATCCTTTTACAATGCCTTTCCTGGTAGAATTACCAGTGAAGGGGGAAGGGACCCTTGTTCTGTGTGTTCCAGGCCTGCCACATGTGGAAGCAGATACTGCCCCTAGAGACATTCCATCCATTGGAGCCAGGAATTGAGTTTGGATCCAGCCTCCATTGAAAGTCATTACAGCAAACCAGAGTGGGCAGACCTTCCCAAGCCTGACTGACCACCCATACCACCAGGCCAAGCCTATGCCACCCAGAGACGTGAAGGAAAGGACCCTGAGATGGACCAGTAAAAGATTAAAAGACTCTTTTCAATCCCCAGAAGACAGAAAGATTATGGGGGGAGGATGGAAATTAATTGTAACTGAAAATTCATTGTAATGTGAAATCCATTGTAATGTTTTCTTTCTTGTATTATTTATATTGTAACCAGTTTAATATACTCATGTAAGGATTGTATTTGAGAGTGGCTGGCCCAGCAAGTTCTGAACACCTTGTACTTCTGTCTGGTGGGAGGGAAAATTGTCCACGTTTATATTATCTGTATTGTAAAACTAGCTGCATACACAGGCACATACAGAGACACACCATTTAGAATTAGAGAGAGGCTAACCCCTTTCACCTACCTCTACACAAAGCTGCTCCTAGCTTCGTTTTAATGTGTTTTTTTATTTGTTTTGTTTTTGTTTGCTGCTCTGAGGCACTAAGGCCCAAGCAGTCATATTGCCCTGCTAATTCCATGGGGGAGAAGGCATCTCCCTCAGGCAATTCCTGAAGAGATAGCAGAAAAGAGATCTCCAAACCCCAAGTCCTGACTGTGACTCACAAATGATGCTGCCCAGTTGCACAGTAAAGCAGGATATGTTGCACTGGTGGTCTCATGAGTAGAAGTCCCAGGGCTCATTGTGTGTAACTTTAAAAATACAAAATAGCCTTGTTGCACACTGGCTAACCTCAATTTGGCCTCACAAACCCTGGAAGCTAAGAGCTAGGCAGGTAGTAACCATAACCTTGGATATGAGCAGCCTGTAATTTAAAGGTTGTGAACACTGTATAGAGGCTTGTGCTTACAACCTGACTGTAAGCTCACAAAAAGTATATCAAACATCTGAAAATTATTTGGCATGAATAATTGGATACAGCTAAAAAAAAAAAAAAAAAACCAGAAGTTTTCCCAGACCTTTATGGTTGAAAACTTTTGGGAGCCACTGAAGGAATCCTTTTCTGTTGCCTCTTTTTTAAATGCCTTTCCTTTGCATCAGAGGAAAAAAAAATTTTTTAAAGCACCCATCAAGTTTCCCTGATTTGATCACCTTTTAATTTTTTGTCAGAATTCTCACGTGTTTTCAAAAAAAAAAAAAATGAGGGATTGTAGGAAGTTAGCATCCACCCCTCTCCTAGAAAAATTGAAATAGCCCAGGAAATATTAAAAGGCAGAATATTTCTTCTAAAAAGAGTAGAAACTCAAGAAGCAGAAACTCACTCAAGAAAGCAGAAACTCACCCCCACCTTTGTTAATGGGTGGGCCATTAAGGCCTGGGCCAGAATACTTTACATAAGAAGGAACTCCAGGGTGATGGGATTAAGGATGGCCCTCAGGAAATGATAGGATTACCCATCTCACCACATGGTCTGGGAAGATTGCATTAGCCAGCATTCAGGTAAAGCCATGTGGTCCAGACCAAGCCTACAAAGTTAAGACCCCCGCCCCTGGGAGTCTGACAACCAATTAGAATACAAGCTCCAATTCAAATCTCAACAGAGAGTATAAAACCCAGGTACTCTCAGCACCTCAACACTCTCTTTTTTCTTTTTCCCCTTTTCCCTTCTCTTCTCATCTTGAAGCATGTGATCATTCTTCTCTGGAGCTCCAGGCCATGTGGCTCTGTAACCATTAAACCTTCCATGCAGCCTCCATGTTTCCAGTGTCTTTTTTTCCCCACTTGGAACTGAACCCAGAAGGATATTTCTTTCAACAGGATAAAATACATTTCAGTGAAGATAACTTACATGTACATTTTATAATCAACATTCCAGTCCTAAGAAAAGGGTTGGACACATGTTTTTTTTTTCTTGAATTAATAAAAGAAAGGCCCAGTTTATTGTACATTAGGTACAAAAAAGGCTTGAAAAAATTCACTGCTTTTCCAAATAATTCTATGTATTAGAGAATACACTGACACTTATTCTCATTTAGGGAAACTCATTAGACAGGGTTAAAAAAAACGAGGATATTTGAATTAGGATGTTTGCTGTGAGGTTGTTTTCTTATCCATTGTTTATTTTATGGAAAATCCCAACTACCTTTAAGGAACACTTTTTCAGATAGGCGAATTGCATCCATTTAACTCATAAAATTAAACTTAAGTTATAGTGTGGCCAAGTATACCCTCTCAATTCAAACAGAATAATAGTTAACTTTGTATTATCCAAAATATTTTGTTTGCTGTAGCTTATCTGGTCTAAACCCAGACTTGGCTTCCTAGTAAGGATTATAATCTCTCAACAAGATAAATTATTCTGAATTCCATTGAGGGAAATCTTCTTGTCTAGTATATGTATTACAGTATCTATAATGTTGTATATACTTGCTGAATATACTAATATAATTCTTTCATATTGTTTCCATTTCCAGCAAAGAGTTGAAATACCTAGATAAGTTTCTCTGGTGACAAAAACCAAAATTCCACCTTTTAATAAAATTTATCAGTTTCATATTGAAGTCTCCTGTGATGTGAAATTTTCTTGAGAGCTTTTCATTGAATTATTACAGAAATAAAATTTAAAAAGTATCCAGCTTCCAAAATATCCAATGACAGTTGTTTTAATTCCCTACTTCACCTCTAACCAGATGCATCCACAAAGGGGTTTCATGTAACAACATTGCCCCCCTTCCCCCTCCGTGTCACAAATGAGGTGGGGAAGCATGTTCTTAATACTCCAAGGAGGTTTTTTTGTTTGTTTGATTGTTTGTTAGCAAAACTGGTTCCTTAAAATGAGAAAGGCAGTTTGGATATCTAACAAGTTTATTATTTTATTTCTAGACTTTTGCCATAATAGTAAAGGACAATATGCTACTCCATTTTTTTTTCCAAACATAAATCATCGTGTAAACAGGGAAAAGTGAACTCTTTTTTAAAAGCCATTTTCATCATACAGGCTGAATGGTCAAGACTTTGTTGATGACCCAAACTCTGTAAAGGATCTTGGAGTACTCATCTCAAATGACCTAAGTGCTAGAGCCCACTGTAACTACATAACCAAAAGGGCGCTAAGAGTTGTTAACCTAATCTTACGTAGCTTTTTCTCTGGTAATATTACACTAATAACTAGAACATACAAAACATTTGCTAGACCAATACTCGAATACAGCTCATCAGTCTGGAACCCACATCTGGAACCCACATCTGGAACCCACATCTGATATTAACACAGTCGAGAAAGTCCAGAAATATTTTACAAAAAGAGTTCTTCACTCCTCTACTCGTTGCAGAATACCTTATGCCACCAGACTCGAAATTCTAGACCTAGAAAACCTTGAACTACGCCGCCTTCGGTCCGATCTAAGTATAGTATATAAAATCATACATTGCAATGTCCTACCTGTCAATGAATACTTCAGCTTCAACCATAACAACACAAGAGCACACAATAGATACAAACTCAAGTTTAATCGCACCAAACTTGATTGCAGGAAATACGGCTTCACCAACAGAGTGGTCAATGTCTGGAATACTCTACCTGATTCTGTGGTTTGTTCCACAAACCCCAAAAACTTTAACCTTAGACTGTCTACTATTGACCTCACCCCTTTCCTAAGAGGTCTGTAGGGGCATAATTGCACCAATGTGCCTACCGCCCCTGTCCTATTGTTTCTTTTATATTTTATTTTTCTTATATGTATCCATGTATTCATAACTATGTTTTACTTATACCTATTATCTTGTAAGCAATTGACAAATAAATAAATAAATAAACAAACAAATAAATAAATAAATCATCTTACATTTTCTTACAGCAAGCTCTCCAATTGGATACTTAGAACAAAAAAGTCATAAGTTTCTCTCTTTAAGGGGATCAATCTTAATTGGCTAATCAAAGGTCCGAAGTGGGATTTGTATTTATGTTTCAACTATTTAACATGTTCACTGATAGGATAATAATAACACTTCCTCATTTTGTTTTTCAATTCTGGAAAACATTCTCTGGTGACAAACACCAATGATAAATAGTCTTATACCAATTCTCGGCTTCCCTGTGAGTCCTCTGCTCTCCTGAAATACCAAATTTTCTTCAGACTCATTGAATTGTGAAGGAAATTGTTTTGTATTCAAATATTTACCCGCGATTGGTTGCTCTTTCGGCGGGAAGTTTGTATCCCTGTCATTGGCTGGCGAGCTGCGAGCAGCCTATATAAGAAAGGCTACTGCGGCTCCTCGGCATTGCATTCCTGGAATTAAACAAAAAGAGCTAATCAATTGAATGTGTACGCCTCGTTCTTCTGCCGCCACAACAGAAATAACAAAAGTCCATTCTCGTTCCCTAATCTAGGATCTGTGGCTCAGTCAAGTAAAGCGGCCCTTCACTTTGTCTGAGTAGTTGATATCACTGGAAGCAGCATTTATGTAGGCCAGCCATTCCAGGCCTTTCCCTGCGGCCTGTCTCACCCACTGCATGACATAGCTGCTGAAGGTGAATCCAGAGGCTTGGCAGGAGAGACGGAGGGACTCTCCAGGTCTTCTCACACCCCTCCAGACTCCACCAACTGGACTTGAGACTGGACTCCTAAAAGGATTTTTAAAAATCAGATCTCTTGCATACAAGAACAGAACATGATAATAAACTTTACATAGGGGAAATAATTACCTTTGAGGAGTACTAGTAAGGACACAAGATTCAACCACATTTTTGCTCCTCTAATGAATAGATGAAATTGAGAGGAGAGGTTTCAGGAAATAGCACAAAGTTTAGGTTAGTGGGTGTTGTCTGAAGAGGGAAACCATGGGGCTCTTTAAAGGGGAAATTGTGCTTCGATTTACGTATCTGTTGGGATAAAAGAGCTCTCAGGGCATTGGCTAATATATTTCAGTGAACATAATTTTCATGTGCATTTTGAAATTAGCATTCCAGTCCTCAGAAAAGGGTTCCGACCTATTTTTCCCTCTTAGTTAATAGGGAAAAAGGCAAGTTTATTATACATGAACTGAAAGTAAAGCCCGAAAAATTTAACCCATGCTCAAAATGATTCCAGATATTAGAGAATAAACTTACTTATTATAGATTGGCTCGAACACCAGAGTTAGAATGTTTGCTACAAAATTGCTTCCTTAACCTTTGTTTATTTTATGGAACAGCCCAAACACATTAAATGGCAGTTGAGCTTTAAGGAACATTTTGAATGCTAGACTAATTGATCCACTCTACTCAGAAATGTAAGACATGGTGTGACCAAATATAGTGAACATAACTTGCATGTGCATTGTTCAATCAACATTCTACTCCTAAAAAAAGCATTCAAACTGATTTTCCCCCTATGTGTTAATATGAGAAAAAACCAGTTTGTTGTACATTAATTGAAGAAGAGGCTGAAAAATTCCAGACCTTCTCAAAATGACAGATCATATAAAAAAGCTAGAATATCAGAGAATGTTTGCTACCAGATTGCTTCCTGAACCTTTGCTTATTTTATGGAACATCCCTAATACATTAAATGTCAGCTGACCTTTAAGGAACACATTGGATGCTAGACTAATTAAATCCACTCAATTCAGAAATTTATATCATAGCGTGACCAAGTACAGCCTCTCAATTGAAATAGAATGATAAACAATTATCTTTGTATTATCCAAAACATTTTGTTTGTTGTAGGTTATCTGGTGTAAACAGATAATAGCTTCCTAGTAAGGATGATACTCTCTCGAGATGCTAAATTCTTTTAAATCCCATTTAGAGAAACTTTAAAATTTTCTGGATTGTTTTATATATGTGTGTATATATCTATAAAATATTAGCTATTTTATATGTTCACTAAATAAGACAATATGACACCTTCATGTTGTTTCCATTTCCACAAAAGATTTGAAATACCTTGGTAAGTTTCATATTGAAGTCTCCTGCTATGTAACATTTTCTTGATAACATTTCATTGAGTTCTTACAAAAATAAAATAAAAAGTATCCAGCTTCCAAAATATCTAATGACTGTTGTTTTAATTCCCTTCCCCTCTCCCACCAAGTCCATCGATAATGGGATTTCATGTAACAGCATTGCTACCCAGTGTCAAAAATGAGGAATATTCTCTAAGGAAATTCTTTGGGTCCAGATGTTTCCTCAATAAGTGAATGGCAGTTTAAATGTTTAGAAGTTTTACCCTGAAGTTTCATTTCTAGGCTTCTGCCAAGATACTGTAGAAAGTTAGCATCCATCCCTTTCCTGGAATAATGAAATATTTTTAGAAATATTAAAAAGGCAGAATTCCCCTAAAAAGAAAACATGCTCTTGAAAAGCAACCACCACCTTTTTTAATAGCCCCAGCAAGATTGAGCCAGCCGATCTACAACACAAAAGACCTTCAGCCTCAGGGTGATGGGATTAGCTCTCACTCAAGATTTAAACCAGGACAAAGCCATCACGACACAATAGGAATTAGCCAACACCCTTTCAGAACACAAGCCTCTTCATTGCAACATCACCCTCCAAGCTTCAACCAAACCTGGGAGTTCACATAACCTCAAACCCATGCATAGTCCATGGGAGTCAGATAGCAACCCATAGAAAACATACTCTTGCCACAGGAACAGGAAGCTCAAGGGCATCTTTGTATAAAATTTGTCAGTTTCATCTTTAAATGTCCTGCTATGTAACATTTTCTAGAGAATTTTTCATTGAGTTATCACAAAAATAAGAATATATCATTAGATATCTCTGAAACATCCAAGGGAGGCATGATAGCAGTGTTCCAATATTTAAGGGGCTGCCACAGAGAGGAGGGGGACAAGCTATTTGCCAAAGTACCTGAAGGCCAGACAAGGAACAATGAATGGAAATTGGTCAAGGAGAGATGCAACACAGAAATAAGGAGAAATTTTCTGACAGTGAGAACAATCAACCAATGGAACAGAAGTTGCCCTTGAAAGTTGTGGTAGCTTCATCATTGGAAGTTTTCAAGAAGAGACTGGACTGCCACCTGTCAGAAATGGTACAAGATCTTTTGCTTGAGGGGTTGAATTGGACTAGATGACCTACAAGGTCCCTTCCAACTCTGTTACTCTCCAGGGAGATTATTTTGGTGCAGATATTGCTTCAATAGGTGAAGGGCAATTTGGATGTTTAGAAGGTTCATCCTGAAGTTTCATTTCCAGGCTTTTGCCATAATAGTAAAGGACAATATTCCATTTCATTTTTTTCCTGAAGATTGATCACCTTGTAAACAGGGAAGATGAAGCTGGAATTTTCAAGCCATTTTCATCATTTTACATTTTCTTACAGCAAGCTCTCTATCTAATTGGATATTAACAAGCAAAAGAGACTCTCACTGATGGGGATCAAACTTAATTGGCTAATTAAGGATCTGAGGCAGGATTTGCATTTATAATAAACTCATTCTTTTGTAAAAATGTGTCCTGGTTGACTAATCCAGGATCTGGGACTCAGTCAAGTTGAAGAGTTGCTCTAAAGAAAGGAAGGTTTTTGCTTGGCATCAGATTCACTTCCTCTTACTGTGCCTCTCACAGAGTAATAGAATGCCCTGTCTTCAGCTTTGAGGCTGTTCATTTGCAGATACAGCTGGTTTTTGGCATTGTCCCTGGAGATGGTGAATCGCCCCTTCACTTTGTCTGAGTAGTTTATATCACTGGAAGCAGCGTTTATGTAGGCCAGCCATTCCAGCTCTTTCTCTGGGGCCTGCCTCACCCAAAACATATAGTAGTTGCTGAAGGTGAATCCAGAGGCTTGGCAGGAGAGATGGAGAGACTCTCCAGGTCTTCTCATAGCCCCTCCAGACTCTACCAACTGGACTTGAGATTGGACTCCTAAAAAGAAAAAGATTGGTTTTTTTTAAAGGAGATCTCCCACATACAGCAGCAAAATGTGGAAATATGGAGGAAATAATTACCTTTGAGGAGTATTAGTAAGGACACAAGGTTCAACCACATTTTTGCTCCTCTAATGAATAGATGAAATTGAGAGGAGAGATTTCAGGAAATAGCACAAAGTTTATGTTGGTGGGTGTTGTCTGAAGAGGGAAAACACATGGCTCTTTAAAGGGGAAATTGTGCCTCGATTTACATATCTGTTGGGATAAAAGAGCTCTCAGGGCATTGGCTAATATATTTCAGTGAACATAATTTTCATGTGCATTTTGAAATTAGCATTCCAGTCCTCAGAAAAGGTTTCAAACCTATTTTTCCCTCTTAGTTAATAGGGAAAAAGGCAAGTTTATTATACATGAACTGAAAGTAAAGCCCGAAAAATTTAACCCATGCTCAAAATGATTCCAGATATTAAAGAATAAGCTTACTTATTATAGATTGGCTCGAACACCAGAGTTAGAATGTTTGCTACAAATATTGCTTCCTTAACCTTTGTTTATTTTATGGAACAGCCCAAACACATTAAATGTCAGCTGACCTTTAAGGAACACTTTGAATGCTAGACTAATTGATCCACTCTACTCAGAAACGTAAGACATGGTGTGACCAAATATAGTGAACATAACTTGCATGTGCCTTTTTCAATTAACATACTACTTCTAAAAAAAGCATTCAAACTGATTTTCCCCTTATGAGTTAATAGGAGAAAGAACCAGTTTGTTATACATTAACTGAAGAAAAGGCTGAAAAATTCCAGACCTTCTCAAAATGACAGATCATATAAAAAGGCTAGAATATCAGAGTTAGAATGTTTGCTACCAGATTGTTTCCTGAACCTTTGCTTATTTTATGGAACATCCCTAATACATTAAATGTCAGCTGACCTTTAAGGAACACATTGGATGCTAGACTAATTAAATCCACTCAATTCAGAAACTTAAATCATAGTGTTACCAAGTACAGCCTCTCAATTGAAATGGAATGATAAACAATATCTTTGTATTATCCAAAACATTTTGTTTGTTGTAGGTTATCTGATATAAACAGATAATGGCTTTGAAATATCTTGACACATTCTTTGGTGACAAACACAAATGATAAATTATTTTATACAAATTCTCAGCCTCCCTGTGAACACTGACACTCTTGAGATGGCCAATGTTCTTGAAGCTCAGTGAATTATGATGGAAATAACAAAAATGCATCCTGGTTGACTAATTCAGGATCTGAGACTCAGTCAAGTTGAAGAGCTGCTCTAAAGAAAGGAAGGTTTTTGTTTGGCATCAGATTCACTTCCTCTCACTGTGTCTCTCCAACAGTAATAGACCGCTGTGTCTTCAGCTTTGAGGCTGTTCATTTGCAGATACAGCTGGCTTTTGGCATTGTCCCTGGAGACAGTAAAGCGGCCCTTCACTTTGTCTGAGTAGTTGATATCACTGGAATCACCATTTATGTAGGCCAGCCATTCCAGGCCTCTCCCTGTGGCCTGTCTCATCCAGTTCATCTCATAGATGCTGAAGGTGAATCCAGAGGTTTGGCAGGAGAGACGGAGGGACTCTCCAGGTCTTCTCACATCCCCTCCAGACTCCACCAACTGTACTTGAGATTGGACTCCTAAAAAGAAAAGGATTGGTTTTTTTAAATGAAATCTCCCACATACAGCAGAAAAATGTGGAAATATGGTAAAAATAATTACCTTTGAGGAATATTAATAAGGACACAAAGTTCAACCACATTTTTGCTCCTCTAATGAATAGATGAAATTGACAGGAGAGGTTTCAGGAAATGGCACAAAGTTTATGTTGGTGGATATTGCCTGAAGCGGGAAACCATGGGGCTCTTTAAAGGGGAAATTGTGGCTTGATTTACATGTCTGTTGGAATAAAAGAGCCTCAGGGCATTGGTTAATAATTTCAGTGAACATAATTTTCATGTTCATTTTGCAATTAGCATTCCAGTCCTGAGAAAAGGGTTAATAGGAAAAAGGGCCAGTATATTGTACATGAACTGAAAATAAAACCTGAAAAATATCAGCCCATTCTCAAAATGATTCCAGATATTAGAGAATAAACTTACTTATTACAGATTATCTCGACCATCAGCATTAGAATGTTTGCTACAAAATTGCTTCCTTAACCTTTGTTTATTTTGTGGAACAGCCCAAACAGCCCAGTTTAATACACATTAAATGGCAGTTGAGCTTTAAGGAACACTTTGAATGCTAGACTTATTGATCCACTCTACTCAGAAATGTAAGACTTGGTATGATCAAATATAGTGAACATAACAGCATGTGCATTGTTCAATTAACATTCTACTCCTAAGAAAAGCATTCAGACTGATTATCCCCCCTACGAGTTAGTAGGAGAAAGAACAAATTTATTGTACATTAACTAAAGAAAAGCCTGAAAAATTCCAGACCTTCTCAAAATGACAGATCATATTAAAAGGCTAGAATATCAGTTAGAATGTTTGCTATCAGATTGTTTCCTGAACCTTTGCTTATTTTATGGAACATTCCAAATATTTCAGCTGACCTTTAAGGAACACTTTGGATACTAGACTAATTGAATCCACTCAACTCAGAAACTTAAATCATAGGGTGATGAAGTATCGCCTGTCAATTGAAACAGAATGATAAACAATTATCTTTGCATTATCCAAAACATTTTGTTTGCTGTAAATAGATAATGGCTTCCTAGTAAGGATTATACTCTCTTGAGAGGCTAAGTTCTTTTGAATTCCATTTAAAATCCTCTGGATTGTTGTATATATTTGTATCTATAAAATATTAGCTGTTTTATATGGTCACTATAAAGATTTTAAGGATGTTCATCTGCAGATACAGTTGGCTTTTGGAATTGGCCCTGGAGGTGGTGAAGCACCCTTTGACTTTGTCTGAGTAGCTAATATCAACGGCTTATGTAGGCCAGCCATTCCAGGCCTTTCCCTGGTGCCTGTCTCATCCAGTGCATGTAGTAGCTGCTGAAGATAAATTCAGAGGCTTGGCAGGAGAGACAGAAGGATTCTCCAGTCCTTCTCACTTCCCTCCAGACTCCACCAACTGGACTTGAGACTGGACTCATAAAAATATTTTTTTAATGAGCTTCTCTGAAGAAAGGAAAATTCTTGTTTGGCCTGAGATTCACTTCCTCTCACTGTGTATCTTGCACAGTAATAGACTGCTGTGTCCTCTGTTCATTTGCAGATACAGCTGGCTTTTGGCATCATCCCTGGAAACGGTAAAGTGGCCCTTCATTTTGTCTGAGTAGTAAGGGCTTGAACCAGCATTCATGTATGCCACCCATTCCAGTCCTTTTCCTGGAGCCTGTCTCACCCAAGCCATCCAGAGGTGAATCCAGAGGCTTGGCAGGAGAGACGGAGAGACTCCCCAGGTCTTCTCACATCCCCTCCAGACTCCACCAACTGGACTTGAGACTGGACTCCTAAAAGGATTTTTAAAAATCAGATCTCTTGCATACAAGAACAGAACATGATAATAAACTTTACGTAGGGGAAATAATTACCTTTGAGGAGTACTAGTAAGGACATAAGGTTCAATCACATTTTTGCTCCTCTAATGAATAGATAAAATTGACAGGAGAGGTTTCAGGAAATAGCACAAAGTTTAGGTTAGAGGGTGCTGTGTGAAAAGGGAAACCATGGGGCTCTTTAAAAGGTAAATAGTGCCTCGATTTACATATCTGTTGGGATAAAAGAGCCCTCAGGGCATTGGCTAATATATTTCAGTGAACATAATTTTCAAGTGCATTTTGCAATTAGCATTCTAGTCCTCAGAAAAGGGTTCAGACCTATTTTTCCTTCTTAGTTAATAGGAAAAAAGGCAAGTTTATTGTACATGAATTGAAAGTAAAGCCCAAAAAATTTAACCCTTGCTCAAAATGATTCCAGATATTAAAGAATAAACTTACTTATTATAGATTGGCTTGAACATCAGAGTTAGAATGTTTGCTACAAAGTTGTTTCCTTAATCTTTGCTTATTTTATGGAACATCCCAAACATATTAAATGGCAGTTGAGCTTTAAGGAACACTTTGAATGCTAGACTAATTGATCCACTGTACTTAGAAACATAAGACATGGTGTGACCAAATATAGTGAACATAACTTGCATGTGCCTTTTTCAATTAACATACTTGTTTTGTATTCAAATACTTACCCGTGATTGGTTGCTCTTTCGGCAGGAAGTTTGTATCCCTGTCATTGGCTGGTGAGCCGCGAGCAGCCTATATAAGAACGTCTGCCGCGGCTCCAAAGCCATTTGCATTCCTGAAATTAAACAAAAAGAGCTAGTCAATTAAATGTGTGCGCCTCGTTCTTCTGCCACCAGAACACTGGCAACGAAGGTGGGATCGAGACACTTATTCATTCAATCGTGTGCGGAGCGGCGAAGTTCGAGCGGAAAATGTCTGGCAACAATATGCCACCCGAGCAGTTTAATCCCACTAAGGAGGAATGGCAGTCATACGTGGATCGTTTCCTGATGTTCTTAGAAAGCAACGACCTGAACAGGGTCTCAGAACACAGGAAGAGAGCGGTGTTCCTGACACATTGCGGTCCGACCGTTTTCCGAATGGCAAAAGCGCTAGTGGCACCCACAGATGTAAAAACATTGACCTGGCCAGAATTAGAAAAGATTCTTCGGGCCCATTACGCACCAACCATATCAAGTCTGATCAAGCGGCATGAATTCTACTTAAGAAACCAGAAAGAGGACGAGAGTATTGCCGACTTTGTAGCAGCTTTAAGGGATATCGGCGGTGAGTGTGAATTTCTGAACTTTGATGAAGCTCTAAGAGACTGCGTGGTCCTAGGTTTGAAAGACCTGACGTTACAGAGCCGTCTACTAAACCGTCCAAAAATAACAGTAAAAGAAGTCATGGAGGAAGCCATCGCAGCAGAAGCCACGCACAAATCGGACGCCAAAATGAAGAAAATCAATAAATCTGCAGGTTACAGCAGTAGGGAGCCATCCAGACTGGAAGGGGAAAAAGAGAAAACCACAACACATCATGAGGACGTCGAGCCGGAAATCAGTAGTGAGGAAGATGACGTATGCCACTTAAAGGCGGGAAAGGACAGAAAAGAGCGGGCCGGCAGGAAATTTGAATTCAAATGTAACCGATGCAGGGGAAACCACCCCCGGTTAGAATGTTGTTTCATTGAAGCTATTTGCCGGAAATGAGATCAGAAGGGGCATATAGCTAGAGTATGCCGGTCCAGAACAAACTACAGCCCGCGACGGAAATGGAGCCCACCACTGAGAGATAGAGAAAGAGAGAGAGAGAAAGAGAGGAAGCCAAACAGTCGTTGGAGCCTGGAAGGAAGAAACAAGAGAAATAGAGACACTACCTATAGAAAAGAGGAAACCCATCAAACGGTAATCATCGGCCACTCCAACACACGAAATGTAAGAAAAGTTCACATCCAAGTGAAAATTGAAGAGCAGGATTGCGTGATGGAGGTAGATTCAGGATCTTTCCTATCAATGGTCTCCTGGACTACCATCAAGAAACTGATTCCTGACATTCAGCGAGACGAGCTAGAAACCAAAAATCTTACCCTCAAAGATTACCAAGGCAACAGAATTCCAGTGGTTGGCATAGGACATTTCCAAATTACATTCAAAGATCATACCGAAATCCTCCCGCTCACCATTGTCGACCGAAATAGACCCAGCCTTTTGGGACTTGAATGGTTTGAGCCGTTTGGGATTGGAATGACAGGCGTTAACCAGATCGCAGAGACAGACTGGGAGGTGGACCTCGTCAGGGAATTCCAAGATCTTTTCAGCGGCAGCCTAGGCAAGTACCGGGGTAACCCGATTTCTTTTAATCTAAACCCAAATGTGATCCCAATTCGGCTTAAAGCAAGGCGTGTGCCTTTTGCATTGAAACCTAAGATTGACGAACAACTGGACAAACTTATCAAACAAGGGGTTCTAGAACCCATAGATCACGCAAAATGGGAGACCCCTATTGTCACCCCCATCAAAGCAGATGGTTCAATCCGGATCTGCGGGGACTATAAGGCTACCCTGAACCACGCACTGCAGCAAAGTGCATACCCCGTTCCAGTTGTTCAGCACTTGCTACATTCAATAAAAGGGGGTAAAATTTTTGCTAAGCTTGATTTGGCCCAAGCATATCAACAACTACCAGTAGATTCCCAAACGGCCGAAGCCCAAACGATTGTCATGCACCGAGGAGCCTTTAAATGCAACCGACTTCAATTTGGAGTTAGCGTGGCCCCCGGAATTTTTCAATGTTTGATGGAGCGTCTTCTCCATGGAATAAATGGGGTTATTCCCTACTTTGATGATGTATTAATTGCAGCTAAAACCAGGGTTCAACTTAGAGACCGCCTACGACAGGTCCTCACTAAATTTACAGAAGCCGGTCTCAAAGTTAAAAGAGAAAAGTGCACACTAATTACAGACAAGATTGAATTTCTCGGCTATTTAATCGATAGCGATGGTATTCACCCCACTGAAGGGAAAGTCCGTGCAATCAAAGACGCCCCCATCCCTACCAACAAAGGGGAGCTACAAGCCTTCTTAGGACTTATTAATTTCTATCATGTCTTTTTGCCGCAGAAAGCTACGGTTGCGGAACCTTTGCATAGGCTACTTGATAAAGATGCTTCTTGGCAGTGGGGCAGCCGGGAAGACGCGGCATTTCAAAAAATCAAGGACCTTATTACATCTACCAAGGTATTGATTCAATACAACAAGACTCTACCCTTAACGTTGACTTGTGATGCCTCCCTATTTGGAGTCGGGGCGGTCTTAAGCCACCTCCTGCCAGATGGCAGGGAAGCTCCCATAGCTTTCCATTCTAAAACGCTGTCTAAAGCCCAACGCAACTATAGCCAGCTCAATAAAGAAGCTTTAGCAATTATATCTGGCATTAAACGCTTTCACGAATACCTCTACGGTCGACCCTTTTCTGTCATAACCAACCACAAACCATTATTGGGAATTCTAGCTGGGGACAAGGCAACCCCTAACATTCTGTCACCTCGCATGACCAGATGGTCAGAGTTCCTGGCCGCCTATAACTATAACTTGCTTTATCGACCGGGCCATTCTATCACTCACGCTGATGCTTTGAGCCGCTGTCCCTTATCAGACACAGACACTGATCCTTGTCCCAGCATTTCCACCCTGCAAATCGAAGCCATGCCTAACTTTCCGATGACAGCTGCAGAAATTGCCTGCGAAACGTCTAAGGACTGCCTCCTTAACAGAGTGGCCACCTGGGTTGCAAAAGGGTGGCCGGAATATGACCTCAAGGACTGCATGAAACCGTTTAAACAAAGACAAACTGAACTTTCCCTCCTTAAGGGTTGCATACTGTGGGGGGATCGGGTTGTTATACCACCACGGCTATGAGATCTGATTTTGGAACTCCTTCATGATGGACATCCGGGAGTGGTCAAAATGAAGGTTTTCGCCAGAAGTTACGTTTGGTGGCCAGGTTTGGACAAAGATATTGGGAATTGGGTGGCTGGTTGCAAATCCTGCCAAGAGTCCCGACCAGCACCCCCGCAGGCACCTGTAGCTGAATGGGAACTTCCAAGGGACCCCTGGTCAAGGATTCATATTATTTCGTGGGTCCCATGAGAGGTTACATGTTTTTGATTCTAGTTGATGCTTATTCCAACTGGTTGGAGGTCAGCCTTATGCACTCTACCTCCTCTGACACTGTCATTCGACAGCTCCATACATTGTTCGTCATGCACAGTTTACCTGATGTGTTGGTCTCTGACAACGGGCCCCAGTTTACCTCCACAACTTTTGAGGGTTATTTAGCCAGCTTAGGGATACGATATGCCCTAACTGCTCCGGTTCACCCGGTGGCGAATGGCCGAGCAGAACGTATGGTTCGATTTACTAAAGAAACCCTTAACAAGTTAGGCCCCATTCAGGAACGCATCGATAAACTTTTATCAATCCAGCATACCACACCTAGCACAACCACGAATAAAACCTCTGCCGAGTTGCTAATGGGAAGAAAATTACGATCCCCTTTGGACCCTAACTGTTCCACTGAAAAACCGGTAGACTCATCTAGCAAACTCCGCAAGTTTAAAATTGGGGATCTAGTTTATGCCAAGAACCTGGTGGGAAACCCCTTATGGGTTCCGGCCACCATTACCCAAGCCACGGGCCCATGGTCATACCGCCTGACTACCTCTGACAACAGAGACTGGAAAAGGCATATTGACCAGTTACGTTCCCACACTCTTACACAAGCATATGACAAGCCAAGGGGGGAAGGGAATTACCCAATTACACAAGAAGGGGGAGACCCTCCAAATACAAACCACCCCCAGACAAGCAAAGACAACCTGATACTACCACAAACAACCCTATCGCTAGCTCCGGTCGACGTTCATGACTACGCACCTGAGACTGAAGGAATCCACATCAACGGGAACCTAACTGACGATGAACATTCGACGAGAAGAGTCCTGGAAGGGAGCGGCATAGCCGTCTCAACTAACTGGGCAAGGCCCGTCAGAAGCGACCTGGCCGGCTCGACCTTCCAGATGATTCCACGGCCAGGGATGGAAGAGCCAACAGATCCGTCCGCACCGGCTGCTGGCGAAGGAGTGAATGACTTGCGCAGGTCCAGTCGGACCCACAGGAGCCCTGCCTACTTACTTGATTACGTAACCTAGGCGGAGCTCCTGATTGGTCGGACTGGACCAAGAGGGGAGGGGTGTTTTGTATTCAAATACTTACCCGCGATTGGTTGCTCTTTCGGCGGGAAGTTTGTATCCCTGTCATTGGCTGGCGAGCCGCGAGCAGCCTATATAAGAACGGATGCCGCAGCTCCAAAGCCATTTCCATTCCTGAAATTAAACAAAAAGAGCTAGTCAATTAAATGTGTGCGCCTCGTTCTTCTGCCGCCAGAACAATACTACTTCTAAAAAAAGCATTCAAACTGATTTTCCCCCTATGAGTTAATAGGAGAAAGAAGCAGTTTGTTGTACATTAACTGAAGAAAAAGCTGAAAAATTCCAGACCTTCTCAAAATGACAGATCATATAAAAAGGCTAGAATATCAGAGAATGTTTGCTACCAGATTGCTTCCTGAACCTTTGCTTATTTTATGGAATATCCCTAACACATTAAATGTCAGCTGACCTTTAAGTAACACATTGGATGTTAGATTAACTAAATCCACTCAATTCAAAAATTTATATCATAGTGTGACCAAATATAGCCTCCCATTTGAAATAGAATGATAAATAATTATCTTTGTATTATCCAAAACATTTTGTTTGTTGTAGGTTATCTGATGTAAACAGATAATGGCTTCCTAGTAAGATTTGAAATATCTTGACACATTCTTTGGTGACAAACACAAATGATAAATTATTTTATACAAATTCTCAGCCTCCCTGTGAACACTGACACTCTTGAGATGGCCAATGTTCTTGAAGCTCAGTGAATTATGATGGAAATAACAAAAATGCATCCTGGTTGATTAATTCAGGATCTGAGACTCAGTCAAGTTGAAGAGCTGCTCTAAAGAAAGGAAGGTTTTTGTTTGGCATCAGATTCACTTCCTCTCACTGTGTCTCCCGCACAGTAATAGACTGCTGTGTCTTCAGCTTTGAGGCTGTTCATTTGCAGATACAGCTGGCTTTTGGCATTGTCCCTGGAGACAGTAAAGTGGCCCTTCACTTTGTCTGAGTAGTTGATATCACTGGAATCATCATTTATGTAGGCCAGCCATTCCAGGCCTTTCCCTGCGGCCTGTCTCACCCACTGCATGGCATAGCTGCTGAAGGTGAATCCAGAGGCTTGGCAGGAGAGACGGAGGGACACTCCAGGTCTTCTCACACCCCCTCCAGACTCCACCAACTGGACTTGAGACTGGACTCCTAAAAGGATTTTTAAAAATCAGATCTCTTGCATACAAGAACAGAACATGATAATAAACTTTACATAGGGGAAATAATTACCTTTGAGGAGTACTAGTAAGGACACAAGATTCAACCACATTTTTGCTCCTCTAATGAATAGATGAAATTGAGAGGAGAGGTTTCAGGAAATAGCACAAAGTTTAGGTTAGTGGGTGTTGTCTGAAGAGGGAAACCATGGGGCTCTTTAAAGGGGAAATTGTGCCTCAATTTACATATCTGTTGGGATAAAAGAGCTCTCAGGGCATTGGCTAATATATTTCAGTGAACATAATTTTCATGTGCATTTTGAAATTAGCATTCCAGTCCTCAGAAAAGGGGGTTCAGACCTATTTTTCCCTCTTAGTTAATAGGGGAAAAGGCAAGTTTATTATACATGAACTGAAAGTAAAGCCCGAAAAATTTAACCCATGCTCAAAATGATTCCAGATATTACAGAATAAACTTACTTATTATAGGTTGGCTCGAACACCAGAGTTAGAATGTTTGCTACAAAATTGCTTCCTTAACCTTTGTTTATTTTATGGAACAGCCCAAACACATTAAATGGCAGTTGAGCTTTAAGGAACACTTTGAATGCTAGACTAATTGATCCACTCTACTCAGAAACGTAAGACATGGTGTGACCAAATATAGTGAACATAACTTGCATGTGCATTGTTCAATCAACATTCTACTCCTAAAAAAAGCATTCCAACTGATTTTCCCCCTATGTGTTAATATGAGAAAGAACCAGTTTGTTGTACATTAACTGAAGAAGAGGCTGAAAAATTCCAGACCTTCTCAAAATGACAGATCATATAAAAAGGCTAGAATATCAGAGAATGTTTGCTACCAGATTGCTTCCTGAACCTTTGCTTATTTTATGGAACATCCCTAATACATTAAATGTCAGCTGACCTTTAAGGAACACATTGGATGCTAGACTAATTAAATCCACTCAATTCAGAAATTTATATCATAGTGTGACCAAGTACAGCCTCTCAATTGAAATAGAATGATAAACAATTATCTTTGTATTATCCAAAACATTTTGTTTGTTGTAGGTTATCTGGTGTAAACAGATAATAGCTTCCTAGTAAGGATGATACTCTCTCGAGATGCTAAATTCTTTTAAATCCCATTTAGAGAAACTTTAAAATTTTCTGGATTGTTTTATATATGTGTGTATATATCTATAAAATATTAGCTATTTTATATGTTCACTAAATAAGACAATATGACACTTTCATGTTGTTTCCATTTCCACAAAAGATTTGAAATACCTTGGTAAGTTTCATATTGAAGTCTCCTGCTATGTAACATTTTCTTGATAACATTTCATTGAGTTCTTACAAAAATAAAATAAAAAGTATCCAGCTTCCAAAATATCTAATGACTGTTGTTTTAATTCCCTTCCCCTCTCCCACCAAGTCCATCGATAATGGGATTTCATGTAACAGCATTGCCGCCCAGTGTCAAAAACGAGGAATATTCTCTAAGGAGATTCTTTGGGTCCAGATGTTTCCTCAATAAGTGAATGGCAGTTTAAATGTTTAGAAGTTTTACCCTGAAGTTTCATTTCTAGGCTTCTGCCAAGATACTGTAGAAAGTTAGCATCCATCCCTTTCCTGGAATAATGAAATATTTTTAGAAATATTAAAAAGGCAGAATTTCCCTAAAGAGAAAACATGCTCTTGAAAAGCAACCACCACCTTTTTTAATAGCCCCAGCAAGATTGAGCCAGCCCATCTACAAGACAAAAGACCTTCAGCCTCAGGGTGATGGGATTAGCTCTCACTCAAGATTTAAACCAGGACAAAGCCATTACGACACAATAGGAATTAGCCAACACCCTTTCAGAACACAAGCCTCTTCATTGCAACATCACCCTCCAAGCTTCAACCAAACCTGGGAGTTCACATAACCTCAAACCCATGCATAGTCCATGGGAGTCAGACAGCAACCCATAGAAAACATACTCTTGCCACAGGAACAGGAAGCTCAAGGGCATCTTTGTATAAAATTTGTTAGTTTCATCTTTAAATGTCCTGCTATATAACATTTTCTAGAGAATTTTTCATTGAGTTATCACAAAAATAAGAATATATCATTAGATATCTCCGAAACATCCAAGGGAGGCATGATAGCAGCGTTCCAATATTTAAGGGGCTGCCACAGAGAGGAGGGGGACAAGCTATTTGCCAAAGCACCTGAAGGCCAGACAAGGAATAATGAATGGAAATTGGTCAAGGAGAGATGCAACACAGAAATAAGGAGAAATTTTCTGACAGTGAGAACAATCAGCCAATGGAACAGAAGTTGCCCTCGGAAGTTGTGGTAGCTTCATCATTGGAAGATTTCAAAAAGCCACCTGTCAGAAATGGTACAAGATCTTTTGCTTGAGGGGTTGAATTGGACTAGATGACCTACAAGGTCCCTTCCAACTCTGTTACTCTCCAGGGAGATTATTTTGGTGCAGATGTTTCTTCAATAGGTGAATGGCAATTTGGATGTTTAGAAGGTTCATCCTGAAGTTTCATTTCCAGGCTTTTGCCATAATAGTAAAGGACAATATTCCATTTCATTTTTTTCCTGAAGATTGATCACCTTGTAAACAGGGAAGATGAAGCTGGAATTTTCAAGCCATTTTCATCATTTTACATTTTCTTACAGCAAGCTCTCTATCTAATTGGATATTAACAAGCAAAAGAGTCTCTCACTGATGGGGATCAACCTCAATTGGCTAATTAAGGATCTGAGGCAGGATTTGCATTTATAATAAACTCATTCTTTTGTATGTTCCACTGCATATAGTAGTAAAATCCTTACCTTTTGCTTTGATTTCCAGGAAAGATTTGAAATACCTTGACACATTCTTTGGCGACAAACACCAATCATAAATTATTTTATACAAATTCTTAGCCCCTCTGTGAACACTGACACTCTTGAGAGGGCAAATGTTCTTGAAGCTCAGTGAATTACAATGGAAATAACAAAAATGTGTCCTGGTTGACTAATCCAGGATCTGGGACTCAGTCAAGTTGAAGAGCTGCTCTAAAAAAGGAAGGTTTTTTCTTGGCATCAGATTCACTTCCTCTTACTGTGTCTCTCACACAGTAATAGACTGCCCTGTCTTCAGCTTTGAGGCTGTTCATTTGCAGATACAGCTGGCTTTTGGCATTGTCCCTGGAGATGGTGAATCGCCCCTTCACTTTATCTGAGTAGTTTATATCACTGGAAGCAGCGTTTATGTAGGCCAGCCATTCCAGGCCTTTCCCTGCGGCCTGTCTCACCCAAAACATATAGTAGTTGCTGAAGGTGAATCCAGAGGCTTGGCAGGAGAGATGGAGAGTCTCTCCAGGTCTTCTCATAGCCCCTCCAGACTCTACCAACTGGACTTGAGATTAGACTCCTAAAAAGAAAAAGATTGGTTTTTTTTAAAGAAGATCTCCCACATACAACAGCAAAATGTGGAAATATGGAGGAAATAATTACCTTTGAGGTGTATTAGTAAGGACACAAGGTTCAACCACATTTTTGCTCCTCTAATGAATAGATGAAATTGACAGGAGAGGTTTCAGGAAATGGCACAAAGTTTATGTTGGTGGATATTGCCTGAAGCGGGAAACCATGGGGCTCTTTAAAGGGGAAATTGTGGCTTGATTTACATGTCTGTTGGAATAAAAGAGCCTCAGGGCATTGGTTAATAATTTCAGTGAACATAATTTTCATGTTCATTTTGCAATTAGCATTCCAGTCCTGAGAAAAGGGTTCAGACCTATTTTTCCCTCTTAGTTAATAGGGAAAAAGGCAAGTTTATTATGCATGAACTGAAAGTAAAGCCCGAAAAATTTAACCCATGCTCAAAATGATTCCAGATATTAGAGAATAAACTTACTTATTATAGATTGTCTCGAACACCAGAGTTAGAATGTTTGCTACCAGATTGCTTCCTGAACCTTTGCTTATTTTATGGAATATCCCTAATACATTAAATGTCAGCTGACCTTTAAGGAACACATTGGATGCTAGACTAATTAAATCCACTCAATTCAGAAACTTAAATCATAGTGTTACCAAGTACAGCCTCTCAATTGAAATGGAATGATAAACAATATCTTTGTATTATCCAAAACATTTTGTTTGTTGTAGGTTATCTGATGTAAACAGATAATGGCTTTGAAATATCTTGACACATTCTTTGGTGACAAACACAAATGATAAATTATTTTATACAAATTCTCAGCCTCCCTGTGAACACTGACACTCTTGAGATGGCCAATGTTCTTGAAGCTCAGTGAATTATGATGGAAATAACAAAAATGCATCCTGGTTGATTAATTCAGGATCTGAGACTCAGTCAAGTTGAAGAGCTGCTCTAAAGAAAGGAAGGTTTTTGTTTGGCATCAGATTCACTTCCTCTCACTGTGTCTCTCCAACAGTAATAGATTGCCCTGTCTTCAGCTTTGAGGCTGTTCATTTGCAGATACAGCTGGCTTTTGGCATTGTCCCTGGAGACAGTAAAGCGGCCCTTCACTTTGTCTGAGTAGTTGATATCACTGGAATCACCATTTATGTAGGCCAGCCATTCCAGGCCTCTCCCTGTGGCCTGTCTCATCCAGTTCATCTCATAGATGCTGAAGGTGAATCCAGAGGTTTGGCAGGAGAGACGGAGGGACTCTCCAGGTCTTCTCACACCCCCTCCAGACTCCACCAACTGGACTTGAGACTGGACTCCTAAAAGGATTTTTAAAAATCAGATCTCTTGCATACAAGAACAGAACATGATAATAAACTTTACATAGGGGAAATAATTACCTTTGAGGAGTACTAGTAAGGACACAAGGTTCAACCACATTTTTGCTCCTCTAATGAATAGATAAAATTGAAAGGAGAGGTTTCAGAAAATAGCACAAAGTTTAGGTTAGTGGGTGTTGTGTGAAAAGGGAAACCATGGGGCTCTTTAAAAGGTAAATAGTATCTCGATTTACATATCTGTTGGGATAAAAGATCCCTCAGGGCATTGGCTAATATATTTCAGTGAACATAATTTTCAAGTGCATTTTGCAATTAGCATTCTAGTCCTCAGAAAAGGGTTCAGACCTATTTTTCCTTCTTAGTTAATAGGAAAAAAGGCAAGTTTATTGTACATGAACTGAAAGTAAAGCCCAAAAAATTTAACCCATGCTCAAAATGATTCCAGATATTAGAGAATAAACTTACTTATTATAGATTGTCTCGAACACCAGAGTTAGAATGTTTGCTACAAAATTGCTTCCTTAACCTTTGTTTATTTTATGGAACAGCCCAAACACATTAAATGGCAGTTGAGCTTTAAGGAACACTTTGAATGCTAGACTAATTGATCCACTGTACTCAGAAACGTAAGACTTGGTGTGACCAAATATAGTGAACATAACTTGCATGTGCATTGTTCAATTAACATTCTACTCCTAAGAAAAGCATTCAAACTGATTTTCCCCCAATGAGTTAATAGGAAAAAGAACCAGTTTGTTGTACATTAACTGAAGAAAAGGCTGAAAAGTTCCAGACCTTCTCAAAATGACAGATAATATAAAAAGGCTAGAATGTCAGAGTTAGAATGTTTGCTACCAGATTCCTTCCTGAACCTTTGCTTATTTTATGAAACATCCCTAATACATTAAATGTCAGTTTGTAGGAAGTTAGCATCCACTCCTCCTAGAAAAATTGAAAGAGCCTAGGAAATATTAAAAGGCAGAATATTTCCCCTAAAAAGAATAGTCACTCAAGAAGCAGAAACTCACCCCCACCTTTGTTAATGGGTGGGCCATTAAGGCCTGGGCCAGAATACTTTACATAAGAAGGAACTCCAGGGTGATAGGATTAAGAATGGCCCTCAGGAAATGATAGGATTACCCATCTCACCACATGGTCTGGGAAGATTGCATTAGCCAGCATTCAGGTAAAGCCATGTGGTCCAGACCAAGCCTACAGAGTTAAGACCCCCGCCCCTGGGAGTCTGACAGCCAATCAGAATACAAGCTCCAATTCAAATCCAAACAGAGAGTATAAAACCCAGGTACTCTCAGCACCTCAACACACCTTTTTTTCCTTTTTCACTTCTTTTTTCTTTTTCCCCTTTTCCCTTCTCTTCTCATCTTGAAGCATGTGATCATTCTTCTCTGGAGCTCTAGGCCATGTGGCCCTGTAACCATTAAACCTTCCAAGCAGCCTCCATGTTTCCAGTTCCCACTTGGAACTGAACCCAGAAGGATATTTCTATCAACAATTGGCACCCAAGCAGATGGGACTCCAAGCTAACCTAACCAATGGACCAGGCCCAGGTGAGATTCCCTTGCTAGCAAACAGACCCATTGAGTCTGTGGGTGAGTTTTTCCTGGACCTTGGCCACTTGGAAAAAAAAGGTTTTAAAGGGGTTTTGAGTGTTGAGCTCAAAGGCTGCTTGGAAAGAAGCTGAGTACCTCTAAATTTTAATTTTAAAGCATGGAAAAGCATGGGAAATATGTGTATGCTTGCATGTGTGTGAGAGGATTCTTCTCCCAAACACAATTGGATCTTGCTTCCTCTGTGCATTTCCTAACCGCAGAAAGACCAAGAGTCTGGAGAGCATGGGGGTTTTGCCAGAGCACAGGAACTTTTGTTAGGGAAAAAGGAAGAGCATGTTTATGAGTGGCTTCATCCTTGGACAGCAGCTGGATCTCATTTCTTTGTTTGGCCTCTAGCCGCCCTCTTGCCTGTTGTTAGCTCTACAGAGCCATGACCATCAGGACAAGAAAAGCAAGGGGGGGCCATCAGAGTGTGGGACCTTCTGTATATAAGAGGAAATGCCAAGCGGGTTATGATTGAAGGGAGGGAAGAAAAATTTGTCATTTTTTTTGTCCAGTGTATCCCAAAAGCAAACCCCAGGGTTTTAGGTAAACTTAGGTAAATTTAGTGTAATTTGGACACTAAATTAGGAGCGCCAGTACTTGCCTGCATAAGAGCAGCAAGTTTTCCTCGGATCTGAGCTCTTCCAGATCTGTAAACGTGGGCTAGGAAGAAAAGAATAGAATAGAGAAAAGTGGAGTACTCGTACTTGTCTGAGGGGGGCAGAGAGTCTCACGGGCTGTTTTTTTTGGGGAAAGGAAAGTAGGCTGCATTGACAGCAACACCCCCAGTCCGAAAACCGTGGTGAAGTGAGAGAGAGAGAGAGAGAAAAGTCTCTCGGGAATTTTTTTACTAAAAAGGGGAGTGCGCATACTTTGGAAAACACCTAGTTTTTTTTTATAGTTTTGTTCTCAGGTTGAAGAAAAGTGTTTGATTCCGTTGCGCCAGGAGCAACGACCAAAGTCTCTTTTATATTTTTGTTCTGAGGTTAAAGAAAAGTGTTTGATTCCGTTGCGCCAGGAGCAACGACCAAAGTCTCCCCCAGACACCCTTCTTTTTTCTTCTTCTTGCTCGGATATTGCTTGTGTCTGAAACTGGTTCGCCTAGCTGACTGACCCGACTAAGCCAAAGTGTGAAACCCCACATCGGAAAGGGAACATGGGAAGCAGTAGTTCGAGGGTCCTGGATGGAACCCCCCAGGGAGAGCTGTTGGAGGCTTGGGATGAGCAGCAGATGCTGACCCTAGCCGGAATAAGCAAGAAAAAGGCAAAATGTATAGGTAGAGAATGGGCTTTGCTGAGGGATACAGGAGACCAATGTGGTAAATAAAGGTACTTAAAAGGGCAATGTATAAACAGGATCGCATGGAATTTTCTTAATTCTTTCTGTCTTTCTTTCTTTGTCTTCTATGCAACCACGTGGTTTGTTCCTTAAGATTTATGCCTTCCCCAATTTAACTAAGATATTTATTATGGGAATGATCAGTGTGTGTGTACACCTCAGACTTTTGTTTTCTTTTCTTTGTCCTTGTTTCTGTGTGTGTGCATGCACACGTGTGTGTGTCTAAGTCTTTGTGTGTCCTCGAGGTAACTGTTGCAACTGTTAAGTGTCTGACCTCTTCAGATATTAATTTTAAATTGTTAAGATTTAAAAACACTGAGAGAAATTGTCTTCTCCCGGTCTGGTCTGGCCAACCAAACTGGATGAGGAACAGTAAATTTTCTTTCCTCTCTCTGTGCTTTTAAGAAAAACCCAAGGTTATTGAATGTTTTAAGTTCATTTACAAGAAAAAGTTTCATCCTTGCATTTAATGATTTTACCTGTTCATCCTTTTTCCTGAAGCTTGTGAATCCAGTTTTTTCCTTTCTCATCTACTGTGTCTCCATTTTGTTGAAATTGATTTATCTTTTTAGTAACTGCAATACTAATGTGTTATTCTTCATCCTCAAACCATGCCTGCAAGCTATCTACCCCCCCACCAAAATCTAATCTTTTTATAATGCCATTCCTGGTAGAATTACCAGCGAAAGGGGGAGGGGACCCTTGTTCTGTGTGTTCCAGGCCTGCCACTTCCACATGTGGCAATACTGCCCCTAGAGACATTCCATCCATTGGAGCCAGGAATTGAGTTTGGATCCAGCATCCACTGAAAGTCATTACAGTAACCAGAGTGGGCAGACCTTCCCAAGCCTGACTGACCACCCATACCACCAGGCCAAGCCTATGCCACCCAGAGACATGAAGGAAAGGACCCTGAGATGGACCAGTAAAAGACTAAAAGACTCTTTTCAATCCCCAGAAGACAGAAAGATTATGGGGAGAGGGTGGAAATTTATTGTAACTGAAAATTCATTGTAACGTGAAATCTATTGTAATGTTTTCTTTCCTGTATTATTTATATTGTAACCAGTTTGATGTACTCATGTAAGGATTGTATTTGAGAGTGGCTGGCCCAGCAAGTTCTGAACACCTTGTACTTCTGTCTGGTGGGAGGGAAAATTGTCCACGTTTGTATTATTTGTATTGTAAAACTAGCTGCATACACAGGCACATACACAGAGACACACCACTCAGAATTAGATAGAGGCTAACCCCTTTTTACCTACCTCCACACAAAGCTGCTCCTAGCTTCCTTTTTAAAAAAAATGTTTTTTTTTTTGTTGTTCTGTGTTTTGTTTTGTTTTTTGCTGCTCTGAGGCACTAAGGCCCAAGCAGTCATATTGCCCTGCTAATTCCATGTGGGAGAGGACATATTTCTCAGGCAATTCCTGAAGAGATAGCAGAAAAGAGATCTCCAAACCCCAAATCCTGACTGTGACTCACAAATGATGTTGCCCAGTTGCCCAGTAAAGCAGGATATGTTGCACTGGTGGTCTCATGAGTAGAAGTCCCAGGGCTCATTGTGTGTAACTTTAAAAATACTAAATAGCCTGGTTGCACACTGGCTAACCACAATTTGGCCTCACAAACCCTGGAAGCTAAGAGCTAGGCAGGTAGTAACCATAACCTTGGATATGAGCAGCCTGTAATTTAAAGGTTGTGAAGACTGTATAGAGGCTTGTGCTTACAACCTGACTGTAAGCTCACAAAAAGTATATCAAACATCTGAAAATCATTTGGCAAGAAAAATTGGATACAGCTAAAAAAAAAAAAACAGAAGTTTTCCCAGACCTTTATGGTTGAAAGCTTTTGGGAGCCACTGAAGGAATCCTTTTCTGTTGCCTCTTTTTTCAATGCCTTTTCTTTGCATCAGACAATTTTTTTTAAAAAAAAGCACCCATCAAGTCTCCCTGATTTGATCACCTTTTAATCTTTTGTCAAAAACTCTCACGTGTTTTCAAAAAAAATAATAATGAGGGATTGTAGGAAGTTAGCATCCACTCCTCCTAGAAAAATTGAAAGAGCCTAGGAAATATTAAAAGGCAGAATATTTCCCCTAAAAAGAATAGTCACTCAAGAAGCAGAAACTCACCCCCACCTTTGTTAATGGGTGGGCCATTAAGGCCTGGGCCAGAATACTTTACATAAGAAGGAACTCCAGGGTGATGGGGCCCTCAGGAAATGATAGGATTACCCATCTCACCACATGGTCTGGGAAGATTGCATTAGCCAGCATTCAGGTAAAGCCATGTGGTCCAGACCAAGCCTACAGAGTTAAGACCCCCGCCCCTGGGAGTCTGACAGCCAATCAGAATACAAGCTCCAATTCAAATCCAAACAGAGAGTATAAAACCCAGGTACTCTCAGCACCTCAACACACCTTTTTTTCCTTTTTCACTTCTTTTTTCTTTTTCCCCTTTTCCCTTCTCTTCTCATCTTGAAGCATGTGATCATTCTTCTCTGGAACTCTAGGCCATGTGGCCCTGTAACCATTAAACCTTCCAAGCAGCCTCCATGTTTCCAGTGTCTTTTTTCCCCACTTGCAACTGAACCCAGAAGGATACTTCTTTCAACAAGCTGACCTTTAAGGAACACATTGGATGCTAGACTAATTAAATCCACTCAATTCAGAAACTTAAATCATAGTGTGACCACTATGTGTGTGGCCTCTCAATTGAAATGGAATGATAAACAATATCTTTGTATTATCTAAAACATTTTGTTTGTTGTAGGTTATCTGATGTAAACAGATAATGGCTTCCTAGTAAGATTTGAAATATCTTGACACATTCTTTGGTGACAAACACAAATGATAAATTATTTTATACAAATTCTCAGCCTCCCTGTGAACACTGACACTCTTGAGATGACCAATGTTCTTGAAACTCAGTGAATTATGATGGAAATAACAAAAATGCATCCTGGTTGACTAATTCAGGATCTGAGACTCAGTCAAGTTGAAGAGCTGCTCTAAAGAAAGGAAGGTTTTTGTTTGGCATCAGATTCTCTTCCTCTCACTGTGTCTCTCGCACAGTAATAGACTCCTATGTCCTCAGCTTTGAGGCTGTTCATTTGCAGATACAGCTGGCTTTTGGCATTGTCCCTGGAGACAGTAAAGCGGCCCTTCACTTTGTCTGAGTAGTTGATATCACTGGAAGCAGCATTTATGTAGACCAGCCATTCCAGTCCTTTCCCTGGAGCCTGTCTCACCCAGTGCATCCAGGAGCTGCTGAAGGTGAATCCAGAGGCTTGGCAGGAGAGACGGAGGGACTCTCCAGGTCTTCTCACACCCCCTCCAGACTCCACCAACTGGACTTGAGACTGGACTCCTAAAAGGATTTTTAAAAATCAGATCTCTTGCATACAAGAACAGAACATGATAATAAACTTTACATAGGGGAAATAATTACCTTTGAGGAGTACTAGTAAGGACACAAGATTCAACCACATTTTTGCTCCTCTAATGAATAGATAAAATTGACAGGAGAGGTTTCAGGAAATAGCACAAAGTTTAGGTTAGTGGGTGTTGTGTGAAAAGGGAAACCATGGGGCTCTTTAAAAGGTAAATAGTGCCTCGATTTACATATCTGTTGGGATAAAAGAGGCTTCAGGGCATTGGCTAATATATTTCAGTGAACATAATTTTCAAGTGCATTTTGCAATTAGCATTCCAGTCCTCAGAAAAGGGTTCAGACCTATTTTTCCCTCTTAGTTAATAGGAAAAAAGGCAAGTTTATTGTACATGAACTGAAAGTAAAGCCCGAAAAATTTAACCCATGCTCAAAATGATTCCAGATATTAGAGAATAAACTTACTTATTATAGATTGGCTTGAACATCAGAGTTAGAATGTTTGCTACAAAATTGCTTCCTTAATCTTTGCTTATTTTATGGAACATCCCAAACATATTAAATGGCAGTTGAGCTTTAAGGAACACTTTGAATGCTAGACTAATTGATCCACTCTACTCAGAAACGTAAGACTTGGTGTGACCAAATATAGTGAACATAACTTGCATGTGCCTTTTTCAATTAACATACTACTTCTAAAAAAAGCATTCAAACTGATTTTCCCCCTATGAGTTAATAGGAGAAAGAACCAGTTTGTTGTACATTAACTGAAGAAGAGGCTGAAAAATTCCAGACCTTCTCAAAATGACAGATCATATAAAAAGGCTAGAATATCAGAGTTAGAATGTTTGCTACCAGATTGCTTCCTGAACCTTTGCTTATTTTATGGAATATCCCTAATACATTAAATGTCAGCTGACCTTTAAGGAACACATTGGATGCTAGACTAATTAAATCCACTCAATTCAGAAACTTAAATCATAGTGTGACCAAATATAGCTTCTCATTTGAAATGGAATGATAAACAATATCTTTGTAATATCCAAAACATTTTGTTTGTTGTAGGTTATCTGATGTAAACAGATAATGGCTTCCTAGTAAGATTTGAAATACCTTGACACATTCTTTGGTGACAAACACAAATCATAAATTATTTTATACAAATTCTCAGTGTTTGGTAGCGGCAATGAAGAGGCACACACGGATAGTGATTCAGTCTTTTTGTTTATTTACAGGAACACCGACTGACTCGGCGGCGCGGCAGCCCTTCTTTTAAAGGGCTCCCGCGCCTAAGTCAGCCAATGACGGGGCGAGGATCTCCCGCCGGAATGTAGACCAATGAACAGTAAGTATTTCAAATATAACCAATCCAGAACACCCCTCCCTCCTTGGTCCAGTCTAACCAATCAGGAGCCGCGCCTATGTTACGTAATCACGTAGATAGGCGGGGCTCCTGTGGGTCCGACTGGACCTGCGCGGCTCAGTTGCGTCGCTGCTATCGGCTGGTGTGGAAGGACCTGTTACTCCTCTCGCCTCCGGCCCTGGAAACTTCGAGCAGGTCGAGCCGGCTGCGTCACTACCAACGGGCCTAGCTGGGCTAGTTGACGTGGCCATGCCGCTCCCTGCCCGGCCTGGATTATCGTCAGTCCTGTCAGATGTTTCAACGGGACGTTCTCCAGGATCAGGTGCGTAGCACGCGACCCGACCGGAGCTAGAGTTGAGGGTGTGTGTGTGTGAGTTAGGGCGTCATTGTTTGTTAGTGGGCTTTCCTTATCCTGACTGCTTGGTGGTTGCTCCCCTTCCCCCCCAGGAAAATCGCCAGGTCTGGGAAGGGTGCGAGTTCGAAGTTGGTCTATGTGTCGCTTCCAGCTTTTGCCATCAGCAGTGGTAAGCCGGTAAGAACGGGGTCCGGTTAGATGTGTGATGGTGGCTGGCACCCATAAGGGGTGCCCTACTAAGTTTTTAGCGTAAACTAAATCCCCAATCCGGAATGTTCGGACTCTGGTTGAAGAATCTAGGGGTTTGTCTGTAGAGTATGTAGGGTGTAGTCTATCGAGAGGGGAACGTAGTTTTCTCCCCATAAGTAATTCAGCAGGAGTTTTGTTAGTAGTGCTACTAGGTGTAGTGTGTTGGAGAAATAATAATTTGTCGATGCGTGCTTGTATAGGGCCCTGGTCTAACTTAAGAAGGGTCTCCTTGGTAAACCGGACCATGCGTTCGGCCCGTCCATTCGCTGCCGGATGTGCCGGCGCGGTTAGGGCATGGCGTATGCCCAAACTTGCTAACTCTCAAATTCTGTAGCCGTGAATTGAGGGCCGTTGTCAGATACCAGGACGTCTGGTAATCCGTGGGTGGCAAACCAGTGACTGAGCTGTCGTATGACAGCCTCGCAAGAGGTTGATTTCATTAGGCTCACTTCTAACCAGTTGGAATAAGCGTCTACCAGAATCAAGAAGGTATGCCCCTTAGTCGGACCCGCAAAATCTATGTGGATTCTAGACCAAGGGCCCCTAGGTAGATCCCACTCAGTGGCTGGCGCCTTTGGGGGTGAGGGCCGGGATGTCTGGCAGGGCTGGCAACCCGCGACCCAGTCGGTAACATCCTTGTCTAACCCAGGCCACCATACATAACTTCTGGCTAAACTTTTCATCTTTACCATCCCGGGGTGTCCCTCATGCAATAGTTTCAATATGGGATTTCGAAGTTTTAGTGGAATGACCACTCGATCCCCCCATAGTACACAACCTTTTAGTACGGAAAGTTCCATTTGTCTCTGTTTAAATGGTCTGTACTGTTCTTGTAAATCAGAGTCTGGCCATCCCTTTATGATCCACCTACTCACGGTATGCAGTAGGTGGTCGTTAGAGGTTTCGTGCGCGATGTCTGCTGCTGTCATCGGGAGGTCGGGCAGGGTTTCAATCAAAAAGGTTGAGGTGCTGGGGTTTGGTTCAGGATCAGAGTCTGGTAACGGGCAACGACTTAAAGCATCGGCGTGCGTGATGGCCGGACCCGGACGGTAAGACAAGGTGTAATTGTAAGCGGCAAGGAATTCTGACCATCTAGTCATTCTGGGTGATAAAATATGAGGAGTAGGTTTGTCTCCCACCAGAATACCTAGTAGGGGTTTGTGGTCGGTGATGATAGAAAATGATCGGCCATACAGGTATTCATGGAAACGTTTAATACCAGAAATTATGGCTAGTGCCTCCTTGTCCAGTTGACTGTAATTTCTTTGGCTTTTGGACAAAGTTTTTGAATAGAAGGCAATCGGAGCCTCTCTGCCGTTAGGTAGAAGGTGGCTCAGGACAGCTCCGATCCCAAAAGGCGAGGCATCACAAGTTAGTAACAATGACAAAGTCTCGTTATATTGAATTAGTACTTTTGCTGAAGTGATCATGTCTTTAATTTTGTTAAATGCTGTTTCTTCCCGATGTCCCCACTTCCACGAGGCGTCTTTGTCCAAAAGTCTATGCAAGGGTTCCGCCACCGTGGCTTTCTGGGGCAAAAAGACATGATAAAAGTTTATTAACCCTAGGAAAGCTTGTAGGTCAGCCTTGTTAGTTGGGGTGGGGGCATTTTTGATAGCACGGGTTTTTTCTGCTGTTGGGTGGATGCCATTGCCATCGATTTGGTATCCCAAAAACTCTATTTTGTCCGTGATAAGGGTGCATTTGTCTTTTTTGACTTTTAACCCAGCCTCAGTAAATTTGGTAAGCACTTTTCTTAGGCGGTCTCGCAGTTGCAATTTGTGTTTAGCTGCAATCAGGACGTCATCGAAATACGGGATGACCCCTGGAATTCCTTGAAGGAGGCGTTCCATAAGAGATTGAAAAATGCCAGGTGCCACGCTAACGCCAAATTGGAGGCGATTACACTTAAAGGCACCCCGGTGTGTTACAATGGTTTGGGCTTCAGCTGTTTTTTCGTCAACGGGCAGTTGCTGGTAAGCCTGAGCCAAATCGAGTTTAGCGAAAATTTTTCCGCCTTTGATAGAATGTAACAAGTGTTGTACGACAGGCACCGCGTATGCGCTCTGTTGTAGTGCATGGTTGAGGGTCGCCTTATAGTCCCCACAAATACTAACCGACCCGTCTGCTTTTATAGGGGTCACTATAGGGGTCTCCCATTTAGCGTGGTCAACTGGTTCGAGGACCCCTTGCTTGACTAGTTTATCCAGTTGTTCTTCTATTTTTGGCTTTAAAGCAAAAGGTACCCGTCTTGCCTTTAGTCTAATTGGGGCTACCTTAGGGTCTATGTTAAAAGAAATCGGGTTACCCCGGTACTTGCCTAATTCTTCGCTGAACAGGTCCTGGAATTCTTGAATGAGATCTGCCTCCCAGTCAGCGTCTGTAATATGGTTGATACCGGTCATCCCTATTCCAAGCGGTTCGAACCATTCCAGTCCTAAAAGGCTTGGTCTGTTCCAGTCCACAATTGTTAGGGGAAGAATCTCAATGTGGTTGTTGAAGGTTACCTGGAAATGTCCAATCCCTACTACCGGAATTTTGTTTCCCTGGTAGTCTTTAAGCGTTAAGTTCTGTTTGTCTAGTTCGCTTCGCCGTATGTCTGGGATCAATTTTTTAATAGTGTCCCACGAGACCATGGAAAGGAATGATCCCGAATCCACTTCCATTTCACAATTTTTTCCTTCAATTCTTACTTGCACGTGGACTTTTTTAACGTTTTTTGTATTAGAGTGACCAATTATTACTGTTTGGTGCGTTTCTTCTTTCTTGTAAGATGACTCTTTAAACTTTCTATTCCTTCCTTCCTGGCTCCAACAGTTGTTTGTTTTCTTTTCTCTCTCTCTTGGAGAAGGACTTTCTCTCCGCCTGGGGCTGTAGCTTGATCTGGCTCTGCATACCCTTGCGATGTGCCCTTTCTTTTCACACTTTCGGCATATTGCGTCTATGAAACGGCACTCTGATCTGGGGTGGTTTCCACCACAACGGTTGCATTCAAAATCAAACCGCCTGATTGCCCGCTCTTTTTTTCCTCTCGTGGCTTTTAGGTGGCAAACCTCGTCTTCTTCACTACTGGCCTCAGTTTCAAGATCCTCGTAGTGTGTTGAGGTTTTTCCTTGTTCGTCTTCAGTTTTGGTGGCTTCTTTGGATTTGTGGTGTGCAGCTTGATTAATCTGTTTCATTCTTGCCGCCGATTTGTGAGCAGCTTCGGCTGCGGTGGCTTCTTCGATGGCCTCTGTGGCTGTTATCTTGGGTCGGTTTAGTAACTTACTCTGCAATATTGGATCTTTTAAGCCTAATACGATCCGGTCTCTCAGAGCCTCATTGAAATCCGAGAATTCGCACTCTCCTCCTATTTCTCTTAAATCTGCCACGAAATCAGCGATAGGTTCACCTTCTTTTTGATTCCGGAGGTAAAACTCATGGCGCTTGATGAGGCAGGAGACTGTGGGAGCGTAGTGTTTTCTCAGGATCTTTTCTAGCTCGGGCCAAGTTAGCGTTTTGACATCGATTGGAGACGCTAGCGCCTTTGCCATCCGAAAAACGGCTTGGCTGCAGTGGGTCAAGAAAACCGCTCTCTTCCGATGATCCGACACTCCGCTCAGATCGCTACTCTCCAAAAACATGAGGAATCGGTCCACATACGTCTGCCATTCCTCTTTTGCCGGGTTGAATTTCTCTGGCGGGGCGTTGCTTCCGGACATGATGCCGCTCGCTCTCCGCCGCTATTCACTCTCTAACCGTGTTACCTCGATCCCACCTTCGTCGCCAGTGTTTGGTAGCGGCAATGAAGAGGCACACACGGATAGTGATTCAGTCTTTTTGTTTATTTACAGGAACACCGACTGACTCGGCGGCGCGGCAGCCCTTCTTTTAAAGGGCTCCCGCACCTAAGTCAGCCAATGACGGGGCGAGGATCTCCCGCCGGAATGTAGACCAATGAACAGTAAGTATTTCAAATATAACCAATCCAGAACACTCAGCCTCCCTGTGAACACTGACACTCTTGAGATGACCAATGTTCTTGAAACTCAGTGAATTATGATGGAAATAACAAAAATGTATCCTGGTTGACTAATTCAGGATCTGAGACTCAGTCAAGTTGAAGAGCTGCTCTAAAGAAAGGAAGGTTTTTGTTTGGCATCAGATTCTCTTCCTCTCACTGTGTCTCTCGCACAGTAATAGACTCCTATGTCCTCAGCTTTGAGGCTGTTCATTTGCAGATACAGCTGGCTTTTGGCATTGTCCCTGGAGACAGTAAAGCGGCCCTTCACTTTGTCTGAGTAGTTGATATCACTGGAAGCAGCATTTATGTAGGCCAGCCATTCCAGTCCTTTCCCTGGAGCCTGTCTCACCCAGTGCATCCAGGAGCTGCTGAAGGTGAATCCAGAGGCTTGGCAGGAGAGACGGAGGGACTCTCCAGGTCTTCTCACACCCCCTCCAGACTCCACCAACTGGACTTGAGACTGGACTCCTAAAAGGATTTTTAAAAATCAGATCTCTTGCATACAAGAACAGAACATGATAATAAACTTTACATAGGGGAAATAATTACCTTTGAGGAGTACTAGTAAGGACACAAGATTCAACCACATTTTTGCTCCTCTAATGAATAGATAAAATTGACAGGAGAGGTTTCAGGAAATAGCACAAAGTTTAGGTTAGTGGGTGTTGTGTGAAAAGGGAAACCATGGGGCTCTTTAAAAGGTAAATAGTGCCTCGATTTACATATCTGTTGGGATAAAAGAGGCTTCAGGGCATTGGCTAATATATTTCAGTGAACATAATTTTCAAGTGCATTTTGCAATTAGCATTCCAGTCCTCAGAAAAGGGGGTTCAGACCTATTTTTCCCTCTTAGTTAATAGGAAAAAAGGCAAGTTTATTGTACATGAACTGAAAGTAAAGCCCGAAAAATTTAACCCATGCTCAAAATGATTCCAGATATTAGAGAATAAACTTACTTATTATAGATTGGCTCGAACACCAGAGTTAGAATGTTTGCTACAAAATTGCTTCCTTAACCTTTGTTTATTTTATGGAACAGCCCAAACACATTAAATGGCAGTTGAGCTTTAAGGAACATTTTGAATGCTAGACTAATTGATCCACTCTACTCAGAAATGTAAGACATGGTGTGACCAAATATAGTGAACATAACTTGCATGTGCATTGTTCAATCAACATTCTACTCCTAAAAAAAGCATTCAAACTGATTTTCCCCCTATGTGTTAATATGAGAAAGAACCAGTTTGTTGTACATTAATTGAAGAAGAGGCTGAAAAATTCCAGACCTTCTCAAAATGACAGATCATATAAAAAAGCTAGAATATCAGAGAATATTTGCTACCAGATTGCTTCCTGAACCTTTGCTTATTTTATGGAACATCCCTAATACATTAAATGTCAGCTGACCTTTAAGGAACACATTGGATGCTAGACTAATTAAATCCACTCAATTCAGAAATTTATATCATAGCGTGACCAAGTACAGCCTCTCAATTGAAATAGAATGATAAACAATTATCTTTGTATTATCCAAAACATTTTGTTTGTTGTAGGTTATCTGGTGTAAACAGATAATAGCTTCCTAGTAAGGATGATACTCTCTCGAGATGCTAAATTCTTTTAAATCCCATTTAGAGAAACTTTAAAATTTTCTGGATTGTTTTATATATGTGTGTATATATCTATAAAATATTAGCTATTTTATATGTTCACTAAATAAGACAATATGACACCTTCATGTTGTTTCCATTTCCACAAAAGATTTGAAATACCTTGGTAAGTTTCATATTGAAGTCTCCTGCTATGTAACATTTTCTTGATAACATTTCATTGAGTTCTTACAAAAATAAAATAAAAAGTATCCAGCTTCCAAAATATCTAATGACTGTTGTTTTAATTCCCTTCCCCTCTCCCACCAAGTCCATCGATAATGGGATTTCATGTAACAGCATTGCCACCCAGTGTCAAAAATGAGGAATATTCTCTAAGGAAATTCTTTGGGTCCAGATGTTTCCTCAATAAGTGAATGGCAGTTTAAATGTTTAGAAGTTTTACCCTGAAGTTTCATTTCTAGGCTTCTGCCAAGATACTGTAGAAAGTTAGCATCCATCCCTTTCCTGGAATAATGAAATATTTTTAGAAATATTAAAAAGGCAGAATTTCCCTAAAGAGAAAACATGCTCTTGAAAAGCAACCACCACCTTTTTTAATAGCCCCAGCAAGATTGAGCCAGCCGATCTACAACACAAAAGACCTTCAGCCTCAGGGTGATGGGATTAGCTCTCACTCAAGATTTAAACCAGGACAAAGCCATCACGACACAATAGGAATTAGCCAACACCCTTTCAGAACACAAGCCTCTTCATTGCAACATCACCCTCCAAGCTTCAACCAAACCTGGGAGTTCACATAACCTCAAACCCATGCATAGTCCATGGGAGTCAGACAGCAACCCATAGAAAATATACTCTTGCCACAGGAACAGGAAGCTCAAGGGCATCTTTGTATAAAATTTGTCAGTTTCATCTTTAAATGTCCTGCTATGTAACATTTTCTAGAGAATTTTTCATTGAGTTATCACAAAAATAAGAATATATCATTAGATATCTCTGAAACATCCAAGGGAGGCATGATAGCAGTGTTCCAATATTTAAGGGGCTGCCACAGAGAGGAGGGGGACAAGCTATTTGCCAAAGTACCTGAAGGCCAGACAAGGAACAATGAATGGAAATTGGTCAAGGAGAGATGCAACACAGAAATAAGGAGAAATTTTCTGACAGTGAGAACAATCAACCAATGGAACAGAAGTTGCCCTTGAAAGTTGTGGTAGCTTCATCATTGGAAGTTTTCAAGAAGAGACTGGACTGCCACCTGTCAGAAATGGTACAAGATCTTTTGCTTGAGGGGTTGAATTGGACTAGATGACCTACAAGGTCCCTTCCAACTCTGTTACTCTCCAGGGAGATTATTTTGGTGCAGATATTGCTTCAATAGGTGAAGGGCAATTTGGATGTTTAGAAGGTTCATCCTGAAGTTTCATTTCCAGGCTTTTGCCATAATAGTAAAGGACAATATTCCATTTCATTTTTTTCCTGAAGATTGATCACCTTGTAAACAGGGAAGATGAAGCTGGAATTTTCAAGCCATTTTCATCATTTTACATTTTCTTACAGCAAGCTCTCTATCTAATTGGATATTAACAAGCAAAAGAGACTCTCACTGATGGGGATCAACCTTAATTGGCTAATTAAGGATCTGAGGCAGGATTTGCATTTATAATAAACTCATTCTTTTGTAAAAATGTGTCCTGGTTGACTAATCCAGGATCTGGGACTCAGTCAAGTTGAAGAGCTGCTCTAAAGAAAGGAAGGTTTTTGCTTGGCATCAGATTCACTTCCTCTTACTGTGCCTCTCACAGAGTAATAGAATGCCCTGTCTTCAGCTTTGAGGCTGTTCATTTGCAGATACAGCTGGTTTTTGGCATTGTCCCTGGAGATGGTGAATCGCCCCTTCACTTTGTCTGAGTAGTTTATATCACTGGAAGCAGCGTTTATGTAGGCCAGCCATTCCAGCTCTTTCTCTGGGGCCTGCCTCACCCAAAACATATAGTAGTTGCTGAAGGTGAATCCAGAGGCTTGGCAGGAGAGATGGAGAGACTCTCCAGGTCTTCTCATAGCCCCTCCAGACTCTACCAACTGGACTTGAGATTGGACTCCTAAAAAGAAAAAGATTGGTTTTTTTTAAAGGAGATCTCCCACATACAGCAGCAAAATGTGGAAATATGGAGGAAATAATTACCTTTGAGGAGTATTAGTAAGGACACAAGGTTCAACCACATTTTTGCTCCTCTAATGAATAGATGAAATTGAGAGGAGAGATTTCAGGAAATAGCACAAAGTTTATGTTGGTGGGTGTTGTCTGAAGAGGGAAAACACATGGCTCTTTAAAGGGGAAATTGTGCCTCGATTTACATATCTGTTGGGATAAAAGAGCTCTCAGGGCATTGGCTAATATATTTCAGTGAACATAATTTTCATGTGCATTTTGAAATTAGCATTCCAGTCCTCAGAAAAGGTTTCAAACCTATTTTTCCCTCTTAGTTAATAGGGAAAAAGGCAAGTTTATTGTACATGAACTGAAAATAAAGCCCAAAAAATTTAACCCATGCTCAAAATGATTCCAGAAATAAAAGAATAAACTTACTTATTATAGATTGGCTTGAACATCAGAGTTAGAATGTTTGCTACAAAATTGCTTCCTTAATCTTTGCTTATTTTATGGAACATCCCAAACATATTAAATGTCAGCTGTCCTTTAAGGAACACTTTGAATGCTGAACTAATTGATCCACTCTACTCAGAAACGTAAGACATGGTGTGACCAAATATAATGAACATAACTTGCATGTGCCTTTTTCAATTAACATTCTACTCCCAAAAAAAGCATTCAAACTGATTTTCCCCCTATGAGGAGAAAGAACCAGTTTGTTGTACATTAACTGAAGAAGAGGCTGAAAAATTCCAGACCTTCTCAAAATGACAGATCATATAAAAAGGCTAGAATATCAGAGTTAGAATGTTTGCTACCAGATTGCTTCCTGAACCTTTGCTTATTTTATGGAACATCCCTAATACATTAAATGTCAGCTGACCTTTAAGGAAGACATTGGATGCTAGACTAATTAAATCCACTCAATTCAGAAATTTATATCATAGTGTGACCAAGTACAGCCTCTCAATTGAAATAGAATGATAAACAATTATCTTTGTATTATCCAAAACATTTTGTTTGTTGTAGGTTATCTGGTATAAACAGATAATAGCTTTCTAGTAAGGATGATACTCTCTCGAGATGCTAAATTCTTTGAAATCCCATTTAGAGAAACTTTAAAATTTTCTGGATTGTTTTATATATGTGTGTATGTATCTATAAAATATTAGCTATTTTATATGTTCAATAAATAAGACAATATGACACTTTCATGTTGTTTCCATTTCCACAAAAGATTTGAAATACCTTGGTAAGTTTCATATTGAAGTCTCCTGCTATGTAACATTTTCTTGATAACATTTCATTGAGTTCTTACAAAAATAAAATAAAAAGTATCCAGCTTCCAAAATATCTAATGACTGTTGTTTTAATTCCCTTCCCATCTCCTACCAGGTCCATCGATAATGGGATTTCATGTAACAGCATTGCCACCCAGTGTCAAAAACGAGGAATATTCTCCAAGGACATTCTTTGGGTCCAGATGTTTCCTCAATAAGTGAATGGCAGTTTAAATGTTTAGAAGTTTTACCCTGAAGTTTCATTTCTAGGCTTCTGCCAAGATACTGTAGAAAGTTATCATCCACCCCTTTCCTGGAATAATGAAATATTTTTAGAAATATTAAAAAGGCAGAATTTCCCTAAAGAGAAAACATGCTCTTGAAAAGCAACCACCACCTTTTTTAATAGCCCCAGCAAGATTGAGCCAGCCCATCTACAAGACAAAAGACCTTCAGCCTCAGGGTGATGGGATTAGCTCTCACTCAAGATTTAAACCAGGACAAATCCATTACGACACAATAGGAATTAGCCAACACCCTTTCAGAACACAAGCCTCTTCATTACAACATCACCCTCCAAGCTTCAACCAAACCTGGGAGTTCAGATAACCTCAGACCCATGCATAGTCCATGGGAGTCAGACAGCAACCCATAGAAAACATACTGTTGCCACAGGTACAGGAAGCTCAAGGGCATCTTTGTATAAAATTTGTCAGTTTCATCTTTAAATGTCCTGCTATGTAACATTTTCTAGAGAATTTTTCATTGAGTTATCACAAAAATAAGAATATATCATTAGATATCTCTGAAACATCCAAGGGAGGCATGATAGCAGCGTTCCAATATTTAAGGGGCTGCCACAGAGAGGAGGGGGACAAGCTATTTGCCAAAGCACCTGAAGGCCAGACAAGGAATAATGAATGGAAATTGATCAAGGAGAGATGCAACACAGAAATAAGGAGAAATTTTCTGACAGTGAGAACAATCAACCAATGGAACAGAAGTTGCCCTTGGAAGTTGTGGTAGCTTCATCATTGGAAGTTTTCAAGAGGAGACTGGACTGCCACCTGTCAGAAATGGTACAAGATCTTTTGTTTGAGGGGTTGAATTGGACTAGATGACCTACAAGGTCCCTTCCAACTCTATTACTCTCCAGGGAGATTATTTTGGTGAAGATGTTTCTTCAATAGGTGAATGGCAATTTGGATGTTTAGAAGGTTCATCCTGAAGTTTCATTTCCAGGCTTTTGCCATAATAGTAAAGGACAATATTCCATTTCATTTTTTTCCTGAAGATTGATCACCTTGTAAACAGGGAAGATGAAGCTGGAATTTTCAAGCCATTTTCATCATTTTACATTTTCTTACAGCAAGCTCTCTATCTAATTGGATATTAACAAGCAAAAGAGTCTCTCACTGTTGGGGATCAATCTCAATTGGCTAATTAAGGATCTGAGGCAGGATTTGAATTTATAATAAACTCATTCTTTTGTATGTTCCACTGCATATACTAGTAAAATCCTTAACTTTTGCTTTGATTTCCAGGAAAGATTTGAAATACCTTGACAATTCTTTGGCGACAAACACCAATCATAAATTATTTTATACAAATTCTCAGCCCCTCTGTGAACACTGACACTCTTGAGAGGGCAAATGTTCTTGAAGCTCAGTGAATTACAATGGAAATAACAAAAATATGTCCTGGTTGACTAATCCAGGATCTGGGACTCAGTCAAGTTGAAGAGCTGCTCTAAAGAAAGGAAGGTTTTTGCTTGGCATCAGATTCACTTCTTCTTACTGTGTCTCTGGCACAGTAATAGACTGCCCTGTCTTCAGCTTTGAGGCTGTTCATTTGCAGATACAGCTGGCTTTTGGCATTGTCCCTGGAGATGGTGAATCGCCCCTTCACTTTGTCTGAGTAGTTTATATCACTGGAAGCAGCGTTTATGTAGGCCAGGCATTCCAGGTCTTTCCCTGGGGCCTGTCTCACCCAAAATATATAGTAGTTGCTGAAGGTGAATCCAGAGGCTTGGCAGGAGAGATGGAGAGACTCTCCAGGTTTTCTCACATCCCCTCCAGACTCCACCAACTGTACTTGAGATTGGACTCCTAAAAAGAAAAGGATTGGTTTTTTTAAATGAAATCTCCCACATACAGCAGCAAAATGTGGAAATATGGTAAAAATAATTACCTTTGAGGAGTATTAGTAAGGACACAAAGTTCAACCACATTTTTGCTCCTCTAATGAATAGATGAAATTGACAGGAGAGGTTTCAGGAAATGGCACAAAGTTTATGTTGGTGGATATTGTCTGAAGGGGGAAACCATGGGGCTCTTTAAAGGGGAAATTGTGGCTTGATTTACATGTCTGTTGGGATAAAAGAGCCTCAGGGCATTGGTTAATAATTTCAGTGAACATAATTTTCATGTTCATTTTGCAATTAGCATTCCAGTCCTCAGAAAAGGGTTAATAGGAAAAAGGGCCAGTATATTGTACATGAACTGAAAATAAAACCTGAAAAATATCAGCCCGTTCTCAAAATGATTCCAGATATTAGAGAATAAACTTACTTATTACAGATTGGCTCGACCATCAGCATTAGAATGTTTGCTACAAAATTGCTTCCTTAACCTTTGTTTTATTTTGTGGAACAGCCCAAAGAGCCCAGTTTAACACACATTAAATGGCAGTTGAGCTTTAAGGAACACTTTGAATGCTAGACTAATTGATCCACTCTACTCAGAAATGTAAGACTTGGTATGACCAAATATAGTGAACATAACAGCATGTGCATTGTTCAATTAACATTCTACTCCTAAGAAAAGCATTCAGACTGATTATCCCCCCTACGAGTTAGTAGGAGAAAGAACAAATTTATTGTACATTAACTAAAGAAAAGCCTGAAAAATTCCAGACCTTCTCAAAATGACAGATCATACTAAAAGGCTAGAATATCAGAGTTAGAATGTTTGCTATCAGATTGTTTCCTGAACCTTTGCTTATTTTATGGAACATTCGAAATATTTTAGCTGATCTTTAAGGAACACTTTGGATACTAGACTAATTGAATCCACTCAACTCAGAAACTTAAATCATAGGGTGATGAAGTACCGCCTGTCAATTGAAACAGAATGATAAACAATTATCTTTGCATTATCCAAAACATTTTGTTTGCTGTAAATAGATAATGGCTTCCTAGTAAGAATTATACTCTCTTGAGATGCTAAGTTCTTTTGAATTCCATTTAAAATCCTCTGGATTGTTGTATATATTTGTATCTATAAAATATTAGCTGTTTTATATGGTCACTATAAAGATTTTAAGGATGTTCATCTGCAGATACAGTTGGCTTTTGGAATTGGCCCTGGAGGTGGTGAAGCACCCTTTGACTTTGTCTGAGTAGCTAATATCAATGGCTTATGTAGGCCAGCCATTCCAGGCCTTTCCCTGGTGCCTGTCTCATCCAGTACATGTAGTAGTTGCTGAAGATAAATCCAGAGGCTTGGCAGGAGAGACAGAAGGATTCTCCAGTCCTTCTCACTTCCCTCCAGACTCCACCAACTGGACTTGAGACTGGACTCATAAAAATATTTTTTTAATGAGCTTCTCTGAAGAAAGGAAAATTCTTGTTTGGCCTGAGATTCACTTCCTCTCACTGTGTATCTTGCACAGTAATAGACTGCTGTGTCCTCTGTTCATTTGCAGATACAGCTGGCTTTTGGCATCATCCCTGGAAACGGTAAAGTGGCCCTTCATTTTGTCTGAGTAGTAAGGGCTTGAACCAGCATTCATGTATGCCACCCATTCCAGTCCTTTTCCTGGAGCCTGTCTCACCCAAGCCATCCAGAGGTGAATCCAGAAAAAGATCTTGTTTACTGTAATTAAGTAAAATAAAGGCTTGAAAAATTTTAGCACTTCTCAAATGATTAGAAGTAATAGAGAATAAAGTTTTTTATTAGGGAGCATATAAAAAGGCTAGCACATCTGAGTTAGGTTGTTTGCAACAAGTGTGCCAAGTAGTTGGATGTACTCAACTCACAAAGTAATTCTTAAGTCATATTGTGACCAAATGCACTCTTTAACTTCAAATACAATGATAAACAATTCTCTTTGTGTTATCCAAAATATTTTGTTTGTTCCAGGTTATCTGTTGTAAATCCAATCATGGCTTCCCTGTAAGAATTTTAGTCTCTCAAGAAGTTCTTTTGAGATCCATTGAAAAAAATTTCTGGATTGTGGTATATATTTGTGTAGATAATGTTTTAACTGTTTTATATGTTCACTGAATATCAATCCTTTTATTTTGTTTTTATTTCTCCATAAATATTTGAAACAACTAGACCTAGACCAACATACCTCACCTGCATAGGTGTATAAACAATGGGATTTAACATAGCAACATTGCCCCCCCGCCCCCCAGTGTCAAAAATGAGGAAGGAGGTATGTTCCCAATTCTCCAAGCAGATTCTTTTGGTCCAGATGTTTCCTCAATATATGAATGGCAGTTAGAATTCTACAAGATTCATCCTAAAGTTTCATTTCCAGCCTTCTGCCATAATACTAAAGTGAATATTCCATTCTATTTTTTTTTCCTGAAGATCAATCGCCTTGTAAACTGGGATTTCCAAGCCATTTTCATCATCTTACATTTTCTTACCACAAACACACTTAATTGGATATCTAGAAGACCCTGGATTAAGAAGGTGATCAATTTTAATTGGCTAATCAAGGATCTGTGGTTGGGTTTATATCAATGTTTAATTGTTTTAATGTTCACTGACTATGATAATAAAACTCCTTCATTTTTTTTTTTTTTCATTTCTAGAAAAGATTTGAAATACCTAGATAGTTTATCTGGTGACAAACAACAATGACAGATTACAAAAATTCTCAGTTCCTGGTGAGCATTTTACCTTCCTGAGGTGGAAAAATTTATTGAGACATTTTTAGTGAATTATGTCTGAAATAGCAAATAATTATCACTATTCCCAAATTAGACAATATATAATTTATAAGTTTTATTCCCAAGCAAAACTCCTTTGGCTACTTAGGCAATTGGATTTTGCATGGCAATATTGCCCTTTATGGTCAAAAGTGAGGAGAAAGCCACATCTTAATTGTAGGTTGTAAATGCTGTAGGTCAGGGATGTTAAACTTATTTTTCTTCTCTTTACATACAATAAGTGCTTGGTGAATAGAGCACTGTCTGGGTCAATCTGTTTACATAATAATACTTTTTCAGTCCCTAGTTTCTACTTCTATTATCCAACCATTGTTAAAACAAGTCCCAAGTTCAAAAATATCCTGTGTGTTCTTTTTCTTTTATCTTCAGTATTAGTCTATCCATTTCTGCACAGTCTAGTATTTTTTTAAATTATATTTTCTTCCGTGAATGTTTCCTCATTTTTCCAGTATTGAATAAATGCAATTCTTGCTGCTGTCAAAATGTTTAATATTAAATATACATTCCCTTTATCATATTTTTCTGCTATTATGCCTAACAAAAAATAGTTCTGGCTTATAATCAATATACTGCCTTAACATTTTTTCTAACCATGTATGCACTTCCATCCAATTTTTTTTCTTTTTTCTTTTGGACACATCCACCACATCTGACAATATGTGCCTGGTATTTGATTAAATTTCTGAGTTTCATGTTGAAGACTCCTGAGATGTAATTTTTTCTTGAGAACTTTTTATTGAATTATTATAGTAATAAAATAAAAGTTTCTGGCCTCCAAAGTATCTAATGACAGTTCTTTCAATTCTCTTCCTCACCCCACAAGTTGCCTCAACAATGGGATTTCATATAACAACATTGCCCCCCAGTCAGGGGTGGGATGCTACTGGTTCAGACTGGTTCTATAGAACCTGTAGCTGTGAAGAGCAGCTGACACATGTGGGCCAAATAGTTTGTTGTTTGGCCCACATGCCTGCCCAGGCTCTAGGCTGTCCTTTATTCCCTGCTTTTCCCTCCTCAGCTGCTTTGTGCAGCACAGTTGAGGTTGAAAAAGCAGGAAATAAGAGGATTTTCAAATGCTGTGCACCCGAGCGCAACACTTGTCAGCTATCCAGACAGCACAGCTGATGATTTGTTGCAAATGCTGCATGCAAGATTCGCTCCACTGGCAGGGATCTCCCCACCCACTCACTACTTACCTGGCATACGAGCCATCCAACTTGACTGGTTTGGTAAGTAGCTAATTTTCCTTTTTTTCCCCAACCATTAGCTATTCTGCTCTGCCAGGAGATTTAGATTAGCTAGAAAGCAGGAAATGCTTGGATTTCTTGCTTTCTAGCTAATCTAAAAGCAGAACCGAACCTTCCTTAAGACTGAAGCTTTTCAGTGCTGACTCAGGTAGCTGATTGCAGATAGATACAGTAGATCTCTAAATTAATCTGTGATTCTGTGAGCAACTCAATCTGCCTGCCTGTTTTGCCTGATTTTGGGTAAAAGTTGCTCTTTTTAAATAAAAAAATCAATATTTACATGCATGGTGTGTTGTGAGTTAATTCTATGAGTTTGCTTGCTAACAAATGTTATGTGTTTTCTTGCAAGAAAATTTTATGTGACAGACACAGGTAACTGATGCCAGAGAGATAGATCTCTGAATGAATCTGATTCTGTGAGGAACTCAATCTGCCTGCCTGCTTTGTCTGATTTGGGGTAAAAGTTGCTCTTTTTTATAAAAAAAAAATCAATATTTACATAAATATTTATAATATTTACATACAAGCCACGCCCACCCAGTCATATGACCCCCCAAGCCACACACACAAATTAGGCCACACCCACAAACCAGTTGTTAGGAAATTTGAATCCCACCCATGCCCCCAATGTCAAAAATGAGGAAGGAAGCATGCTCCATATTCTCCAAGGAAATGTTTTTGGTGTAGATGTTTTCTCAATAGGCGAATGGCAGTTTAGATGTTTAGAAGGTTCATTCTGAAGTTTCATTCCCAGGCTTCTGGCATGATACTAAAGGTCAATATTCTATTCCATTGTTTTCTTGAAGATTGTTCACCTTGTAAACAGGGAAGATGAAACTGGAATTTTCAAGCCATTTTCAATATCTTACATTTCCTTACAGCAAACTCTCTAATTAGATACCTAGAAGAAAAGACTCTTAAGGATCTCATTAGAAGTTGATCAATCTTGTTCTGTATTGGATACTTTGTATTTGAAATACTCACCGTTCATTGGTCGTTGAGTCGGCGGGAGATCCTTCTCCTGTCATTGGCTGGTGAGGCGCGGGGAGCCTTTAAAAGAGAGGCTGCCGCGACTCTCCAGCATGTCCGTTCTGAAATAAACAAGAGAAGAGCTGAAATCACTAAAGAGTGCGAGCCTCGTTATTTCCGCCGCCAAAACACTGGCGACGAGGATGGGATCGAGACAGCACTTTTAAGTGAGTGCGATAGCGGTGGAGATCGAGCGGCACCATGTCTGGAAACAACACCCCGCCTGAACAATTCAACCCGGCAAAGGAAGAATGGCAGTCGTATGTAGACCGTTTCCTCATGTTCCTGGAGAGCAGCGATCTGAGCGGCGTATCGGAACATCGGAAGAGAGCGGTTTTCCTGACCCATTGCGGCCAGGCTGTTTTCCGCATGGCGAAAGCGCTAGCATCCCCGATCGATGTTAAGACGTTAACCTGGCCCGAGCTGGAAAAGATCCTGCGAGCACACTACGCTCCTACAGTTTCCTGCCTAATTAAGCGCCACGAGTTTTACCTACGAAATCAGAAAGAAGATGAATCTATCGCTGATTTCGTGGCAGTCCTAAGAGATATTGGGGGTGAGTGCGAATTCTCGGATTTCGATGAAGCCCTAAGAGACCGAATCGTGTTAGGGCTAAAAGATCCAGTACTACAGAGCCGATTGTTAAATCGGCCCAAAATAAGAGTAAAAGAAGCTATGGAAGAAGCCACCGCAGCCGAAACCACCCAGAAATCAGCGGCAAAAATGAAAAAGATCAACAAAGCTGCAAACTACAACACCAGAGAATCACCCAAACCAGAGGGGGATTGAGAGAAGACCACAACACACCATGAAGATCTAGAAACTGAGACCAGTAGTGAGGAAGATGATGTATGCCACCTGAAGACAGGTAGAGGGAAAAAAGAGCGGGCAAACAGAAGGTTCAATTTTGAATGTAACCGCTATGGAGGCACCCCAGGTCAGAGTGCCGTTTCATCGACGCGATATGCAGAAAATGCGAGAAGAAAGGGCACATCGCAAAGGTATGCAGATCCAGATCAAGCTATAGCCCGAGGCGAAAAGGAAGCCCTCCCCCAAGAGAAAAAGAGAGAGAGAAAGAGAGAAAGACAAGCAGCCATTGGAGCCAAGAGAGAAGAGAAAGGAGATACAAAGAATCAAGGTACAGGAAAGAAGAAACACACCAAACAGTTATAATTGGACACTCAAATACAAAAAATGTAAGGAAGGTCCACGTCCAAATAAGGATTGAGGAACAAGACTGTGAAATGGAAGTGGACTCGGGATCATTTCTCTCTATGGTCTCTTGGGACACGATCAAAAACTTGATTCCAGACATCCAACGAAGTGAACTTGAAAGACAAAACTTGACACTAAAAGACTACCAAGGCAACAAAATTCCTGTCGTAGGCGTTGGGCACTTCCAGGTCACCTACAAAAATCACACCGAAATTCTACCACTAACAATTGTTGACCGGAACAGACCCAGCCTGTTAGGATTGGAATGGTTCGAACCGCTTGGAATTGGGATGACCGGCATCAACCACATCTCAGATGCAGACTGGGAAGCAGACCTTATTCAAGAATTCCAGGACCTGTTCAGCGGCGAATTAGGCAAGTACCGGGTAACCCGATATCTTTTAACCTAGACTCTAAGGTAGCCCCAATTAGACTAAAGGCAAGGCGTGTTCCCTTCGCTTTAAAACCAAAAATAGAGGAACAACTAGATAAATTAATTAAGCAAGGAGTCCTAGAACCAGTTGACCACGCTAAATGGGAGACCCCCATAGTCACCCCTATTAAAGCGGATGGGTCGATTCGTATCTGCGGGGACTATAAGGCAACCCTTAACCATGCATTACAACAGAGTGCATACCCCGTTCCGGTCGTCCAACACTTGTTACATTCTATCAAAGGCGGAAAAATCTTCGCTAAACTCGATTTAGCCCAGGCATACCAACAACTGCCTGTAGACGCAAAAACAGCAGAAGCCCAAACAATTGTCACACACCGGGGCACTTTTAAATGTAACCGCCTCCAATTCGGCGTTAGTGTG
>CM042840.1:137863233-137893056 GCA_023653725.1 Bungarus multicinctus | reverse complement strand
CAGGAGGTACAACATACTGTGAAGCTGAAGTCCTATTTTTTTTCATCCTTGTTTTACTGAAGTAAAACTCATAGGAAAAAACAATGGATCCAACCACTTTTTATTAAAGCTTGAATGTTAATAAAAACATACACTGGAAGTTGTGTTCACTGAAATATGTTAAGCAATGTCTGTGGGGCTTTGTTTATCTCGACAAGAGATGTAGATCAAGGCAAAACTTTCTCTTAAAGGAGGCTCATGGTTATTCAATTTCTTGAATCTATCCAGGGATTCCCCTTCATCATTATTAGGGAGCAAAAAATTTGCCTAAACTTGTGTTCTTACTAGTAGTCATCAGAGGTAATCATTTAAACTATATCGAGTTTAGAATGCAGGGAATAATTAAAAACATGTAAATTACACCATTGTGTCATTTTGGAATGTTTTGTTTTTGGTTTTTCTTGTATTAATGCACTGTAAAAGTTTGAAGAAAATTTCCTATGGAAAAGGGTTACAATTACAGTGGAAGGGATGAGAATTTTCATAAAATAATTTACATTGGTGTTGCACAAACATGTGTCGAGGGGTTTCAAAGCTTTCCTGGAATGAAAACAAAGGAAGGGATTTTATTTTCATCTTACCAAATAGAAGAACATATGAGCTGTGGTGAGCCCACAATGGTTAGAATGCAATACTAGAACTCTTTCTGCACTGACGGACTGCACAGTTGGCCAGTTCAAGTCGACACAGACTCTAGGTTGATTTCGTTTCCATATTTCGAGGTCAGAAAAATTGTTGGGGGCAATAGGCTGACTTTGTAATCAACTTAGAGAGGGGTGTAACGCCTGTGAAGTGGGTAAATTTAATAAAAAAGTCAAGTGCTATTGCTATTATAAATACAAATCTAATCCTAGTTCCTTGATTAGCCAATTAAGCTGATAAATTTCTAATGAATCCTGAAGAGTCTTTTATTCTAGTTATCCAATTAGCGAGTTTGCTATAGAAATGTACTTGGGTTGACGACAACAGCTTGATATTCCAGTTTCATCTTCCCTGTTACAGGTGATCAATCTTCAGACAAAAAAAGGACTGGAAATTGTTATCCTTAGTATCATGGCAAAAAGACTGGAAATGAAACTTGAAGAATGCAAACTGTCATTCACCTCTGTAGGAAATGTCTGCACCAAAAGCATCACCTTGGAGAATATGGAGGCATTCTAACTTTTCATTTTTGACTTACTGGGGGCAATATTGTTGCATGAAATCCATGTTGAAGTACTTGGTGGAGGTGGGGAGGGTGGAGGAAGGAGTAGTTAAAAACAAATGTCATTTTGAGCGGCGGTTTTTTTTTTTTTTTTTTAGGTAATATTCAATAAAATGTTATCAAGGAAATTGTATCGCAGGAGACTCAATATGACAAATGAGGAAATTTCAAATAAGATGAAATTTGGATTTTTTGATGAGACAAACTTATTAGGTGATTTCTTATAATATTTTTGGAATATGGAAGCAAAATGAAGGATCATATTATTATATTCACTAAGCATATAAAACAGTTAAAATTGGATTCTAATATATATACCAGTCCAAAAGATTTCCAAGTTTCTCTCAATGGAAATAAAAGAACTTCTCAAGAGAGTATAATTTTACTGGGAAGTCATGACTGGGTTTACAGCACACTAACCTACAGTAAACAACATATTTTGGATTAATACACAGATTATTGTTTATTGTTCTGATTGAATTGAGGGGACTAAATTTGATCACAATATGATTTAGGTTTCTGTGTTGAATGGACTCAACTAGTCTAGCATTTAAAGTGTTCCTTGAAGCTTAACTGTCATTTAATGTATTTGGATGTTCCATAAAATCAACAAAGGTTAAGGAAGTAATTTGGTAGCAAACATTGTAAGTCTGATGTTCTAGCCTTTTTATATGATCTGTAAAAAGTAAATTTATTTTCTAACACTTTGAATCATTTTGATAATTTTTCAGGCTTTCTTTTAGTTAACGTACAACAAAATGGCCCTTTCTCTTATTAACTCATAGGTAAAAGAAATGACTCTGAACCCTTTTCTTAGGACAGGAATGTTAATTACAAAACGCACATGCAAGTTAAATTCACAGAAATGTATTCATTCAATGCACCGAGGCATTCTTTTATCCCAACAGATATGTAAATTGAGACACAAATTCCCCTTTAAGAGTCCCATGGCTTCCCTCTCCAGACAACAGCAACCAAGATAAACCTTGTGCTATTTCCTGAAACCTCTCCTGTCGATTTCATCTATCATTAGAGGAGCAAAAATGTGGTTGAAACCTTGTGTCCTTACTAGTAGTCTTCAAAGGTAATTGTTTCTGTATTGAAAATTTATTTCCAAGTCATTCTCTTGTATGCAGGAGATCTCATTAAAAGAAATATCATTCTTTTTAGGCATTCAATCTCAAGCACAGTTGTTGGAGTCTGGAGGGGATGTGAGAAAACCTGGAGAATCCCTCCATCTCTCCTGCCAAGCCTCGGGATTCACCTTTAGTAGCTACTGGATGGTTTGGGTGAGACAGGCTCCAGGGAAAGGACTGGAATGGGTTGCAGGCATCTACTCTGATTCCAGTAGAAAGTTGTACTCAGACATAGTGAAAGGACGCTTCACCATCTCCAGGGACAATGCCGAAAGCCATCTGTATCTGCAAATGAACAGCCTCAAAGCTGAAGACACAGCAGTCTATTACTGTGCTGGAAACACAATGAGAGGAAGTGAATTGAAAGCCCAACAAGAACCTTCCTTTTTTCCCAACCTCTCTTTAATTTGATGCAGATCATGGATTAGTCAATGAGGATTGATTAATGTCTACTGAGAATTTGGTTCTCAGAATTGGATGTAAATAAATGAGAAAATCCAAGTTCTTCTTCCTTGTTTACATGGTGTTTTGGCTTCACTGGAATGGAATGTGGACAAGTCAGAAAAAATGAAATGAAAGTTTAGAATAATCTTTCTCAAAATTCAAACTGCCAATGCAGTTTGAGGAAATAGAATATTTGCTCTTAAAGAATCTCCTTGGAGAATTAAGAATCTCTTCACTTTTGACCCTAGAGGGCAATGTTGCCACACAAAATCCAATTGCCTATAATATGAAAAAAAATTGCTAGGGAATAAAACATGTAAATTATATATTATCTCCTTTTAGGACTATGGGTATTTTTGTTATTTTCATCATAATTCATAGAGTCTCAAGACAATCTGCCATCTCAGGAGGGTAAAAGGCTCACAGGGAAGCTCAGAATTGAATAAATAAACTATCATCAGTGTTTGTGAGAATGTGTCAAGGTACTTCAAATCTTTCCTGGAAATGAAATGAAAGAAAAGGAAAGGATTTTATTACCATATTCTGTGAACATGTAAAACAGTTGAAAAATTGTAAATAGTCCCAGATCCAGTCCCAGATCTTTGATTAGCTAATTAAGATCCATGGCATTGGACTAGGTTATTTGCAGGACTGCGTTCTGCCGGTAATCTCCCACAGACTTGTGCGTTCCCACAGGGAGGGCCTTCTCTGGGTGCCGTCGGCTTCTATATGTCGTCTGGCGGCCCCTAGGAGTAGGGCCTTCTCTGTGGGGGCCTGCCCTCTGGAATGATCTGCCTCCAGAAATACGCACTAATACGGATCTGAGAGCTTTCAGACATGCATTAAAAACCTGGCTCTTTGAGCAGGCCGGCCTAGGCTGACATAGGATTTTTTACTACTTGTGTTTAATTGGGTTTTTAATATTTGGGTTTTAATTAATTTATTGGGGGAGGGTATAATTTTTAGACAGCCTAAAACTATTTTTAACTTTTGTATATTGTAACAGGGTTTGTGATTGGTTGTGCACCGCCCTGAGTCCTTCGGGAGAAGGGCGGTATATAAATAACACAAATAAATAAAATAAATAAATAAGATTTGTTTTGGCGGCGGGAATAACGAGGCTTGCACTCTTAGTGATTTCAGCTCTTCTCTTGTTTATTTCAGAACGGACACACTGGAGAGTCGCGGCAGCCTCTCTTTTAAAGGCTCCCCGCGCCTCACCAGCCAATGACAGGAGAAGGATCTCCCGCCGACTCAACGACCAATGAACGGTTGAGTATTTAAAATACAAAGTATCCAATACAGAACACCCCTCCCTTCTTGGTCCAGTCCGACCAATCAGGGGCCTCCGCCTATGTTACGTAATCACGTAGATAGGCGGGGCTCCTGTGGGTCCGACTGGACCTGCGCGGCTCATTCACAACGTCGCTGATGGTCGGTGCAGGTGGACCTGTTGATCCTCCTGTCCCTGGCCTGGGAAACTTCTGGAAGGTCGAGCCGGCCGAGTCACTCCTAGCGGGCCTAGCTTGACTAGTTGAGATGGCTAGGCCTCTCCCTTCCTGGCTTGGATTATCGTCGGCCGTGTCTGTGTTTCATCTGGAAGTTCCCCTGGCTCAGGTGCGTAGCTGCGAAACTCGACCGGAGCTAGTGTTGAGGGTGTATGTGTGGAGGTTAGGTTGTCGTTGTTCGTTTGTGGGTCTGTTGTATTATGATTGTTGTTTGGGTGTGGGTATGCCGTTTCTTGGTTGTTTGGTGGTTGATCTCCTTCCCCCCCAGGGAGGTCGTGAGGTCTGGTAAGGGTGCGGGATCTAAGTTGATCGATGTGTCGCTTCCAGCTTCTGTTGTCAGAAGTGGTAAGCCGGTATGATCGTGGGCCTGTGAGTTGGGTGATGGTGACTGGCACCCATAGGGGATGTCCCACCAAATTTTTTGCGTAAACTAAGTCTCCAATTTGAAATGTTCGGAGTTTGTTGGAAGAGTCTACTGGTTTGTCAGTGGAGTATGTGGGGTGAAGTCTATCTAAAGGGGAGCGTAATTTCCTCCCCATGAGTAGTTCGGCTGGGGTTTTGTTAGTAGTGCTGCTGGGTGTAGTATGTTGTATAAATAATAATTTATCGATGCGTGCTTGTATAGGGCCCGGGCCTAACTTATAGAGTGTCTCTTTGGTGAACCGAACCATAAGTTCGGCTCGTCCATTCGCAGCCGGGTGTGCCGGCGCGGTTAGGGCATGCCGTATGCCCAAACTGGCTAAATAGCCCTCAAATTCGGTAGCTGTGAATTGAGGGCTGTTGTCTGAGACTAGGACGTCTGGTAACCCATGTGTGGCAAACCATTTTCTGAGTTGTCGGATGACAGCTTCGGAAGAGGTTGATTGCATGAGGCTTACTTCTAGCCAGTTCGAGTAAGCGTCTACTAGAATTAAAAATGTATAACCTTTAGTCGGACCCGCGAAATCTATGTGAACCCTTGACCATGGGCCTCTGGGCAGATCCCACTCAGCGACTGGTGCTTTCGGGGGTGAGGGACGGGATGTCTGGCATGGCTGGCAACCTGCAACCCAATCAACAACGTCCTTGTCCAGCCCAGGCCACCAGACATAGCTTCTGGCCAAACCTTTCATTTTAACCACCCCTGGGTGTCCTTCATGCAAAAGGTTCAAAATCGGATCCCGCAGTCTTGGTGGAATAACCACTCGGTCTCCCCAAAGTACACAACCTTTAAGTACGGAAAGTTCCATTTGTCTCTGTTTAAAGGGTCTATAAGAGTCCTGCAAGTTATCATCTGGCCATCCCTTGGTAATCCACCCACTCACTTTGTGCAGTAGGTGGTCATTAGCGGTTTCGTGAGCGATGTCTGCTGCCGTCATTGGAAGGTCGGTTAGGGCTTCAATCAGTAGTGCAGATGTGGTGGGGTTCAGATCAGGATCACTGTCCGGCAATGGGCAACGACTTAATGCATCTGCGTGTATGATAGACGGACCGGGGCGGTAAGACAAAGTATAGTTGTATGCAGTGAGGAATTCTGACCATCTCGTCATTCTGGGTGATAATATGTTAGGTGTTGCTTTGTTTCCAGCCAGAATTCCTAATAGTGGTTTATGATCGGTAATTACAGAAAACAGGCGGCCATAGAGGTATTCATGGAAACGTTTGATACCTGATATTATGGCTAGTGCTTCCTTGTCTAGTTGACTGTAATTTCGTTGGCTTTTAGACAACGTTTTTGAATAAAATGCAATCGGAGCCTCTCTGCCATCAGGTAAAAGGTGGCTTAGAACAGCTCCGACCCCAAACGGCGATGCATCGCAAGTCAATATCAATGGTAAAGTCTCGTTATATTGTATTAGTACCTTTGTTGAAGTAATGAGGTCTTTTATTTTGTTAAAAGCTGTTTCCTCCCGACTGCCCCACTTCCAAACCGTGTCTTTGTCCAGGAGTCTATGTAAAGGTTCCGCAACCGTGGCTTTCTGCGGTAGAAAAACATGATAAAAGTTTATTAACCCTAGAAAGGCTTGTAGTTCTCCCTTGTTAGTCGGAGTGGGGGCGTCTTTGATTGCGCAGATTTTTCTTTCTGTCGGGTGAATGCCATCGCCATCGATTAGGTATCCCAGGAATACGATTTTCTCTGTGATTAATGTGCATTCGTCTTTTTTAACTTTGAGGCCTGTTTCAGCGAATTTGGTGAGAACTTTTCTTAGACGGTCTTGCAGTTGCACTTTGTCTTTAGCTGCGATTAGGACATCATCAAAGTATGGGATGACTCCGGTATTCCCTGGAGGAGGCGTTCCATTAAGCATTGGAAAATGCCTGGTGCCACACTAACGCCGAATTGGAGGCGGTTACATTTAAAAGCGCCCCGGTGTGTGACAATTGTTTGGGCTTCTGCTGTTTTTGCGTCTACAGGCAGTTGTTGGTATGCCTGGGCTAAATCGAGTTTAGCGAAGATTTTTCCACCTTTGATAGAATGTAACAAGTGTTGGACGACCGGAACGGGGTATGCACTCTGTTGTAATGCATGGTTAAGGGTTGCCTTATAGTCCCCGCAGATACGAATCGACCCATCCGCTTTAATAGGGGTGACTATGGGGGTCTCCCATTTAGCGTGGTCAACTGGTTCTAGGACTCCTTGCTTAATTAATTTATCTAGTTGTTCCTCTATTTTTGGTTTTAAAGCGAAGGGAACACGCCTTGCCTTTAGTCTAATTGGGGCTACCTTAGAGTCTAGGTTAAAAGATATCGGGTTACCCCGGTACTTGCCTAATTCGCCGCTGAACAGGTCCTGGAATTCTTGAATAAGGTCTGCTTCCCAGTCTGCATCTGAGATGTGGTTGATGCCGGTCATCCCAATTCCAAGCGGTTCGAACCATTCCAATCCTAACAGGCTGGGTCTGTTCCGGTCAACAATTGTTAGTGGTAGAATTTCGGTGTGATTTTTGTAGGTGACCTGGAAGTGCCCAACGCCTACGACAGGAATTTTGTTGCCTTGGTAGTCTTTTAGTGTCAAGTTTTGTCTTTCAAGTTCACTTCGTTGGATGTCTGGAATCAAGTTTTTGATCGTGTCCCACGAGACCATAGAGAGAAATGATCCCGAGTCCACTTCCATTTCACAGTCTTGTTCCTCAATCCTTATTTGGACGTGGACCTTCCTTACATTTTTTGTATTTGAGTGTCCAATTATAACTGTTTGGTGTGTTTCTTCTTTCCTGTACCTTGATTCTTTGTATCTCCTTTCTCTTCTCTCTTGGCTCCAATGGCTGCTTGTCTTTCTCTCTTTCTCTCTCTCTTTTTCTCTTGGGGGAGGGCTTCCTTTTCGCCTCGGGCTATAGCTTGATCTGGATCTGCATACCTTTGCGATGTGCCCTTTCTTCTCGCATTTTCTGCATATCGCGTCGATGAAACGGCACTCTGACCTGGGGTGATTTCCTCCACAGCGGTTACATTCAAAATTGAACCTTCTGTTTGCCCGCTCTTTTTTCCCTCTACCTGTCTTCAGGTGGCATACATCGTCTTCCTCACTACTGGTCTCAGTTTCTAGATCTTCGTGGTGTGTTGTGGTCTTCTCTCAATCCCCCTCTGGTTTGGGTGATTCTCTGGTGTTGTAGTTTGCAGCTTTGTTGATCTTTTTCATTTTTGCCGCTGATTTCTGGGTGGTTTCGGCTGCGGTGGCTTCTTCCATAGCTTCTTTTACTGTTATTTTGGGCCGATTTAACAATCGGCTCTGTAGTACTGGATCTTTTAGCCCTAACACGATTCGGTCTCTTAGGGCTTCGTCGAAATCCGAGAATTCGCACTCACCCCCAATATCTCTTAGGACTGCCACGAAATCAGCGATAGATTCATCTTCTTTCTGATTTCGTAGATAAAACTCGTGGCGCTTAATTAGGCAGGAAACTGTAGGAGCGTAGTGTGCTCGCAGGATCTTTTCCAGCTCGGGCCAGGTTAACGTCTTAACATCGATCGGGGATGCTAGCGCTTTCGCCATGCGGAAAACAGCCTGGCCGCAATGGGTCAGGAAAACCGCTCTCTTCCGATGTTCCGATACGCCGCTCAGATCGCTGCTCTCCAGGAACATGAGGAAACGGTCTATATACGACTGCCATTCTTCCTTTGCCGGGTTGAATTGTTCAGGCGGGGTGTTGTTTCCAGACATGGTGCCGCTCGATCTCCACCGCTATCGCACTCATTTAAAAGTGCTGTCTCGATCCCATCCTCGTCGCCAGTGTTTTGGCGGCGGAAATAACGAGGCTCGCACTCTTTAGTGATTTCAGCTCTTCTCTTGTTTATTTCAGAACGGACATGCTGGAGAGTCGCGGCAGCCTCTCTTTTAAAGGCTCCCCGCGCCTCACCAGCCAATGACAGGAGAAGGATCTCCCGCCGACTCAACGACCAATGAACGGTGAGTATTTCAAATACAAAGTATCCAATACAGAACAAGATTGATCAACTTCTAATGAGATCCTTAAGAGTCTTTTCTTCTAGGTATCTAATTAGAGAGTTTGCTGTAAGGAAATGTAAGATATTGAAAATGGCTTGAAAATTCCAGTTTCATCTTCCCTGTTTACAAGGTGAACAATCTTCAAGAAAACAATGGAATAGAATATTGACCTTTAGTATCATGCCAGAAGCCTGGGAATGAAACTTCAGAATGAACCTTCTAAACATCTAAACTGCCATTCGCCTATTGAGAAAACATCTACACCAAAAACATTTCCTTGGAGAATATGGAGCATGCTTCCTTCCTCATTTTTGACATTGGGGGCATGGGTGGGATTCAAATTTCCTAACAACTGGTTTGTGGGTGTGGCCTAATTTGTGTGTGTGGCTTGGGGGGTCATATGACTGGGTGGGCGTGGCTTGTATGTAAATATTATAAATATTTATGTAAATATTGATTTTTTTTTTATAAAAAAGAGCAACTTTTACCCCAAATCAGACAAAGCAGGCAGGCAGATTGAGTTCCTCACAGAATCAGATTCATTCAGAGATCTATCTCTCTGGCATCAGTTACCTGTGTCTGTCACATAAAATTTTCTTGCAAGAAAACACATAACATTTGTTACCAAGCAAACTCATAGAATTAACTCACAACACACCATGCATGTAAATATTGATTTTTTTTATTTAAAAAGAGCAACTTTTACCCAAAATCAGGCAAAGCAGGCAGGCAGATTGAGTTGCTCACAGAATCACAGATTAATTTAGAGATCTACTGTATCTATCTGCAATTAGCTACCTGAATCTGCACTGAAAAGCTTCAGTCTTAAGGAAGGTTCGGTTCTGCTTTTAGATTAGCTAGAAAGCAAGAAATCCAAGCATTTCCTGCTTTCTAGCTAATCTAAATCTTCTGGCAGAGCAGAACAGCTAATGGTTGGGGAAAAAAAGGAAAATTAGCTACTTACCAAACCAGTCAAGTTGGATGGCTCGTATGCCAGGTAAGTAGTGAGTGGGTGGGAAGATCCCTGCCAGTGGAGCGAATCTTGCATGCAGCATTTGCAACAAATCATCAGCTGTGCTGCCTGGACAGCTGACAAGTGTTGCGCTCGAGTGCGCAGCATTTGAAAATCCTCTTATTTCCTGCTTTTTCAACCTCAACTGTGCTGCACAAAGCAGCTGAGGAGGGAAAAGCAGGGAATAAAGGACAGCCTAGAGCCTGGGCAGGCATGTGGGCCAAACAACAAACTATTTGGCCCACATATGTCAGCTGCTCTTCACAGCTACAGGTTCTATAGAACCAGTCCGAACCAGTAGCATCCCACCCCTGACTGGGGGGCAATGTTGTTATATGAAATCCCATTGTTGAGGCAACTTGTGGGAGTGGGGAAGAGAATTGAAAGAACTGTCATTAGATACTTTGGAGGCCAGAAACTTTTATTTTATTACTATAATAATTCAATAAAAAGTTCTCAAGAAAAAATTACATCTCAGGAGTCTTCAATATGAAACTCAGAAATTTAATCAAATACCAGGCACATATTATCAGATATGGTGGATGTGTCCAAAAGAAAAAAGAAAAAAATTGGATGGAAGTGCATAAATGGTTAGAAAAAATGTTAAGGCAGTATATTGATTATAAGCCAGAACTATTTTTTGTTAGGCATAATAGCAGAAAAATATGATAAAGGGAATGTATATTTAATATTAAACATTTTGACAGCAGCAAGAATTGCATTTATTCAATACTGGAAAAATGAGGAAACATTCACGGAAGAAAATATAATTTAAAAAAATACTAGACTGTGCAGAAATGGATAGACTAATACTGAAGATAAAAGAAAAAGAACACGCAGGATATTTTTGAACTTGGGACTTGTTTTAACAATGGTTGGATAATAGAAGTAGAAACTAGGGACTGAAAAAGTATTATTATGTAAACAGATTGACCCAGACAGTGCTCTATTCACCAAGCACTTATTGTATGTAAAGAAGAAATATAAGTTTAACACTCCTGACCTACAGCATTTACAACCTACAATTAAGATGTGGCTTTCTCCTCACTTTTGACCATAAAGGGCAATATTGCCATGCAAAATCCAATTGCCTAAGTAGCCAAAGGAGTTTTGCTTGGGAATAAAACTTATAAATTATATATTGTCTAATTTGGGAATAGTGATAATTATTTGCTATTTCAGACATAATTCACTAAAAATGTCTCAATAAATTTTTCCACCTCAGGAAGGTAAAATGCTCACCAGGAACTGAGAATTTTTGTAATCTGTCATTGTTGTTTGTCACCAGATAAACTATCTAGGTATTTCAAATCTTTTCTAGAACTGAAAAAAAAAATGAAGGAGTTTTATTATCATAGTCAGTGAACATTAAAACAATTAAACATTGATATAAACCCAACCACAGATCCTTGATTAGCCAATTAAAATTGATCACCTTCTTAATCCAGGGTCTTCTAGATATCCAATTAAGTGTGTTTGTGGTAAGAAAATGTAAGATGATAAAAATGGCTTGGAAATCCCAGTTTACAAGGCGATTGATCTTCAGGAACAAAAAATAGAATGGAATATTCACCTTTAGTATTATGGCAGAAGGCGGGAAATGAAACTTTAGGATGAATCTTGTAGAATTCTAACTGCCATTCATATATTGAGGAAACATCTGGACCAAAAGAATCTGCTTGGAGAATTGGGAACATACCTCCTTCCTCATTTTTGACACTGGGGGGGGGGGGGGGGGGGCAATGTTGATACGTTAAATCCCATTGTTTATACACCTATGCAGGTGAGGTATGTTGGTCTAGGTCTAGTTGTTTCAAATATTTATGAAGAAATAAAAACAAAATGAAAGGATTGATATTCAGTGAACATATAAAACAGTTAAAACATTATCTACACAAATATATACCACAATCCAGAAATTTCTTTCAATGGATCTCAAAAGAACTTAACTTCTTGAAAGAGTAAAATTCTTACAGGGAAGCCATGATTGGATTTACAACAGATAACCTGGAACAAACAAAATATTTTGGATAACACAAAGAGAATTGTTTATCATTGTATTCGAAGTTAAAAAGTGCATTTATTTTTATTTATTTATTTATCGTATTTTTATACCACTCCCTCTCCCAAAAGGGACTCGGGGCGGTGTACAGTCTAAACATATAAAGATACAGTCAACAGCAATTAATTCAGAATTGAATATAAATAGATGAAAATAGGATAAATGAGTAAAATAAGTAAGTAAGTAAATGATTGAGTCCCGTCAAATAGAATTAAAAGTCTTATTTGAATTTAAAATTTAAAAATCTCAGAAAACCTTTAATTGGCTAGGCCGGCCTGCTTAAAAAGTAAGGTCTTGACTGCACGCCGGAAGGTTAGGATGTCCGATGTGTCTCGTATCTCCAGGGGGAGATAGTTCCAAAGGGAGGGGGCTCCCACAGAGAAAGCACGTAATCTCGGGGTCGCCAGCTGACAACGATCAGGTGGCGGTACCCAAGCAGGGCGACCCTGTGGGAGCGTACTGGGCGGCGGGAGGTTGTTTGTGGCAGAAAGCGGTCCCGTAAGTAGCCAGGTCCCGAGCCATGGAGCACTTTAAATACTAACAGTACCACCTTGAATCGAATCCGGAAGGTCACAGGAAGCCAGTGCAGTCTGCGGAGAAGTGGTGTTATGTGGGCGTCCCTGGGGGCGCCCATAATCATCCGTGCGGCTGCATTCTGGACTAACTGTAACCTCCGGAGACTCTTCAAGGGGAGTCCCATGTAGAGAGCGTTGCAGTAGTCCAAGCGGGAGATAACGAGGGCGGAAGTGACTGTGCGAAGTGCGTCCAGATCCAGAAAGGGCCGCAACTGGTAGATCAAACGAATCTTATAAAAAGCTCCTCTGGCGACAGCTGCAATATGTTCTTCCAAAGACAGCCGCACATCCAGGAGGACACCCAAATTGTGCGCTCTTTCCACAGGGGTCAGTACCTCTCCCCCTATGGTCAGCGAGGGAACAAGCTGACTGTATCTGGGAGCAGGAAACCACAGCCACTCGGTTCTGGTCGGGTTGAGACGAAACCTGTTATGACCCATCCAATATGACTTAAGAATTACTTTGTGAGTTGAGTACATCCAACTACTTGGCACACTTGTTGCAAACAACCTAACTCAGATGTGCTAGCTTTTTTATATGCTCCCTAATAAAAAACTTTATTCTCTATTACTTCTAATCATTTGAGAAGTGCTGAAATTTTTCAAGCCTTTATTTTACTTAATTACAGTAAACAAGATCTTTTTCCTATTAACTCACAGGAAAAAAAATGATTGCCAACCATTTGCTTAGGACTGCAATGTTAATTGGAAAATGCACATACAAGTAATGCTCACATACATGTATTCATCAATTCCTCCAGGGGCTGTTTTATCCCAACAGATATGTAAATCAAGGCACAATTTCCGCTTTAAAAGAGCCCTATTCTCAGACCACTCCCACAACTTGTGCTATTTACTGAATTCTCTCCTGACACTTCCCTCTTTTCATTAGAGACCAAAAATGTGGCTAAACCTGGTGTCCTTGTTAGTAATCCTCAAAAGTAATTATTTCCACTATATAGTTTATTTCTGCTCCTCTATGCAGGAGATCTCATTAAAAAAACAAAAAAACAATCCTTTTCTTTTTAGGAGTCCAATCTCAAGTACAGTTGGTGGAGTCTGGAGGGGATGTGAGAAGACCTGGGGAGTCCCTCCGTCTCTCCTGCCAAGCCTCTGGATTCACCTCTGGATGGCTTGGGTGAGACAGGCTCCAGGAAAAGGACTGGAATGGGTGGCATACATGAATGCTGGTTCAAGCCCTTACTACTCAGACAAAATGAAGGGCCACTTTACCGTTTCCAGGGATGATGCCAAAAGCCAGCTGTATCTGCAAATGAACAGAGGACACAGCAGTCTACTACTGTGCAAGATACACAGTGAGAGGAAGTGAATCTCAGGCCAAACAAGAATTTTCCTTTCTTCAGAGAAGCTCATTAAAAAAATATTTTTATGAGTCCAGTCTCAAGTCCAGTTGGTGGAGTCTGGAGGGAAGTGAGAAGGACTGGAGAATCCTTCTGTCTCTCCTGCCAAGTCTCTGAATTTATCTTCAGCAGCTACTACATGCACTGGATGAGACAGGCACCAGGGAAAGGCCTGGAATGGCTGGCCTACATAAGCCATTGATATTAGCTACTCAGACAAAGTCAAAGGGTGCTTCACCACCTCCAGGGCCAATTCCAAAAGCCAATAGTATCTGCAGATGAACATCCTTAAAATCTTTATAGTGACCATATAAAACAGCTAATATTTTATAGATACAAATATATACAACAATCCAGAGGATTTTAAATGGAATTCAAAAGAACTTAGCATCTCAAGAGTCTCCGGAGGTTGCAGTTGGTCCAGAATGCAGCCGCGCGGGTGATCGTGGGTGCCCCTCGGAGCTCCCACGTTACACCGCTTCTCCGCAGGCTGCACTGGCTTCCTGTGGCCTTCCGGATTCGATTCAAGGTGGTACTGATGGTATTTAAAGTGCTCCATGGCTCGGGACCTGGGTACTTACGGGACCACCTGCTGCCATCATCAACCTCCCGCCGCCCAGTACGCTCCCACAGGGTTGCCCTCCTTGGGGTACCGCCGCCCGGCCGCTGTCGGCTGACGGCCCCGAGAGTTCGGGCTTTCTCTGTGGGAGCTCCCTCCCTATGGAATGATCTCCCCCCGGAGATACGAGCTATGACGGATATCCTGACCTTCCGGCGCGCAGCTAAAACCCTACTTTTTAGGCAGGCTGGCCTGGCCGAGTAAACGGGTTCTGGTTTTAAACTAGTTTCAGTTTTAGTAATTAATTTTTAATTTTTATCTAGATCCCTGATTTTATATTGTTGTATTTGGTTTTGATGGGACACAGCCGGAACAATCGCATTTAATATATTTTTAACTGTATTTATAATGTATTTATGTGTTTTTAGTAGGCTGTACACCGCCCCGAGTCCCTTTTTTGGGAGAGGGAGCGGTATAAAAATATGATAAAATAAATAAATAAATCAAGAGAGTATAATCCTTACTAGGAAGCCATTATCTATTTACATCAGATAACCTACAGCAAACAAAATGTTTTGGATAATACAAAGATAATTGTTTATCATTCTGTTTCAATTGACAGGCGGTACTTCATCACCCTATGATTTAAGTTTCTGAGTTGATTCAATTAGTCTAGTATCCAAAGTGTTCCTTAAAGATCAGCTGAAATATTTCGAATGTTCCATAAAATAAGCAAAGGTTCAGGAAACAATCTGATAGCAAATGTTCTAACTGATATTCTAGCCTTTTAATATGATCTGTCATTTTGAGAAGGTCTGGAATTTTTCAGGCTTTTCTTTAGTTAATGTACAATAAATTTGTTCTTTCTCCTACTAACTCGTAGGGGGGATAATCAGTCTGAATGCTTTTCTTAGGAGTAGAATGTTAATTGAACAATGCACATGCTGTTATGTTCACTATATTTGGTCATACCAAGTCTTACATTTCTGAGTAGAGTGGATCAATTAGTCTAGCATTCAAAGTGTTCCTTAAAGCTCAACTGCCATTTAATGTGTGTTAAACTGGACTGTTTGGGCTGTTCCACAAAATAAACAAAGGTTAAGGAAGCAATTTTGTAGCAAACATTCTAATGCTGATGGTCGAGCCAATCTGTAATAAGTAAGTTTATTCTCTAATATCTGGAATCATTTTGAGAACGGGCTGATATTTTTCAGGTTTTATTTTCAGTTCATGTACAATATACTGGCCCTTTTTCCTATTAACCCTTTTCTCAGGACTGGAATGCTAATTGCAAAATGAACATGAAAATTATGTTCACTGAAATTATTAACTGAGGCTCTTTTATCCCAACAGACATGTAAATCAAGCCACAATTTCCCCTTTAAAGAGCCCCATGGTTTCCCGCTTCAGACAATATCCACCAACATAAACTTTGTGCCATTTCCTGAAACCTCTCCTGTCAATTTCATCTATTCATTAGAGGAGCAAAAATGTGGTTGAACTTTGTGTCCTTACTAATACTCCTCAAAGGTAATTATTTTTACCATATTTCCACATTTTGCTGCTGTATGTGGGAGATTTCATTTAAAAAAACCAATCCTTTTCTTTTTAGGAGTCCAATCACAAGTACAGTTGGTGGAGTCTGGAGGGGATGTGAGAAGACCTGGAGAGTCTCTCCATCTCTATTCACCATCAACATTCCATTGGTTGATTGTTCTCACTGTCAGAAAATTTCTCCTTATTTCTGTGTTGCATCTCTCCTTGATCAATTTCCATTCATTATTCCTTGTCTGGCCTTCAGGTGCTTTGGCAAATAGCTTGTCCCCCTCCTCTCTGTGGCAGCCCCTTAAATATTGGAACGCTGCTATCATGCCTCCCTTGGATGTTTCAGAGATATCTAATGATATATTCTTATTTTTGTGATAACTCAATGAAAAATTCTCTAGAAAATGTTACATAGCAGGACATTTAAAGATGAAACTGACAAATCTTATACAAAGATGCCCTTGAGCTTCCTGTTCCTGTGGCAAGAGTATGTTTTCTATGGGTTGCTGTCTGACTCCCATGGACTATGCATGGGTCTGAGGTTATCTGAACTCCCAAGTTTGGTTGAAGCTTGGAGGGTGATGTTGTAATGAAGAGGCTTGTGTTCTGAAAGGGTGTTGGCTAATTCCTATTGTGTCGTAATGGATTTGTCCTGGTTTAAATCTTGAGTGAGAGCTAATCCCATCACCCTGAGGCTGAAGGTCTTTTGTCTTGTAGATGGGCTGGCCCAATCTTGCTGGGGCTATTAAAAAAGGTGGTGGTTGCTTTTCAAGAGCATGTTTTCTCTTTAGGGAAATTCTGCCTTTTTAATATTTCTAAAAATATTTCATTATTCCAGGAAAGGGGTGGATGATAACTTTCTACAGTATCTTGGCAGAAGCCTAGAAATGAAACTTCAGGGTAAAACTTCTAAACATTTAAACTGCCATTCACTTATTGAGGAAACATCTGGACCCAAAGAATCTCCTTGGAGAATATTCCTCGTTTTTGATACTGGGTGGCAATGCTGTTACATGAAATCCCATTATCGATGGACCTGGTGGGAGAGGGGAAGGGAATTAAAACAACAGTCATTAGATATTTTGGAAGCTGGATACTTTTTATTTTATTTTTGTAAGAACTCAATGAAATGTTATCAAGATAGAAATAGAAATGTTATCAATCATAGCAGGAGACTTCAATATGAAACTTGCCAAGGTATTTCAAATCTTTTGTGGAAATGGAAACAACATGAAAATGTCATATTGTCTTATTTATTGAACATATAAAATAGCTAATATTTTATAGATACATACAAACATATATAAAACAATCCAGAAAATTTTAAAGTTTCTCTAAATGGGATTTAAAAGAATTTAACATCTCTAGAGAGTATCATCCTTACTAGGAAGTTATTATCTGTTTACACCAGATAATCTACAACAAACAAAATATTTTGGATAATACAAAGATAATTGTTTATCATTCTATTTCAATTGACAGGCTGTACTTGGTCACACTATGATATAAATTTCTGAATTGAGTGGATTTAATTAGTCTAGCATCCAATGTGTTCCTTAAAGGTCAGCTGACATTTAATGTATTAGGTATGTTCCATAAAGTAAGCAAAGGTTCAGGAAGCAATCTGTTAGCAAACATTCTCTGATATTCTAGCCTTTTTATATGATCTGTCATTTTGAGAAGGTCTGGAATTTTTCAGCCTCTTCTTCAGTTAATGTACAACAAACTGGTTCTTTCTCCTTTTAACTCATAGGGGGAAATCAGTTTGAATGCTTTTTTTAGGAGTAGAATGTTAATTGAAAAAGGCACATGCTCACTATATGTTCACTATATTTGGTCACACCATGTCTTACGTTTCTGAGTAGAGTGGATCAATTAGTCTAGCATTCAAAATGTTCCTTAAAGAACAGCTGACATTTAATGTGTTTGGGATGTTCCATAAAATAAGCAAAGATTAAGGAAGCAATTTTGTAGCAAACATTCTAACTCTGATGTTCAAGCCAATCTAATAAGTAAGTTTATTCTTTAATTTCTGGAATCATTTTGAGCATGGGTTAAATTTTTTGGGCTTTACTTTCAGTTCATGTACAATAAACTTGCCTTTTTTCCTATTAACTAAGAAGGAAAAATAGGTCTGAACCCTTTTCTGAGGACTAGAATGCTAATTGCAAAATGCACTTGAAAATTATGTTCACCGAAATATATTAGCCAATGCCCTGAGGGCTCTTTTATCCCAATAGATATGTAAATCGAGGCACTATTTACCTTTTAAAGAGCCCCATGATTTCCCTTTTCACACAACACCTACCAACCTAAACTTTGTGCTATTTCCTGAAACCTCTCCTGTCAATTTTATCTATTAATTAGAGGAGCAAAAATGTGGTTGAACCTTGTGTCCTTACTAGTACTCCTCAAAGGTAATTATTTCCCCTATGTAAAGTTTATTATCATGTTCTGTTCTTGTATGCAAGAGATCTGATTTTTAAAAATCCTTTTAGGAGTCCAGTCTCAAGTCCAGTTGGTGGAGTCTGGAGGGGGTGTGAGAAGACCTGGAGAGTCCCTCCATCTCTCCTGCCAAGCCTCTGGTTTCACCTTCAGCAGCTATTACATGTGCTGGGTGAGACAGGCTCCAGGCAAAGGACTGGAATGGTTGGCCTACATAAATGCTGCTTCCAGTGATATCAACTACTCAGACAAAGTGAAGGGCCGCTTTACTGTCTCCAGGGACAATGCCAAAAGCCAGCTGTATCTGCAAATGAACAGCCTCAAAGCTGAAGACACAGCTGTCTATTACTGTGCTAGATCCACAGTGAAATGAAGTGAATCTGGAGGCAAACAAAAACCTTCCTTTCTTTAGAGCAGCTCTGCAAGTTGTCTAAACTCAAATCCTGGATTAGTCAAGGAGTTTTGAACACTGTCCAGTGAGAACTTCAGGATGTTTTGTTCTAGGTATCAAAGGATTTGCTGTAACAAAATAAACAATTCCAAGACAACTTTCCTGTTTACCAGTTGATTTGACTTCTCTGGAATGGAATGTAGTTTTTTTAGTGTCAGGGCAGAAGAGTGGAAAGAAACCTTTGGATAATCCTTCTAAATATCCAAACTGGCAAACACAAATTGGACAAATAGCTGCTGGGATAGGATCTCCTTGGAGATTCAAGAAGATATGTCTTCTGCTTCATTTTGATTCTGCAGGCAATGTTGTCACAAAAATCCAACTGCCTATATGCACCTGGAAAAGTTGTGTTATGGAATAAAACATGTACAATTGTATATTTTCTTATTTTGGACCCCTAAAAACAGAATGACAGAGTTGGAAAACATCTTGGGGTTCTTCTAGTCCCATCCCCAGCTCAAGCAGGAAGCCTTATACCATTTCCGAATAATGGTTGTAGATTCTCTTCTTAAAAACCTCCAGTAATGGAACATCCACAATGCCTGAGGGAAGTCATTCCACTGGTTAACTGTTCTCAGTGTCAGGAAATTTCTCCTTAATCCAAAGTTTCTTCTCTCCTTAATTAGTTTCCATCCACTGCAGTAGTGAAATGCTACCGTTCAGTTCAGTTCAGGATGAACCGGTAGTAAAAAAAAAGCTCTGACGATCAGCTGAGAGGAGAAAGAAGAGAAAAGTGCAGTATTTCCACCACCACCCTGCACTTTTCTGTTCTTTATCCTCTCAGCTGATTGGTGTGGCAGAGCCTCAATTGGTGTTTGGAAAGCTGGGCACACGTGAAGTGCGTGATCACTGAACCACTAGGGAAACTGATCCATTGCTTCTTTTCGTGCGTTCAAGTGCTTTAGAAAATACTTTGATCAACTCTTCCATGTGGCAGTTTTTAAAATTATTATTTCCTAATAATAATGAAATATATTATTATTATATATATTATTAACCCATGTCATGTGGAAATTCCCATTCAACCTCCCACTCCCAGGTAGCAGTGCGAGTCAGCATCATAGGGAATCCCCATTCCGCATCCATTTTGTTGCTGCTAGGAGAGATCCACGATTAATGTCTTTTACTGCTGGCGGTCATAGTTGAATATGGAACCCAGCACATAATAGTTCACTGTAAAGGTCTTAAGAAAATGTCACATCTCAGGAGGTTATTACATACTGGGAAGCTGAAGTCCTCAATTTTTTTTCAAGCCTTGTTTTACTGAATGTAAACTCCTAGGAAAAAACCATGGATCCAACCTTTTTATTAAAGCTTGAATGTTAATTAAAAACACACACATGGAAGTTGTGTTCACTGAAATATGTTAATCAATGTCATGTGGGGCTTTTTTTATCCCGACAGATATGTAGATCAAGGCAAAATTTCTCTTAAAGGAGCCTCATGGTTTCATCCTATTTCTTGAATCTTATCCAGTTGCTTCCCTTCATTCATTATAGGGAGCAAAAATTTGACTAAACCTTGTGTTCTTGTAGTCATCAGAGGTAATCATTTCAACTATATAGAGTTTAGAATGCTAGGGAATAAAACATGTAAATTACACATTGTGTCATTTTGGATATTTTTTTTTTTGGTTATTTCTGTATTAATTCACTGTAAAAGTTTGAAGAAAATTTCCTATGTGAGAAGGGTACAATACTCAGTGGGAAGCTGAGAATTTTCATAAAATAATTTATCATTGGTGTTTGTCACAAACAATGTGTCGAGGTGTTTCAAATCTTTCCTGGAAATGAAAACAAAAGGAAGGGATTTTATTTTCATATTACCAAATAGATAGAACATTATGAGCTGTGGTGGCACAATGGTTAGAATGCAATACTAGAACTATTTCTGCTGACTGACTGCAGTTTGGCAGTTCAAGTCTCAACAGACTCTAGGTTGATTCAGCTTTCCATATTTCCGAGGTCAGTAAAATTGTTGGGGGCAATAGGCTGACTTTGTAATCCACTTAGAGAGGGGTAAAGCACTGTGAAGTGGTATATAAGTCCAAGTGCTATTGTTATTATAAATACAAATCTAATCCTAGTTCCTTGATTAGCCAATTAAGATTGATCAATTTCTAATGAGATCCTGAAGAGTCTTTTCTTCTAGTTATCCAATTAGAGAGTTTGCTATAAGAAAATGTAAGGTGACGACAACAGCTTGAATATTCCAGTTTCATCTTCCCTGTTTACAAGGTGATCAATCTTCAGAAAAAAAATGGAATGGAATATTGTCCTTTAGTATCATGGCAAAAGCCTGGAAATGAAACTTCTAAACATGCAAACTGTCGTTCACCTCTTTAGGAAATGTCTGCACCAAAAGCATCACCTTGGAGAATATGGAGCCTTCTAACTTTCTCATTTTTGATACTGGGGGCAATATTGTTGCATGAAATCCCATTGTTGAAGTACTTGGTGGAGGTGAGGGTGGAGAAGGGAGTTAAAACAACTGTCATTTTGAGGGCTGGGTTTTTTTTTTTTTATTCTGTAATAATTCAATAAAATTTTATCAAGGAAATTTTATCTCAGGAGACTTCAATATGAAAATGAGAAAATTTATAAAAAAGATGAATTTGGATTTTTTTTAATGAGACAAACTTATCTAGGTATTTCTAATATTTTCTGGAAATGGAACCAAAATGAATGGATCATATTATTATATTCACTAAGCATATAAAACAGTTAAAATTGGATTCTAATATATATACCAGTCCAAAAGATTTCCAAGTTTCTCTCAATGGAAATAAAAAGAACTTCTCAAGAGAGTATAATATTTACTGGAAGTCATGACTGGGTTTACAGCACATAACCTACAGTAAACAACATATTTTGGATAATACACAGATTATTGTTTATTGTTCTGATTGAATTGAGGGACTAAATTTGATCACAATATGATTTAGGTTTCTGTGTTGAATGGACTCAACTAGTCTAGCATTTAAAGTGTTCCTTGAAGCTTAACTGTCATTTAATGTATTTGGGATGTTCCATAAAATCAACAAAGGTTAAGGAAGTAATTTGGTAGCAAACATTGTAAATCTGATGTTCTAGCCTTTTTAGATGATCTGTAAAAAGTAAGTTTATTTTCTAACACTTTGAATCATTTTGATAATTTTTCAGGCTTTTCTTTTAGTTAACGTACAACAAAATGACCCTTTCTCTTATTAACTCATAGGTAAAAGAAATGACTCTGAACCCTTTTCTTAGGACAGGAATGTTAATTACAAAACGCACATGCAAGTTAAATTCACAGAAATGTATTCATTCAATGCACCGAGGCATTCTTTTATCCCAACAGATATGTAAATTGAGACACAAATTCCCCTTTAAAGAGTCCCATGGCTTCCCTCTCCAGACAACAGCAACCAAGATAAACCTTGTGCTATTTCCTGAAACCTCTCCTGTCGATTTCATCTATTCATTAGAGGAGTAAAAATGTGGTTGAACCTTGTGTCCTTACTAGTTGTCTTCAAAGGTAATTGTTTCTGTATTGAAAATTTATTTCCAAGTCATTCTCTTGCATGCAGGAGATCTCATTAAAAGAAATATCATTCTTTTTAGGCATTCAATCTCAAGCACAGTTGTTGGAGTCTGGAGGGGATGTGAGAAAACCTGGAGAATCCCTCCATCTCTCCTGCCAAGCCTCGGGATTCACCTTTAGTAGCTACTGGATGGTTTGGGTGAGACAGGCTCCAGGGAAAGGACTGGAATGGGTTGCAGGCATCTACTCTGATTCCAGTAGAAAGTTGTACTCAGACATAGTGAAAGGACGCTTCACCATCTCCAGGGACAATGCCGAAAGCCAGCTGTATCTGCAAATGAACAGCCTCAAAGCTGAAGACACAGCAGTCTATTACTGTGCTGGAAACACAATGAGAGGAAGTGAATAGAAAGCCCAACAAGAACCTTCCTTTTTTCCCAACCTCTCTTTAATTTGATGCAGATCATGGATTAGTCAATGAGGATTGATTAATGTCTACTGAGAATTTGGTTCTCAGAATTGGATGTAAATAAATGAGAAATTCCAAGTTCTTCTTCCTTGTTTACATGGTGTTTTGCCTTCACTGGAATGGAATGTGGACAAGTCAGAAAAAATGAAATGAAAGTTTAGAATAATCTTTCTCAAAATTCAAACTGCCAATGCAGTTTGAGGAAATAGAATATTTGCTCTTAAAGAATCTCCTTGGAGAATTAAGAATCTCTTCACTTTTGACCCTAGAGGGCAATGTTGCCACACAAAATCCAATTGCCTATAATATGAAAAAAAATTGCTAGGGAATAAAACATGTAAATTATATATTATCTCCTTTTAGGACTATGGGTATTTTTGTTATTTTCATCATAATTCATAGAGTCTCAAGACAATCTGCCTTCTCAGGAGGGTAAAAGGCTCACAGGGAAGCTCAGAATTTGAATAAAATAAACTATCATCAGAGTTTGTGAGAATGTGTCAAGGTACTTCAAATCTTTCCTGGAAATGAAATGAAAAGAAAAGGAAAGGATTTTATTACCATATTCTGTGAACATGTAAAACAGTTGAAAAATTGTAAATAGTCCCAGATCCAGTCCCAGATCTTTGATTAGCTAATTAAGATCCATGGCATTGGACTAGGTTATTTGCAGGACCGCGTTCTGCCGGTAATCTCCCACAGACTTGTGCGTTCCCACAGGGAGGGCCTTCTCTGGGTGCCGTCGGCTTCTATATGTCGTCTGGCGGCCCCTAGGAGTAGGGCCTTCTCTGTGGGGGCCTGCCCTCTGGAATGGTCTGCCTCCAGAAATACGCACTAATACGGATCTGAGAGCTTTCAGACATGCATTAAAAACCTGGCTCTTTGAGCAGGCCGGCCTAGGCTGACATAGGATTTTTTACTATTTGTGTTTTAATTGGGTTTTTAATATTTGGGTTTTAATTAATTTATTGGGGGAGGGTATAATTTTTAGACAGCCTAAACTATTTTTAACTTTTGTATATTGTAACGGGGTTTGTGATTGGTTGTGCACCGCCCTGAGTCCTTCGGGAGAAGGGCGGTATATAAGTAACACAAATAAATAAAATAAATAAATAAGATTTGTTTTGGCGGCGGGAATAACGAGGCTTGCACTCTTAGTGATTTCAGCTCTTCTCTTGTTTATTTCAGAACGGACACACTGGAGAGTCGCGGCAGCCTCTCTTTTAAAGGCTCCCCGCGCCTCACCAGCCAATGACAGGAGAAGGATCTCCCGCCGACTCAACGACCAATGAACGGTGAGTATTTCAAATACAAAGTATCCAATACAGAACACCCCTCCCTTCTTGGTCCAGTCCGACCAATCAGGGGCTCCGCCTATGTTACGTAATCACGTAGATAGGCGGGGCTCCTGTGAGTCCGACTGGACCTGCGCGGCTCATTCACAACGTCGCTGATGGTCGGTGCAGGTGGACCTGTTGATCCTCCTGTCCCTGGCCTGGGAAACTTCTGGAAGGTCGAGCCGGCCGAGTCACTCCTAGCGGGCCTAGCTTGACTAGTTGAGATGGCTAGGCCGCTCCCTTCCTGGCTTGGATTATCGTCGGCCGTGTCTGGTGTTTCATCTGGAAGTTCCCCTGGCTCAGGTGCGTAGCTGCAAAACTCGACCGGAGCTAGTGTTGAGGGTGTATGTGTGGAGGTTAGGTTGTCGTTGTTTATTTGTGGGTCTGTTGTATTATGATTGTTGTTTGGGTGTGGGTATGCCGTTTCTTGGTTGTTTGGTGGTTGATCTCCTTCCCCCCCAGGGAAGTCGTGAGGTCTGGTAAGGGTGCGGGATCTAAGTTGATCGATGTGTCGCTTCCAGCTTCTGTTGTCAGAAGTGGTAAGCCGGTATGATCGTGGGCCTGTGAGTTGGGTGATGGTGGCTGGCACCCATAGGGGATGTCCCACCAAATTTTTTGCGTAAACTAAATCTCCAATTTGAAATGTTCGGAGTTTGCTGGAAGAGTCTAGTGGTTTGTCAGTGGAGTATGTGGGGTGAAGTCTATCTAAAGGGGAGCGTAATTTCCTCCCCATGAGTAGTTCGGCTGGGGTTTTGTTCGTAGTGCTGCTGGGTGTAGTATGTTGTATAAATAATAATTTATCGATGCGTGCTTGTATAGGGCCCTGGCCTAACTTATAGAGTGTCTCTTTGGTGAACCGAACCATGCGTTCGGCTCATCTATTCGCAGCCGGGTGTGCCGGCGCGGTTAGGGCATGCCGTATGCCCAAACTGGCTAAATAGCCCTCAAATTCGGTAGCTGTGAATTGAGGGCTGTTGTCTGAGACTAGGACGTCTGGTAACCCATGTGTGGCAAACGATTTTCTGAATTGTCGGATGACAGCTTCGGAAGAGGTTGATTGCATGAGGCTTACTTCTAGCCAGTTCGAGTAAGCGTCTACTAGAATTAAAAATGTATAACCTTTAGTCGGACCCGCGAAATCTATGTGAACCCTTGACCATGGGCCCCTGGGCAGATCCCACTCAGCGACTGGTGCTTTCGGGGGTGAGGGACGGGATGTCTGGCATGGCTGGCAACCCGCAACCCAATCAACAATGTCCTTGTCCAGCCCAGGCCACCAGACATAGCTTCTGGCCAAACCTTTCATTTTAACCACCCCTGGGTGTCCTTCATGCAAAAGGTTTAAAATCGGATTCCGCAGTCTTGGTGGAATAACCACTCGGTCTCCCCAAAGTACACAACCTTTAAGTACGGAAAGTTCCGTTTGTCTCTGTTTAAAGGGTCTATAATCATCTGGCCATCCCTTGGTAATCCACCCACTCACTGGCCATCCCTTGGTAATCCACCCACTCACTTTGTGCAATAGGTGGTCATTAGCGGTTTCATGAGCGATGTCTGCTGCCGTCATTGGAAGGTCGGTTAGGGCTTCAATCAGTAGCGCAGATGTGGTGGGGTTCGGATCAGGGTCACTGTCCGGCAATGGGCAATGACTTAATGCATGTGCGTGCATGATAGACGGACCGGGGCGGTAAGACAAAGTATAGTTGTATGCAGCGAGGAATTCTGACCATCTCGTCATTCTGGGTGATAATATGTTAGGTGTTGCTTTGTTTCCAGCCAGAATTCCTAATAGTGGTTTATGATCGGTAATTACAGAAAACAGGCGGCCATAGAGGTATTCATGGAAACGTTTGATACCTGATATTATGGCTAGTGCTTCCTTGTCTAGTTGACTGTAATTTCGTTGGCTTTTAGACAACGTTTTTGAATAAAATGCAATCGGAGCCTCTCTGCCATCAGGTAAAAGGTGGCTTAGAACAGCTCCGACCCCAAACGGCGATGCATCGCAAGTCAATATCAATGGTAAAGTCTCGTTATATTGTATTAGTACCTTTGTTGAAGTAATGAGGTCTTTTATTTTGTTAAAAGCTGTTTCCTCCTGACTGCCCCACTTCCAAACCGTGCCTTTGTCCAGGAATCTATGTAAAGAAAACCGTGGTTTCTGCGGTAGAAAAACATGATAAAAGTTTATTAACCCTAGAAAGGCTTGTAGTTCTCCCTTGTTAGTCGGAGTGGGGGCGTCTTTGATTGCGCAGCTTTTTCCTTCTGTCGGGTGAATGCCATCGCCATCGATTAGGTATCCCAGGAATTCGATTTTCTCTGTGATTAATGTGCATTTGTCTTTTTTACCTTTGAGGCCTGTTTCAGCGAATTTGGTGAGAACTTTTCTTAGACGGTCTTGCAGTTGCACTTTGTCTTTAGCTGCGATTAGGACATCGTCAAAGTATGGGATGACTCCGGTATTCCCTGGAGGAGGCGTTCCATTAAGCATTGGAAAATGCCTGGTGCCACACTAACGCCGAATTGGAGGCGGTTACATTTAAAAGTGCCCCGGTGTGTGACAATTGTTTGGGCTTCTGCTGTTTTTCGCGTCTACAGGCAGTTGTTGGTATGCCTGGGCTAAATCGAGTTTAGCGAAGATTTTTCCGCCTTTGATAGAATGTAACAAGTGTTGGACGACCGGAACGGGGTATGCACTCTGTTGTAATGCATGGTTAAGGGTTGCCTTATAGTCCCCGCAGATACGAATCGACCCATCCGCTTTAATAGGGGTGACTATGGGGGTCTCCCATTTAGCGTGGTCAACTGGTTCTAGGACTCCTTGCTTAATTAATTTATCTAGTTGTTCCTCTATTTTTGGTTTTAAAGCGAAGGGAACACGCCTTGCCTTTAGTCTAATTGGGGCTACCTTAGAGTCTAGGTTAAAAGATATCGGGTTACCCGGTACTTGCCTAATTCGCCGCTGAACAGGTCCTGGAATTCTTGAATAAGGTCTGCTTCCCAGTCTGCATCTGAGATGTGGTTGATGCCGGTCATCCCAATTCCAAGCGGTTCGAACCATTCCAATCCTAACAGGCTGGGTCTGTTCCGGTCAACAATTGTTAGTGGTAGAATTTCGGTGTGATTTTTGTAGGTGACCTGGAAGTGCCCAACGCCTACGACAGGAATTTTGTTGCCTTGGTAGTCTTTTAGTGTCAAGTTTTGTCTTTCAAGTTCACTTCGTTGGATGTCTGGAATCAAGTTTTTGATCGTTGTCCCAAGAGACCATAGAGAGAAATGATCCCGAGTCCACTTCCATTTCACAGTCTTGTTCCTCAATCCTTATTTGGACGTGGACCTTCCTTACATTTTTTGTATTTGAGTGTCCAATTATAACTGTTTGGTGTGTTTTCTTCTTTCCTGTACCTTGATTCTTTGTATCTCCTTTCTCTTCTCTCTTGGCTCCAATGGCTGCTTGTCTTTCTCTCTTTCTCTCTCTCTTTTTCTCTTGGGGGAGGGCTTCCTTTTCGCCTCGGGCTATAGCTTGATCTGGATCTGCATACCTTTGCGATGTGCCCTTTCTTCTCGCATTTTCTGCATATCGCGTCGATGAAACGGCACTCTGACCTGGGGTGCCTCCATAGCGGTTACATTCAAAATTGAACCTTCTGTTTGCCCGCTCTTTTTTCCCTCTACCTGTCTTCAGGTGGCATACATAATCTTCCTCACTACTGGTCTCAGTTTCTAGATCTCATGGTGTGTTGTGGTCTTCTCTCAATCCCCCTCTGGTTTGGGTGATTCTCTGGTGTTGTAGTTTGCAGCTTTGTTGATCTTTTTCATTTTTGCCGCTGATTTCTGGGTGGTTTCGGCTGCGGTGGCTTCTTCCATAGCTTCTTTTACTCTTATTTTGGGCCGATTTAACAATCGGCTCTGTAGTACTGGATCCTTTTAGCCCTAACACGATTCGGTCTCTTAGGGCTTCATCGAAATCCGAGAATTCGCACTCACCCCCAATATCTCTTAGGACTGCCACGAAATCAGCGATAGATTCATCTTCTTTCTGATTTCGTAGGTAAAACTCGTGGCGCTTAATTAGGCAGGAAACTGTAGGAGCGTAGTGTGCTCGCAGGATCTTTTCCAGCTCGGGCCAGGTTAACGTCTTAACATCGATCGGGGATGCTAGCGCTTTCGCCATGCGGAAACAGCCTGGCCGCAATGGGTCAGGAAAACCGCTCTCTTCCGATGTTCCGATACGCCGCTCAGATCGCTGCTCTCCAGGAACATGAGGAACGGTCTACATACGACTGCCATTCTTCCTTTGCCGGGTTGAATTGTTCAGGCGGGGTGTTGTTTCCAGACATGGTGCCGCTCGATCTCCACCGCTATCGCACTCACTTAAAAGTGCTGTCTCGATCCCATCCTCGTCGCCAGTGTTTTGGCGGCGGAAATAACGAGGCTCGCACTCTTTAGTGATTTCAGCTCTTCTCTTGTTTATTTCAGAACGGACATGCTGGAGAGTAGCGGCAGCCTCTCTTTTAAAGGCTCCCCGCGCCTCACCAGCCAATGACAGGAGAAGGATCTCCCGCCGACTCCACGACCAATGAACGGTGAGTATTTCAAATACAAAGTATCCAATACAGAACAAGATTGATCAACTTCTAATGAGATCCTTAAGAGTCTTTTCTTCTAGGTATCTAATTAGAGAGTTTGCTGTAAGGAAATGTAAGATATTGAAAATGGCTTGAAAATTCCAGTTTCATCTTCCCTGTTTACAAGGTGAACAATCTTCAAGAAAACCATGGAATAGAATATTGACCTTTAGTATCATGCCAGAAGCCTGGGAATGAAACTTCAGAATGAACCTTTAAACATCTAAACTGCCATTCGCCTCTGGAGAAACCCATACACAAAAAACATTTCCTTGGAGAATTGGAGCAGGTTCTTCCTCATTTTTGACCATGGGGGCTATGGTGGATTCAAATTTACTAACCAAATGGTTGTGGGTGGCTTAATTTGTGTGGTGGCTTGGGGGTCATATGAAGGGGTGGGCGTGGCGTGATGTAAAATTATACTAGTTATGTAAATATTGATTTTTTTTTAATAAAAAAAGAGCACTTTTACCCCACATCAGGACAAAGCAGGCAGGCAGATTGGAGTTCCTCACACAATCCTAATTCATTCAGAGATCTATCTCTCGGATCAGTTACCTGTGTCTGCAATAAAGTTCGTGCAAGAAACACATAACATTTGTTAGCAAGCAACGATCATGAATTAACTCACAACACACCATGCATGTAAATATGAGTGTTTTATGTAAAAAGAGCAAACTTTTCCAAAGCAGGCAAAACAGGCAGGGCAGATTGTAGTTGCCACAGATCACAGATTATTTAGAATCTACTGTCTCTAGCTGCAATCAGCTACCTGAGTCAGCACTGAAAAGGTCAGTCTTAAGGAAGGTTCGGTTCGGCTTTTAGATAGCTAGAAAGCAAGAAATCCCAAGCATTTCCTGCTTTCTAGCTAATCTAAATTCCTGGCAGAGCCAGAATAGCTAATGGTTGGGGAAAAAAGGAAATTAGCTACTTACCAAACCATCAAGTTGGATGGCTCGATGCCAGGTAAGTAGTGAGCGTGGGTGGGGAGATACCTGACCCGTGGAGCGAATCTTGCATGAGCTTTGAACAAATCATCAGTGTGCTGTTCTGGAAGGACAAGTGTTGATGATCGGGTGAACAACATTTGAAAAGCCTCTA
>CM042840.1:137785590-137862733 GCA_023653725.1 Bungarus multicinctus | reverse complement strand
CCAGTAAATATTATACTCTCTTGAGAAGTTCTTTTTATTTCCATTGAGAGAAACTTGGAAATCTTTTGGACTGGTATATATATTAGAATCCAATTTTAACTGTTTTATATGCTTAGTGAATATAATAATATGATCCATTCATTTTGCTTCCATTTCCAGAAAATATTAGAAATACCTAGATAAGTTTGTCTCATTAAAAAAAATCCAAATTCATCTTTTTTATAAATTTTCTCATTTTCATATTGAAGTCTCCTGAGATAAAATTTCCTTGATAAAATTTTATTGAATTATTACAGAATAAAAAAAAAAAAAACCAGCCCTCAAAATGACAGTTGTTTTAACTCCCTTCTCCACCCTCACCTCCACCAAGTACTTCAACAATGGGATTTCATGCAACAATATTGCCCCCAGTATCAAAAATGAGAAAGTTAGAATGCTCCATATTCTCCAAGGTGATGCTTTTGGTGCAGACATTTCCTAAAGAGGTGAATGACAGTTTGCATGCTTAGAAGTTTCATTTCCAGGCTTTTGCCATGATACTAAAGGACAATATTCCATTCCATTTTTTTTCTGAAGATTGATCACCTTGTAAACAGGGAAGATGAAACTGGAATATTCAAGCTGTTGTCGTCACCTTACATTTTCTTATAGCAAACTCTCTAATTGGATAACTAGAAGAAAAGACTCTTCAGGATCTCATTAGAAATTGATCAATCTTAATTGGCTAATCAAGGAACTAGGATTAGATTTGTATTTATAATAGCAATAGCACTTGGACTTATATACCACTTCACAGTGCTTTACCCCTCTCTAAGTGGATTACAAAGTCAGCCTATTGCCCCCAACAATTTTACTGACCTCGGAAATATGGAAAGCTGAATCAACCTAGAGTCTGTTGAGACTTGAACTGCCAAACTGCAGTCAGTCAGCAGAAATAGTTCTAGTATTGCATTCTAACCATTGTGCCACCACAGCTCATAATGTTCTATCTATTTGGTAATATGAAAATAAAATCCCTTCCTTTTGTTTTCATTTCCAGGAAAGATTTGAAACACCTCGACACATTGTTTGTGACAAACACCAATGATAAATTATTTTATGAAAATTCTCAGCTTCCCACTGAGTATTGTACCCTTTTCACATAGGAAATTTTCTTCAAACTTTTACAGTGAATTAATACAGAAATAACCAAAAAAAAAATATCCAAAATGACACAATGTGTAATTTACATGTTTTATTCCCTAGCATTCTAAACTCTATATAGTTGAAATGATTACCTCTGATGACTACTAGTAAGAACACAAGGTTTAGTCAAATTTTTGCTCCCTATAATGAATGAAGGGAAGCAACTGGATAAGATTCAAGAAATTGGATGAAACCATGAGGCTCCTTTAAGAGAAATTTTGCCTTGATCTACATATCTGTCGGGATAAAAAAAGCCCCACATGACATTGATTAACATATTTCAGTGAACACAACTTCCATGTGTATGTTTTTAATTAACATTCAAGCTTTAATAAAAAGGTTGGATCCATTGTTTTTTCCTAGGAGTTTACATTCAGTAAAACAAGGCTTGAAAAAAAATTGAGGACTTCAGCTTCACAGTATGTAGTAACCTCCTGAGATGTAACATTTTCTTAAGACCTTTACAGTGAACTATTATGTGCCGGGTTCCATAGTCAACTATGACTGCCAGCAGTAAAAGACATTAATCGTGGATCTCTCCTACCAGCAACAAAATGGATGCGGAATGGGGATTCCCTATGATGCTGACTCGCACTGCTACCTGGGAGTCGGAGGTTGAATGGGAATTTCCACATGACATGGGTTAATAATATATATAATAATAATATTTTTCATTATTATTAGGAAATAATAATTTTAAAAACTGCCACATGGAAGAGTTGATCAAAGTATTTTCTAAAGCACTTGAAGGCACGAAAAGAAGCAATGGAACAGTGGTGGGATTCTACCAGTTTCCCTAGCGGTTCAGTGATCATGCACTTCACATGTGCCCAGCTTTCCAAACACCAATTGAGGCTCTGCCACACCAATCAGCTGAGAGGATAAAGAACAGAAAAGTGCAGGGTAGTGGTGGAAATACTGCACTTTTCTCTTCTTACTCCTCTCAGCTGATCGTCGGAGCTTTTTTTTACTATTGGTTCATCCTGAACTGAACTGAACGGTAGCATTTCACTACTGCAGTGGATAGAAACTAATTAAGGAGAGAAAAAACCTAGGATTAAGGAGAAATTTCCTGACACTGAGAACAGTTAACCAGTGGAATGACTTCCCTCAGGCATTGTGGATATTCCATTACTGGAGGTTTTTAAGAAGAGAATCTACAACCATTATTCGGAAATGGTATAAGGCTTCCTGCTTGAGCTGGGGATGGGACTAGAAGAACCCCAAGGTGTTTTCCAACTCTGTCATTTTGTTTTTAGGGGTCCAAAATAAGAAAATATACAATTGTACCTGTTTTATTCCATAACACAACTTTTCCAGGTGCATATAGGCAGTTGGATTTTTGTGACAACATTGCCTGCAGAATCAAAATGAAGCAGAAGACATATCTTCTTGAATCTCCAAGGAGATCCTATCCCAGCAGCTATTTGTCCAATTTGTGTTTGCCAGTTTGGATATTTAGAAGGATTATCCAAAGGTTTCTTTCCACTCTTCTGCCCTGACACTAAAAAAACTACATTCCATTCCAGAGAAGTCAAATCAACTGGTAAACAGGAAAGTTGTCTTGGAATTGTTTATTTTGTTACAGCAAATCCTTTGATACCTAGAACAAAACATCCTGAAGTTCTCACTGGACAGTGTTCAAAACTCCTTGACTAATCCAGGATTTGAGTTTAGACAACTTGCAGAGCTGCTCTAAAGAAAGAAGGTTTTTGTTTGGCTTCAGATTCACTTCATCTCACTGTGGATCTAGTACAGTAATAGACAGCTGTGTCTTCAGTTTTGAGGCTGTTCATTTGCAGATACAGCTGGCTTTTGGCATTGTCCCTGGAGATGGTGAAGCGTCCTTTCACTTTGTCTGAGTAGAGCTTTCTACTGGAATCAGAATAGATGCCAGCAACCCATTCCAGTCCTTTTCCTGGAGCCTGTCTAACCCAGTTCATCCCATAGCTGCTGAAGGTGAATCCAGAAGCTTGGCAGGAGAGATGGAGGGACTCCTCAGGTCTTCTCACATCCCCTCCAGACTCCATCAACTGTACTTGAGTTTGGACTCCTAAAATATATATATATATATAAATGAGATCTCCTGCATACAAGAGCAGAACATGGAAATATACTTTACATAGGGGTAATAATTACCTTTGAGGACTGCTAGTAAAGACACAAGGTTTAGCCACATGTTTCTCACTCTACTGAATGGAGGGAAGTGACAAGAGATGGTTCAGGAAATAGCACAAGATTTATGTTGGTTGGAGTTGTTTGAAAAGGGAAACCATTGGGCTCCTTTAAAGGGGAAATTGTACCTTGATTTACATATCTGTTGGAATAAAAGAGCTACACAGGGCATTGACTAAAACATTTCTGTGAACATAAATTGCATATGTCAAAATGATTCAATTTTTCTTCTATTTGTTCAGTATGATAATACTTACATAATTAGTAGTATGATATAGTATGTTATGATAAAATATCCTTCTATGTTTTCATATCTAGCAAAGATTTGAAATGCAAAGACATTTTCGCTTGTGACAAACACCAATGATACATCATTCTATAAAGACTGTCAGCTTTTCAGCATTAGAGAGCATATAATTATACATATTTTATTCTCTAACATATCTCCCCTGGGTGCCTACGCAATTGGATTTTTTGTGACAACTGTGTCCTCCAGGATGAAAATTGAAGAGAGGGCACATTTTCATAATTCTCCAAGGTGATTCTTTCTGAGGAGATATTTCTCCAATGTGTGTTTGGCAGTTTGGATACATAGAACAATTATCCTAAAGTTTCATTTCCATCTTTCTGCCCTGACACTAAAGTATTCCATTCTATTCCAGTTTTTTTTTTCTGAAGCCAAATAACCTTGTAAACAGAATAAGAGGAAAAAAAAAAAAACAGGGTTGGAGAAGAACTTGGAGGTCTCCTAGTCCAACTCACTGTTCAAGTGGAGAGATTATTATTATTATTATTTACATTTATATACCGCCCTTCTCCCAAGGGACTCAGGGCGGTGTACAGCCCATCTAAAACCCACAAATATACAAAAATTAAAAAACTATTAAATTAATTGGCTGATTACTGAGACTAAAAAGACCCCCCCCCCTTAAAACCCCAATTTAAAATTAAATATTATGGAGACCAAATTAAAACCATTATCTCAGCCCAGGCCGGCCTGCTCAAAGAGCCAGGTCTTCAACGCGCGCCTGAAGGCCCTCAGGTCCATGCCGGTACGGAGCTCCGGTGGCAGAGTATTCCAGAGGGCGGGGGCACCCACAGAGAAGGCTCTACCCCTCGGCACCGCCAGACGACACATAGCGGCCGACGGCACCCGGAGCAGACCCTCTCTGTGGGAATGCACCGGCCTGTTGGAGATCACTGGCAGAATGCGGTCCTGGAGGTAACCTGGGTGAGGTGGCTATCCAATCTCTTCTTAAAAGCTTCCAGTGATGGAGCAACCACAACTTCTGGTGGCAAGCTGTTCCATTGGTTATTTGTTCTCACTATTAGGAAGTTTTTCCTTAGTTCTAGGTTGCTCCTCTCCTTGATTAGTTCCCATCTGTTGTTTCTTGTATTCCCTTTTGGTACTTTGAAGAATATGTTGACCACTTCTTCTTTGTTCCAACCCTTCAAATATTGGAACACTGTTGTCCTGTCTCATGCACAGAAGTGGATTTGTAGCTGTGCAGATGCAAATAGATAATTCCATAAAACATCCATAACAAAGTACATTTATTGGTTCATCGGGTATCTTTATAACTCACATTTGTGATGAAGCTCTTCTATAATGACCAATCCTTTGTATATCAGCATTGCAGGTAAAAGATGGTCATTTTCCTAACCCATCACATAATGGTAAGCTGCTTATCAGTTCATGAGTCCAGGCAAGAATGGAGGAAACCTCCCCCAACCCATCGAGGATCAATTTAATGACTAATCAGGATTACAGATGTGGCCATGTGACATGAACTACATTTCCCAGGATACCTTTAACTACATTTCCCATGATGCATTCCCTTAAGGGGACAGCTCACAATTCTTAAGTAATTAACCAATTCCCATAGACTGGCTGGGACAGCACAACTGTTATGATGTCACCCCTACTCCTTCTTTTCATTAGATTAGCCATACACAGTTCATGCAACCATTCTTTATATGGTTTAGCCTCCAAGTGCCCAATCCTCTTAATAATTTCATAATGTGGTGACAAAAACTGGATGCAGTATGCCAGGTGTGGTCTTACAAAGGCTTTATAAAGTAGTACTTCATATAATCTTGATTCTAGCCCTTTGTTAATGCAGTCTAGGATTGCATTGGCTCTTAAACAGATGGATGAACTTGGAATTTTCTTAAAGTAAATTCTCTGATACCTAGAACAAAACAGTCCTACCTGAAGCTCTCAGTAGACAATAATTAATCCTCATTGACTAATACAAGACCTGGGACTCAATAAAGTTGAAGAGTTTTTGCTTAGCTTCAGATTCACTTCCTCTCACTGTGTCTCTTGCACAGTAATAGACTGCCATATCTTCAGCTTTGAGGTTGTTCATTTGCAGATACAGCTGGCTTTTGGCATTGTCCTTGGAAATGGTGAAGCGTCCCTTCACTTTGTCAGAGTAGAGAGTACCGAAACCAGAGTTTATGTAGGCCAGCCATTCCAGTCCTTTCCGTGAGGCCTGTCTCACTCAGTTCATCTCATAGCTGCTGAAGGTGAATCCAGAGGCTTGGCAGGAGAGACGGAGAGATTCTCCAGGTCTTCTCATATCCCCTCCAGACTCCAACAACTGGATTTGAGACTGGACTCCTAAAAAGAAAGGAGCTTTTTAAGTAGATCTCTTGCATGCAAGAGCAGAACATAGAAATAAACTATATAGTGGCAATAATATCTTTGAGGACTACAAGTATGGACAGACGGTTTAACCACATTTTTGTTAATAGATAAAATTGATAGGAGAGGATTCTGGAAATAGCGCAAGGTTTATGTTGGTGGGAGTTGTCTGAAAAGGGAAACAATGGGGCTCCTTTAAAGGGGAAATTGTGTCTTGATTTGCATATCTGTTGGAATAAGAGAGCCCCACAGGACATGGATTGATACATTTCAGTGAATATAACTTGCATCCACATTTTTCAATTAAGAATTAAAGATTGGGACACCATTTTTCCCCTGTGGAAAAATGGAGGAAAGGACCAGTTTATTCTACGAAGAAAAATAAAGGCTTGAAAAAAAAATCATATCTTCTCAAAATGATGCAAGGTAATAGTGAATAAACTTATTTATTACAGAGGACATCCATAGCTAGCACAGTGGTCACCAAACAGTGGGCCGGGAACCATTGGTGGTCCGAGAGAAAATGTTGGTGGTCCACAGAGAAATGTCACCCCTAAAGCACCCCCCAAAGCAATTAATCCAAAGCACCCCCCAAAGCAATTAATCAAGGCTGTGCCGCTCACATGGCCCGCAGGAACACGAGGCTTGTATCGCTTGCATTGTGAACAACATGAGGGGAAGGCGGAAAGGGTGGACAGGAGGAACTTGCCCCACGCACCCCATGCACCTCACCTGGCCACTGGGCTGCTTCTTTTCACTTCTTTCTTCTTTTTGTGCTTTTGACTGTACACAAGGAAAGCAGCAAAAGTCTTTCTTTCTCTCCCCTAAACTCCACCAGAAATGAGTCTTTGGGACCCTGCAAGGCCTCCTACCCCAAGAGGCTGTGCCAGCAAAGACTAATTTCTGGCAGAATTTGGGAGAAAGAAAGACTTCTGCTGCTCCTGCTGCTTTCCTTGCATAAAGCCAAAAGTCTCTCTCTCTTTCTCTTTTCCTCTGAGAACAGAGCTGGAGATAGTATCCTGCAATCCCAAACAAAGAACGATCAATCAGTAGGAAAATTGGTGGGGAATTTTCCTGCAGAATTTTTTGGGGATCCCAAAAAAAGGGTATTTAAAATAATTTAAAATTATGAGTTTGGTGGTCCCTGAGGTCCAAAAAGTTGGTGACCCCTGGGCCAGCACATCTGATGTTTGCTACAAAATTACTTTTTTAATTTATGGAAAACCTCAAATACATTAAATAGCAGGAAAACTTCAATAGGCTCTGATTTCTGTTCTAAAGTCAGACATGGCTTCTTAGTAAGGGATTATAGTCTCTCGAGAAGTTAAATTATTTTGTGATAATTTAAGCAAACTTTACACTCTCCTGGATTGGTGTATACATATTTGTATGCAATTTTTAAAGCATTTTTTTTTCATAGCAGCCAAATATAATATCATGATCCTCGATGATTTCATATCCAGCAAAGACTTGAAATATGCAGATATTTTCTCTGGCAATAAACATTAGTGATATATCATTTTATAAAGTTCTCAGCTTCTCACTGAGCAATATAAATGTGAAATTTTGGAAACAATACTTCCAACCATTCTTCATATGTTTTATTCTCCAGGCCTTTATCCATCTTAGTTGCTCTTCTCTGCCCTCTTTCTAAAGTTTCCACATTTTTTTAATAATGTGGTGACCAAAACTGGATGCAGTATTCTAGGTGTGGTCTTACTAAGGCTTTTTAAAGGGGTACGAATACTTCACATGATCTTGATTCTATTCCTCTGTTTATTTATTTTATTTTATTTTTTTATTTAACATTTATATACCGCCCTTCTCCCAAAGGACTCAGGACGGTGCACAGCCAGATGTACCCCAATACATATACAAAAGTTAAAATAAGATTAAATAGTTTAGGCTGTTAAAATTAACAAATCAACCCTCCCCCTTAATATAATTAAAAATCCTAAATTTAAAACCAAGTTAAAAGGAGACAAGATTAAAATCTCATGTCAGCCCAGGCCAGCCTGCTCGAAGAGCCAGGTTTTTAACACACGCCTGAAGGTTCTCAGGTCCGTGCTGGTACGTATCTCTGGTGGCAGACTATTCCAGAGGGCAGGGGCCCCCACAGAGAAGGCCCTATTTCTGGGGGCCGCCAGACGACACATAAAGGCCGACGGCACCCGGAGAAGGCCCTCCCTGTGGGAACGCACAGGTCTGCTGGAGATCACCCGCAGAACGCAGTCCTGCAGGTAGCCTGGCCCAATGCCATGGATCGCTTTAAAGGTCAAAACTAGAACCTTAAAGCGAACCCGGAAAGCCACTGGCAACCAATGCAGCTCGCGCAAGAGAGGCGTCACATGGGAGCTACGCGAAGCCCCCATGATTACCTGCGCGGCCGCATTTTGCACCAGTTGGAGTCTCCGGGTGCTCCCCACAGGGAGCCCCATGTACATGTAATCCAGGCGAGAGCCACTTAATATTGCATTGGCTTTCATACCAAGTAGGTTAACTTGGAATTTTTCATTTTCTTATAGCAAACTCTCTGCTACCTAGAAAAAAAAAAATCAGTCCTTCCTGAAGTTCTTACTAGAAAGTGATCAATCTTCATTGATTTAGGATCTGGCACTCACTAAAATTGAAAAGTGAAAAAAGAAATATTTTTATTTGGCTTCAGATTTACTTACTCCTTTTGTGTCTCTTGCACAATAATAGATTGGTGAGTCTTCTGGTTTCAGGCTATTCATTTGCAGATACAGCTGGTTTTTTGCATTGTCCCTGGAGATGGTGAAGTGTCTTTTCACTTTGTCTGAGTAGGAATTACTGGAATTAGTGTTTATGTGTGCCACCCATTCCAGTCCTTTTCCTGAGTACTGTCTCACTCAGACCGTCTCATAGCTGCTGAGGGTAAATCCAGAGAGGTGGCAAGAAAGATGGAGGGATCTAGGGCTTCTCAAATCTCCTCCAGACTCTACCAACTTAATTTGAGATTGGGCCCCTAAAATAAAAGACCCAGTGTGTACAAAAGCAGAACATGGAAATAAACTCTATATAGTTGAAATAGTTACCTCCTAGTAAGAACACAAGGTTTAGCCACATTTTTGTTACCTGTAACGGAATTGATAGGAGATGATTCAGGAAATAGAACATGGTTTATATTGATGGATGTTGTCTGAAAAAGAAAAGCATGGTTTTCTTTAAAGGAGAAATTGATCTTCAATTTACATATCTGTTGTGATTTAAAAAAAAAAAACATCTTAGGGCAGGGGTGTCAAACTCATGGCCCAGGGCCCGGATCTGGTTCCTGGGATGCTTAGATCTGGCTTGCAGGGCTGCTCTGGAAACAATGAATGACTGGCCCATGGTGCCAATGCCAGCGAAAATGGAGCTTGGGAAGGCTGCACATGGCCCTTGCAAGCTCTGTTTTTCTGGCAGAAAGTTGCAGAAGTCCATTGCAGACAAAAACGGAATTTGGAAGCCCATTTTCATTGGCAGAGCATTCTGGCCTCCACAGGCACCCTGATACGAATGATCACACCCACCATGGCCACACCCATCCAAACACAACCCTGATGTGGCCCTCAATGTGATCAAGTTTGACACTTCTGCTTTAGGTCATTGACTAGTATATTTCAGTGAACCTAACTTGTATGTACATTTTGAAGTTAACTTTCCTAACATTTCTAAGAAAAGGATTGAGATCCATTCCCCCCCCCTGTTTTTTATAAGAGAAAGAGCTGTTTATACTTGCTTTATTCCTTACCTCCCCCCTTCCCTAGGTGCATAGGCAATGGGATTTCATGTGACATATTGCCTCCCCCCCAGTGACAGAAATGACGAGGGGAGGTAACTTCCTAAATCTTCAAGGGAATTCTTTTGGTGCTGGTGTTTCCTCAATACGTGAATGTTTAGAAGGTTTATTTCATTTCCAGACTTTTACTATGATATTAAAGATTGATATTCCATCAATTTCCCCCCCATGACAATAGGTCAAGTTGTAAACAGGGAGGATGAATGTGGAATTTTTGAGCCATTTTCATCATCTTACATTTTCTTCCAGCATACTGTCTAATTGGATACTTAGAACAAAAGAGTCCTATGGATATCAACACAAGATTATCCATCTTCATGGGCTCATCCAAAATCTGGGGTTGCGTCAAGTTGCAGAGCTACTCTGAAGAAAGAAAGGTTCTTGAATGGCCTCAGATTCACTTCCTCTCATTGTGTGGTTTGCACAGTAATAGATTGCTGTGTCTTCAGCTTTGAGGCTGTTCATTTGCAGATACAGCTGGCTTTTGGCATCGTCCCTGGAGATAGTGAAGCGGCCCTTGACTTCATTAGCATAGTAAAGATTAGAGGAACTTGGATGTATCTCTGAAATCCATTCCAGGCCTTTCTCTGAAGCTTGTCTCACCCAGTGCATGGAGTAGCTGCTGAATCTGAATCCAGAGGCTTGGCAGGAGAGACGGAGGGACTCCCCAGGTCTTCTCACACCCCCTCCAGACGCCACCAACTGGGCCTCTGAATGGACCCCTAGAAAAGAAAGATGTTTCAGTGACATCTCTATATATAAGAATAACAAATGGAAAGAAAATGCTGTAGTGAGGGTAGCCTTACCTCTGAAGGTTGCTAAGAAAAAGACCATATTTGGCCACAGAATCATTTTTGCTCCCTGAAACAAATGGAGAGTAATTGATTAGAAAAGATTCTGGAAACTGTTCAAACTTTGTGTTGGTGGGTATATCCTGAAAATGGAAATCACAGGGCTTGTTTAAAGGGAAATTCTATCCTGATTTGCATATTACTTGGGATAATTCTAAATTCTAGACCTAGAAAACTCAGAAATATACCGCCTTCAGTCTGATTTAAGTATAGTATATAAAATCATACATTGCAATGTCCTACCTGTCAATGAATACTTCAGCTTCAACCATAACAACACAAGAGCAAACAATAGATACAAAGTCAAGATTAATCGTATCAAACTTGATTGCAGGAAATACGACTTCAGCAACAGAGTGGTCAGTGTCTGGAATACTCTACCTGACTCTGTGGTTTCTTCCCCAAACCCCAAAAACTTTAAGCTTAGACTGTCTACTATTGAGCTCACCCCTTTCCTAAGAGGTCTGTAGGGGGCATGCATAAGCGCACCAACGTGCCTACCGTCCCTGTCCTATTGTTTCTTTTATTTTTTTTTATTTTTCTTATATGTACCCATGTATTCATAACTATGTTTTTACTTATACCTATTATCTTGCAAGCAATTGACAAATAAATAATAATAATATAGCCCCTTAGAACAATCGCTTTTAGATTTCTTTGCATAGAGCTATACTTGTGATTTTCAAATATCATTCTGATCCTAAGAGAAGTGATGCTAGGCATGCTTGGTTTTTGTTTTCCTTTGGGTAAATAGGAAAGAACCATTACTTACTTTAGAATCAGTAAAAGAACAATCTGAAAAATTCCAGCAGTTCTCAAAAATGTCTCAATGTGCTAGAATAGATAATATGTGTGCACAAAGACATGTTTAAAGAAATATATTAGAGAAAGGGTATTAAAAATTGGACACAATGGAGTTAGGAAGTTTGCTACACAGTTTCTTCACTGATCTTCCTTCCTTCCGTCCTCCCCCTCCTTCCTTCCTTCCTTCCTTCCTTCCTTCCTTCCTTCCTTCCTTCCTTCCTTCCTTCCTCCCTCCCTCCCTCCCTCTCTCCTCCTCCTTCTTCCTTCCTTGCCTCCCTCCCTCCCTTTCCTCTCTCCCTTCCCCAATATTTGTTAAATAGTGACTAAACTGAGGAACAATTATTAATCCACAATTTTAAAATACACCCTGTTCAAAAAAATCAGACTCAAATAATATTATGATTCAATTCATCTTCTTAGTTGAAATATCATGAAATCCCTATGTATTCCCCAACAAATTCAATTTCTTCCATATTTAAGAATGTGTATTTGTTGTGAATTGAGACATGGTTCCAAAATGACATTATAGTTCTTTTGAGATATATTGGGGAAATTGTTAAGGAAGTAGCAGAAGTTATAGTCAACCTTGGAATGGGGCCATATTTGTATATGCTGATTTTATTTCCTGGCCCACCTCTTCCCATATGTCCAACATGATTGAATGGGATAATGGTACTTCCCGTTATTTCTGATGAAGAGTATATGGATACATCTAATTCTCAATGATATTCTTATGTTCCAGGGGTGGAACAGAAGCCAAGAACCAATGAAGGATATGCAGACAACTTTGCAGTTTTAGTGAATAGGCCTAAACTGATCTTTTCTTTTGTGATAGGAATTTTTGAAAAATTACTCTATGAAGAGCCATGGTGGTGCAGTGATTAGAATTTAGTATTGCAAGATAATTCTATTGACTGTCAGCAGTTCAATTCTCACCGGCTCAAGGCCTTCTATCCTTCCAAGGTTGATAAAATGAGGATCCAGATTGTTGGGGGGGGGTTCCAATATTTTGGACTCTGTAAACTGCTTAGATAGGGCTGTAAAGCACTATGAAGCAATATACAGTTCTAAATGTTCTTGCTATTATGGGTTATACTTTCTGGGGTTGTATGATCCTTATTTTCTTCTTAAATCTCATAATGTCATGACATCAATTAGCTAACTTCTAGATCATTTAGTAGGAAGCATCTCTAACAGGTGACAACCAGATCTTCTTTGCACCCCTTCAACCAAAAGAGGCTCTTCTAGCTAGATAAGATTCTTATTCTAGGTTTACTCAGATTGTCAAGGTCACATGGATGTCATTTAAATCTGTTCTGTACCAGTGTTGAATTCTTATTATAGGAGAATTGCATCAGGCATGAAAGACCAAAAACCACATAAGTTCCAATTTATTTATTGCTCAAACCTATGTATAGGAACCCAATTATGTAATAGTTAGCACTATGTTGATGTTAGATAGAGGAAAGAAAGGGAATTTAATAACAAAATGATAAAAGAAGAAAAAATGTAGGAAATGAATTGATATTTTTCCCTCTAAAAAAAGAAATATGTTTAAACTTTCCATTTTTTTCTACAGCCCTAGAACATCCTGTTTTTCATTCAAAATAAAAATTCACAAGCTTATTTCCAAGATCAGTTCAGTGAATTTATTTATAAGATCCCATTTAATATGATATAGATTTTCCAGTGGTTGCTTAAGGATGAACAGTCCATAACTACAATGCAGGTGGCTAGATTCTGTGAACATTGGAAACCTGTGTCCAATCCACCAGAGTTGCTATATACAACAAATAAACTTACAATGGGCCATCCAGTTTATGGAATGTAATTTTAGCATAGTTAGACCATCTATAATTGAGAGACTGATTTTATCATAGATTTTAGGTGCACGAAGGGAGGCTTAGCCAATCTCATTGTACACATATTGTATTCTGACAATAAAGGTAATAATAAATTATTTATTATTCTATACTAGGATTTTTAATTGTATATTTACTGAGTGTTATTTGTTCTGGTCTTTGTTTCTATGACTGTAATAAACTAAATCAAATTGATATAGATTTATTCAGTCCTTCCCAATCCTAGTTAAAAAAAAAGGAAATTTCTATGACTGCATAAATTTGAGAGCTATTCAAAGATAGAGAAAGTCCTTGACTAGTTTCAGATTCATTTCCTCTCAATGTGTCTCTCGCACAATAATAGACTGCCGTGTCCTCCTGTTTCAGATTGTTCATTTGCAGAAATAGCTGACTGCAGGAATCATCCCTGGAGATTGTGAAGCGTCCCTTGACTTTGTCTGAGTAGAGTATTGGAAATGGGGATCTACAATTTCTCCAACCCATTCCAGGCCTTTCCCTGGAGCCTATCTCACCCAGGCCATGTAATAGCTGCTGAAGGTGAATCCAGAGGCCTGGCAGGAGAGATGGAGGGACTCTCCAGGTCTTCTCACATCCCCTCCAGACTCCACCAACTGGACATCAGATTGGATACCTAGAAAGAAAGTTATTTCAATAAGCTCTCCTTTATACAAGAACAACACATCAAATGATCCTGAATAGGGGCAAGACACTTACCTTGAAGGACTGCTAGTAAGGACAGCAAGTTTAGGCACAAAATCATATTTGCACCCTTGTAAGGAATAGAAGAGAATTGATAGAAAAAAAATATGGGGACAGTGCACAAAGTTTGTGTTGGTGAATGTAGCCTGAAATGGGAAATCAACTGGCTATTTTAAAGGGGAAATTACACCTTGATTTACATATTGGTTGAGATAAAAGAGCTCCTCGGTGCAATGATGTCCTAGTTTTCATTGCCTACAACCTACAGGGTTTATTTTCACATAATATGCCAGCCCAAAGAAAAGCAAAGGCAGTTTTTATATTAGAGTAATTAAAACAAAGACTTGCAGAATTTCAGCATTTCTAAAAAGTGGTTCATAATGAAGGTAACAGGTGATGAATACACACTAAGAATTTTTGAAAGATACATGTTATAGGTAGAGCAGGAAAAGTGCAGCATATCTGAGTTCAAGAAAGATGTTGCAACTTTTCTCCCCTTTGAAGATACCCAAATGAACTGAATGCAGACCAAGATCATTTTCATTCTGGTTTTTATTTCATAACTGTCTATAGCTTCTCATTTCAATCAGTGACTCTGGGCAGCAGACAATTCCATATTTTGCTATTTTGTGTGTTGTTTGGATTATTTGTGAGTTGCTCAAGATTGATTCGGCAATACGGGCAGCCATAAAACTTGAAATAATAATCATACTCATAGTAATAACTCCATTAAAAAAGTCCTTTCATTTTGTTTGCATTTTAATCAAAGATTTGAAATACCCTTGTATATTCCAGACCATTTCCCTGGGGACAACACCATCCATTTTGTGAAAATCCTCAGCTTTGAGGTCAAGACCGAAGATCCTGAGATGTGAAATTTTCTTGAGAGACATTCAATGAACTATGACAAAAATAAAATTTAAAAAAAATGTCTAATAATGCTTGTTTTATTTTCTACCCCACCCCCGCTGGGTGCATAGGCCATGGGGTTTGATGTGACAATACTGCCCTCCAGTGTCAAAAGTGAGGACACATCTTCTTAATTCTCCGAGGAGTTTCTTTTGGTCCAGATGTTTCCTCAATATCTGTATGGCAGTTTGGATATTTAGAAAGATCACCCTCCTGTTCATTACCTATCTTATGCCACAGTGCTAATGAAGAATATTCCATTCTAGATTTTTTTTTTCCTGAAGCCAGATCACCTGGTAAATAGGGAAGTTGAAACTGGAATTTTCAAGCCAATTTCATCATTCTTCTCTTTTTTTTCTGGCAAAGTCTCTAACTGGATTCCTAGAACAAATAATTTATAAAGTTCTCAATAGATGGTGATCCATCCTTATTAATTAAACCAAGATCCATGGTTGTATCAAGTTTGCAGAGTGGCTCTGAGGAAAGGAAGGTTTTTGTTTGGCTTCAGATTCACTTCCTCTCACTGTGTGTCTTGCACAATAATAGATGGCTCTGTCCTCCAATTTCAGATTGTTCATTTGCAGATGCAGCTGACTGAGGGAATCTTCCCTGGAGTAGGTGAAGCGTCCCTTGACTTTGTCTGAGTAATGGATTGGAGTTGAGGTTGTACCTACATCTCCAACCCATTCCAGGCCTTTCCCTGGAGCCTATCTCACCCAGGCCATGTAATAGCTGCTGAAGGTGAATCCAGAGGCCTGGCAGGAGAGATGGAGGGACTCTCCAGGTCTTCTCACATCCCCTCCAGACTCCACCAACTGGACATCAGATTGGATACCTAGAAAGAAAGTTATTTCAATAAGCTCTCCTTTATACAAGAACAACACATCAAAGGATCCTGAATAGGGGCAAGACACTTACCTTGAAGGACTGCTAGTAAGGACAGCAAGTTTAGGCACAAAATCATATTTGCACCCTTGTAAGGAATAGAAGAGAATTGATAGGAAAAAATATGGGGACAGTGCACAAACTTTGTATTGGTGGGTGTAGCCTGAAATGGGAAATCAACTGGCTATTTTAAAGGGGAAATAACACTTCAATTTACATATTGGTTGAGATAAAAGAGCTCATTGGTGCATGTATGTCCTGATTTTCCTTGTAAACATCCTACAGGGTTGATTTTTCACATAACATGCCAGCCCCAAGAAAAGCGAAGGCTGCCTTTATATTAATGAAAACAAAGACTTATAAAATTTCAGCATTTCTAAAAAGTGGTTCAAAATGAAGATAACAGGTGATGAATCCACGCTAAGAATTTTTGAAAGATATATGTTAGAGATAGAACAGGAAAAGTATAGCATATCTGAGTTCAAGAAAGATGTTGCAACTTTTCTCTCCTTTGAAGAAACCCAAATGAACTGAATGCAGACCAAGATCATTTTCGTTTTTATTTCTTAATTAAATATCTATAGCAGGAATGTCAAATTCAAGGCTCAGGGACCAGATCTGGCCTCTGGGGTGCTTTGATCCGGCCCATGGGGCTTCCCAAGAAACAGCAGAGGACTGACCCATGATGCCTCTGGAGGCCATCACAGCCAAAAATGGAGTTCACAAGGGCTATGTAGGGATCTCCTGAGCTCCATTTTCATGGGCAGAGAGCTGCAGGAGGCTGTTGCAGCCTAAAACAGAACCCAGGAGCCTGTTTTCACTGGCAGAGCACTTGGGCCACCACAGGCATTCCTGACACAAGTTACATGGTCCCCACAAGCATAGGGGCCCCATACTAATCTGTTTATGTTAACCCTTCATTGCACCTTGTATCATATAAATACAACTTACTCAGTGGTGGGATTCAAATTTTTTTACTACCGGTTTTGTGGGTGTGGTTTGGTTGGCATTGCAGGGGAAGGATACTGTAAAATCTCCAGTCAGAGGTGCTATTTACCGGTTCTCCAAACTAATCCAAATTTCTACTACTGGTTTTCCAGAACTGGTCAGAACCTGCTGAATACCACCTCTTAGCCTACTGAGTATTGTTATGTTTTTCAAGCCTCATGTATTGTTCAAATGTTTATCATGTTGATTAGTTGTTGCTGCACAGCATGTTTTTAATGTTTCAATACCTATTCTTCATTTTTTTCTGGCAAAGTGTCTAACTGGGTTCCTACAACAAATAATTTCTAAAATTCTCAATAGATGGTGATCCATCCTTATTGACTAAACCAGGATCCATGGTTGAATCAAGTTTTCAGAGTGGCTCTGAGGAAATGAAGGATTTTGTTTGGCTTCAGATTCACTTCCTCTCACTGTGTGTCTCACTCAATAACAGACTGCCAGGTCTTCAGGTTTAAGGTTATTCATTTGCAGATATAGCTGGCTTTTAGCATCATCCCTGGAGGTGGTGAAGCGACCTTCACTTTGTCTGAGTAGTAAATGCTTGTTGAATTTGGATGTATCTCTGAAACCCATTCCAGTCTTTTCCTGAGTACTGTCTCATCCAGACTATCTCAAAGCTGCTGAAGGTGAATCCAGAGCAGAGGTGGTATTCAACAGGTTCTGACCAGTTTTAGAGAACTGGTAGTTCTCTAAAAATTTTGAGTAGTTCAGAGAACTGGCAAATACCACCTCTGACTGGCCCCTCCCCCATCTATTCTCTGCCCCCAAGTGCCAGCTGATCAGCTGGGTCTTCTTTGGTTGCACTGCACAGGAGAACGGAGCTGGAAAGCAGGTTAGTGGGGTGGAGAGGGAATGAGACCTTGCAGTAACCTTCCCCCGCCATGCCCAACAAGCCACACCCACAGAATCAGTAATAAAAATTATTGAAACCCACCACTGATCCAGAGGCTTGGCAGGAGAGTTGGAGAGACTCTCCAGGCCTTCTCACATCCCTTCCAGACAACACTAACTGGTCCTCTGACTGGACACCTAGAAAGAAAGATGTTTCACTGATATCTTCTACATACAACAGCAGCACATAGAAAAAGGAAAATGCTATACAGAGGGAAGCCTTACTTCCAAGGACTGCTAGTAAGAGCACCAACTTTGGCCACAGACTCATTTTTTCTCCTTATAATGAACGCAGGGAAATTGATAGGAAAGTGCACAAACTTTGTGTTAAAAGGTAAACCTTCTGGCTCCTTTAATGGGGAATGTTTGCCCTGATTTACATATTGCTTTGGATAAAAGAACACTTCAAGACATTCAGTTGTACATTCCTTTACACATTACAAGCATGATTTTTAAATCATGCTACACACGTGCACACAGAAACAGACATACACACTGACAGAGAGAGTCAAGACAATCATGATTTGTTATTATGTTTCTTCCCATAGTGAGCCAGATGCTTAAACTCAATTTGGCACTTTTTTCCAACTACCCTTTTAAGATAAAAGGGAAGTTTGCACTTCAGTAAGTAACAACTTTAAGAGTAGGAATATTCTTTATTGCCCAAGTGTGATTGGACATACAGAGAATTTGTCTTCAGCGAATAAGCTCTCAGTGTAACTATACACAACAAAGTGATAAATCATAGATCATAAATTGTAAGATACAATCATAAATCATAGGACACAAACAACAAGTGATAAATCATAAGATACCAATAGGAGAAGGTAGTAGGAAAGATGAGAAAGAGGGTTAATAGCAACACAGCTCTACTACACAAATAAATATTCTTAGGCATAAGACAGTGATGAGGAGCAGTGCTTGGCATAAGACTGATTGATGTCATGGGGTAAAAAACTATCTTTGTGTCTAGTTGTTTTGGCATGCATTGCCCTACAGCAGCATCCTGAAGGCAGGAGTTGATGTACTTTATGACCGGAATGTGAGGACTCTGTAGATATTTTCCCAGCCCTTCTTTGTAACCAATGCAGGATGCAGGCCCTCAGTGGAAATCAGGCTGTTGCAATTGTTTTTTCTCCATTCTTTGTGAATAGGATAGGCCTAAACTGTTCTTTTGCTTTGTGATATTAGTTTTGGAGAGTTGATTTATTTTAGGTTGAATTTCCTGTGATGCTAGAATTCTCATACTTCCTTTTAATCTCATAAAATCATGGACTGAATTAAGCTGAATTCCAGATCATTTAGCTGAAAGTATCCCTAACTAGTGACAACCAGACCTTCTATGCATACCTTTAATCAAAAGATGCTCTTCCAATCATATTGATATAACGATCCACATTCTTCTTTCATTCTAGAAACCATGGTGGTACAGTGCTTAGAATGCAGTACTGCAGGCTATTTCTGCCGACTGTTGGCTGCCAGCAATGTGGCAGTTCGAATCTCACTGGCTCAGGATTGGTGTGGCCAACTCAATGTCATTTGTGTTGGGGCCACCTGTGGTAGCCTGAGCAGGGATGGGGGGATCCATTTTTGCTAGTAGTTTGTTTTGCTAGCTCTGCCAGTAAAAATGAAGCTCAGGGGGTCCCACGCAGTCCCCCTGGGCTCTATTTTCAGCTCTGCTAGTGAAAAGGGCCACCAAGAGGAGTACAAATTACAAGCATTCATGGATGATTTAGGTTTTTTTTTTATTGAGGAGCCATTAGAATCAGATCCAATTCTGATAGAGGAATTAGAGAAATATGGAGAGGTCTCAGGACTCAAAATTAGCAGAGAGAAAACCAAAATGTTAGTGAAAAATATAGTATCTAAAAACAGGAAGGAGTTATAAAGTATAATGGGACTACAATTTTTTTAAAAAAAATACCGAGGAATATGGTTAACAGCAAAATGTTTCTCAATAAAAGAAGACAATTATAGGAAAGTATTTAATCAAATTAAAAAAGATTTGGAAAAATGGGGGATTTTACAATTATCATTATTAGGCCAAATAGCAACTTTTAAAATGAATGTTTTGACAAAGCTTTTATACTTACAGTATTTAAAACAACCCCAATAAAAGTAGATAAAAGTTGACATGGAATATAATGCAACATGGGAAACATGGTGTATCTGGATTGACAATAGACATAAGAATAGAAAATGTAAATAATGTATATCATAGTTATGAAGCTATGGAAGTAGTGTGTATTGAAAAATCAGATAGGATGCATAAATGTATATATATTGTCATAGTATTGTTCAATTAGTAATAGTATTATGTATAAATGGAAAAACCCAAGTGTTGAGAAAAGAAAAGGGCCACCACACACAGCTCTCCTGAGCTCCATTTTTGCTGGCAGAGGGATTGTGGCCTTGTCCTTTGCTGTTTCCAGTACAGCCCCTTGGGCCAGATCTAAGCACCTCATGGGCCAAATTCAGGCCACAGACTTTGAGTTTGACACACTGTTCTAATGTATGAATTTGTATCCATAAATTTTTTAGCTTTTTTTGTTTGTCCACCAAAAATGATAAAATGTCCCTCTGTGCGGTTTTTATTGTAAGCAAAGACTTGAAATACCTTTATATAGTTTCTTTGGTGACAAAATGCACCATTTTATAAGAATTCTCACCTTCTCCATGGGGACTGTGTCTGCCTGAGATAGGAAATATTCTGGAGATCTTTTCAATGAAGTGTTATGGAAATAACATAAAAAATGGTTATGTCTCCAAAATGAGACAATATTTAATGGTGCTTGTTTTATTCTCTACCCCACACCCATTGTGTGCCTAGGCCAGGGAGTTTTAAATCATAACATTGCCCTTCAGTGTCAAACATGAGGAGAGGTTGTATCTTCTTAACCCTCCAAAGAGATTTTTTTAGCTCCAGATGTTTCTTCAATATTTGCAGGGCACCTGGATATTTAGAACGATTGTCCTTAAGTTTCATTTCTATTCTTCCACCTTGATACTAAAGGATTTTTTTCCCAGAAGACCACCTTCTACATTGGGAAGCTTAAAACTGGAAATGCCATGCCATTTTCCTCACATTTCATTTTTCCCCCAGCAACCTCTCCAGGTGGATATCCAGAAGAAAAGAGCCCTAAAGTTCTTACTAGATGGTGATCAATCCTCAATGACTAATCCAGGATTTGAGGCTGAATCAAGTTGAAGAGCTACTCCAAAGAAAGAAAGGTTTTTTTTTTTTTAAGCTTCTGATTCACTTCCTCTCACTGTGTCTCTCGCACACCGTAATAGACTGCCATGTCTTCAGCTTTGAGGCTTTTCATTTGCAGATACAGCTGGCTTTTGGCATTGTCCCTGGAGATGGTGAAGTGGCCCTTCACTTTCTCAGTGTAAATGAACTTGGATGTACATTTGAAATCCATTCCAGTCCTTTCCCAGGAGCTTGTCTTATCCAGTGCATCCAGTGGTTTCTGAAGGCTTGGCAGGTGACATGGAGGCAGTCTCCAGGTGTTCTTACAATCCCTCTAGACTCCACCAACTGATCTTTAGATTTGCCACCCAGAAAGATGTTAATAATCCCCAAGGCCGGCGGGGCCTCGGGGATTGCTCAGGAGTTCTTGGCGTCCATGACAGCCTTGGGCCTGACCCAATTAATTAGGGACCCCACTCACATTGGGGGTCACATCTTGGATCTGGTTTTTGTCTCTAGACAGTGGCAGGATGATCTAAGTATAGGGGACGTTGTTGTTGAGCCCCTGTCATGGTCTAATCATTCGCTCCTTAGGCTGGACTTCCATGCCGCACCTCCTCGTCGCAGGGAGGCGGAGCCGATATGATGGTTCCGCCCCAGGCGCCTGATGGACCCGGATAGGTTCCTGATGGAGTTTGGGCTGTTCCCCGGTGTTCGCACACACGACTCAGTTGAGGACCTGGTGGCCACCTGGGGCCCTTGATTGAGTCGTGCCCTTGCGGCCTCTGACCCAATTCCGATCCCAATTGGCTCCTTGGTTCTCTGAGGAGCTGAGGGAGATGAAGCACTGGAAAAGACGCCTAGAGAGTGGTTGGAGGACCACCCGCTCCGGATCTGACCAAACACTATTGCGGTCCCATATTAGGGCCTATTTAGTGGCGATAAGGATGGCAAAACATTCTCACTTTTCCACCCTTATTGCATCCACAGGAAATTGCCCAGCCGCCCTTTTTAGGGTGATCTGCTCCCTCCTAGAGGTGGGAGTGCAAGAAGATCCTCTACAGGGGTGGGCTGAGGATTTTTCAAATTTTCTGCAAGATAAAATCACTCAGATCCAGGATGGGTTGGACTCTGACTGGGCAACTCTGGACAGGGGGGGTGGCGGGGGCGGAGTTCGGTGAGGTTATTTGGGGGTAGTTTGATCCTGTGACCCTCGAGGATGTGGACAGGATGCTGGGTGGGATGAATGCCACCACATGTTTACTGGATCCGTGTCCCTCCTGGTTGGTATTGGCCACTCGGGAGGTGCCACTCGGGTGGTTCCAGGGCATTATTAATGCTTCTTGGAGTGAGGGGTTTTTACTTGCCACCTTGAAAGAGGTGGTAGTGAGACCCCTCCTCAAGAAACCGTCCCTGGACCCAACTTTATAATCTAACTATCGTCTGGTCTCCAACCTTTGCTTTATGGCGAAGGCTGTTGAGAGTGTGGTGGCACGACAGCTCCTCCAGCACCTGGATGAAACTGTCTATTTAAATCCACGCCAATCAGGCTTCAGGCCCGGGTACAGCACAGAAATGGAGTTGGTCGCGTTGGTGGATGATCTCTGGAGGGCCTGTGACAGGGGTTATTCCTCTGTTCTGGTCCTGTTGGATCTCTCGGCAGCTTTTGATATGTCGACCACAGTATCCTATTGCGGTGGCTGGAGCGGTTGGGAGTGGGAGGCACGGTGTTATGGTGGTTCCCCTCCTTCCTCTCCGACCATTCGCAATTTATGTTGGGAGGGGAGCAGAGATCAACCCCGAGGCCCCTGATTTGTGGGGTACCTCAGGGGTCGGGGCTCTCGCCCCTCCTGTTCAAAATTTATGTGAAGCCGTTGGGTGAGGTCATCCGTGGCTTTGGTGTAGAATTTCATCAGTATGCTGATGATACTCAGCTGTACATCTCTACCCCATGCCACCCCGACGAAGCTGTGGAAGTGATGACCTGGTGCCTGGAGGCTTTGCGGGGTTTGATGGGGTGGAACAGGCTTCAGCTCAACCCGGCCAAGACCGAGTGGCTGTGCTTTCCAGCATCCTGATATAGCCAGCTAACTCCATCGCTGGCCATGGGGGGGGGGGGATTTTTGCCTCCACGGAGAAGGCATGCAATCTGGGTGTCCTCCTGGATGCACTGCTGTTGTTAGAAGACCACATAGCAGCCGTCGCCAGGGGGCCTTTTTGTCAGGTCCGCAGGATCTACCAGTTGCGGCCTTTTCTGGATCAGGATGCACTTCGCACAGTCACATCCACCCTCGACATCTCCTGCCTAGATTATGCCAATGCTCTCTACATGGAGCTCCCCTTGAAGAGCATCCGGAGGCTCCAGTTGGTGCAAAATGCAGCCGCGCTGGTGGTCTTGGGGGTTCCTTGGAGCTCCCATGTTACACCACTTTTGCACGAGCTGCATTGGCTCCCAGGGGCCTTCCGGGTGTGATTCAAGGTATTAGTGACCATCTTTAAAACGCTCCATGGCTTGGGACCTGGGTACTTACGGGACCACCTACTGCCACATCGGTCTCCCGTCGGCCAGTGTGCTCCCATAGGGTGGGCCTCCTTGGGGTGCCGCCAGCTGGATGGCTGGCGACTCCGAGGATGCGGGCCTTCTCTCTGGGAGCACCTTCCCTCTGGAATGAATTACCCCCAGAGATGAGGACCATCCCTGACCTTTTGACCTTCTGGCGTGTTTTGAAAACCCACTTATTTCATCAAGCTGGTCTGGCCTAAAGTACCGTTCAGGGTTTTTAATTGGTTTTAATCGGTTTTTAATTTTATAACTTTTAACCTTGATTGTTTTTATCTATCAGACATCTATCAGCTATCTTATTTAATCTTTTAAAATTGCTTTTAAATATTGTATTGTATTTTCCATTGCATTTTATCCGGCTGTACACCGCCCCAAGTCCCATCAGGAGAGGGGGCAGTATAAAAGACTAATAAAATAAATAAATAAAATAAATCAGTAAAACAGGAAATGGTAGAAAATTTGTTAGAGACGACTACTAATAAGAACACCAAGTTTAGGCTCAGGAACATTATTGCTCGGCTGTAATGAATGGAGGGAACTTGATGATGAAGAATTCAGGAAAGTGCACAAAGTTTTCATTGGTGAGTGTAGCCTAAGCAGGGAAACCAACTGGCTCAATTAAAGGGGAAATTTTCCCTTGATTTTCATGTTGCTTTATGTAAAAGGGCCTCTCAGTGCATTGATCTCATAAGTTACCTACCACACTCATTGCATCCCTGATTTCACATAACTTTTCAGTCCTATGAAAAATAAAGGAACCTTTCCCTCTTCTCTTCTCTTCTCTTCTCTTCTCTTCTCTTCTCTTCTCTTCTCTTCTCTTCTCTTCTCTTCTCTTCTCTTCTCTTCTCTTCTCTTCTCTTCCCTCCTCTTCTCTTCCCTCCTCTTCTCCTCTCCTCCTCTCCTCACTCTTCCCTTCCCTTCCCTCCTCTTGTCCTCTTCTCTTCTCTCCTCTCCTCACTTCCCTTCCCTCCCCTTCTCCTCTCCTCTCCTACTTTCCTTCCCTTCTCTCCTCTTCCTCCTTCCCTCCCCTCCCCTTCACTTCCCTTCTCTCCTCTCCCCCCTTCGCTCCCCTTCCCTTTCTTCCTCTCCTCTCTTTTCTTCCTTTCTTTTCTACTGTGAATCTATAGAAGAAAGGGCCGGTTTACATGGGCAACATTAAAACAAAGAGTTGTGAAATTTTATCCATTTTCAGAAATGATTTGGAGAAACAGATGAACAAATTGCACAAATAATTTTTGAAAGATACATATTGCAGATGGAAGATAAAAACAACACTTCATGGTCCAGGAATATTTTTCCAGATTCTAACTATATAATTCTTTGGAGAATGCAAAGTGGTTTATTAGGATTTCTTAGCCCATAGCAATTGGTTGCATTCTTATTAGTCCTGGTATTACATTATAATGGGGGTGTCATTCCTCATTGACTAATCCAGGAGCTGGGGCTGAACAAAGTGGCAGAGCTGCTCTGAAGAAAAGAATGTTTTTGTTTGGTTTTAGATTCACTTCCCCTCGCTGTGTCCCTCGAACAATAATAAACTGCCGTGTCCTCTAGTTTGAGGCTGCTCATTCGTAGATAGAGCTGGCTTTTGGCATTGTCCCTCGAGGTGGTGAAGCGTCCCTTCACTTTGTCTGAGTAGTAGGTTTCTCTTCCATCACGAAGTATCCATGATACCCATTCCAATCTTTTCCCAGGGGCTTTTTTCATCCAGTTCATGTTATAGGCACCAAAGTTGTATCTAGAACCTTGGCAGGTGAGATGGAGGGACTCTCCAGGTCTTCTCACATCCCCTCCAGATTCCACCAACTGTACCTCAGATTGGACACCTAAAATGAAAGATTCAGTGATCTCACCTATACACAAGAATTGAACTAGAAAGAACCTGAGTAGGTAGGAAATAATTACCTCCAAGGACTAATAGTAGGAATAAGTTTAACCATAGGATCATTTCTGCTTCCTGTAATGAATAGAAGATAATTGATACGAGATGATTTGGGAAAGTACACAGACTTGGTGCTGATAGCGTGTGAAAGGAAAAGGGACTGTCTCATTTAAAGAGAAAATGAGCCTCACTTTACATATTTGTTGAGATAAAGGAGTTTCTCATAGCAGTAACCTCATAGTTTTCCCTACATACTCCTTACACTGGTGATTTTCATGTTCTTGTGCTAAAAAATTTCAAGATAGCTTCTTTTCTCCTCTCCTCAGCTCTCAATAATGATTTCAAGGCAACAAACCATGAATATGTACTAAGAATTTGTGAAAGAAATATGTTGGAGATAGAATATTATAAAAGAGCAGCACAGGAAAGATTTTATAGTTTTTTTCTCTTTAATATGGCCTTTTGAAGAAACCCAAACCTCATGCAGACCAAGGCATAGGGTACAATTTGTAAGTCAGACTCTAATCGGAGAACACATAGGGAGAAAAGAACTAGTTCAAACTTATGGATTGCTGTTTGTTAATTACATTGGGTTTTACTATGCTTCCCTGGAAAATAAGACCCACCCCCAAAATAAGCCCTAGCCTGATTTTTTTAAGGAGTGGGCCTAATATAAGCTCTACCCCAAAAATAGCTCCAGGGGGATGGGTGTAGCCAGCACAAAAGGCAACAAGAGCATGGGGGACTATGGTGTCCAGCAACATCTGCAACCTGCCAGCCTCTTGGCATAGCACAGATAAGTCTGACCATGGAAGAAGAGGTCTGGACATATTGCGCAGCTACCTGCCTCATGGGAGGCTCATGGGAGTCTTTTGCAACAGCACTGGTAGCAGGCAAAGGCATTGGGTGAAGGCAGGAGATCTGGATGTGCTATGCCAGTTTTATGGATTGTATATATTGCTTCTCCTTGACTGCTGCTTTGTGTGGTGCTTTTATTAGTTGTTAGTTGCCCAGAGTTGATTTGCCAATATGGACAATTTTAGAAATAGAAATAATAGTGCTGGGTATGATAGATTCAAAAATAGAAAAAAAAAATACCAATATTTAATCTTGCACATTATAACGGCAGCCAGAATAAGTTATGCACAAAATTGGAAACTGTCTATTGTCCCTTCAGAGGAGATAGTCATTAAAAAAAATCATGAGTGTGCAGAGATGGATAGCCTAACCAAATTACTGAAAAACAACAAAGATAGTGAATACTATAAAGTTTGGAATTGTTGGTATGAATGGTTAAAGAAATGTAATATTTGACAACTGAATAAGTTATGAAACTATGAAGGACGTGCGTTTAATCATAAAGTATTCTGTAAAATTAAAAAATTAAAAGAATAAGGAAGGTATTGTAACAAGGTACCCCAAGGCTATGGGGTAAAAGAAAAAAAGAAAAGAAAAGTGTAACCAATGCTCAATACCTGCTGCAAAATGTATATATGTATACATATTTGTTTATATGTTTGTTTGTTTTTTAAATGTTTTAAATATCTGACATTTAAATAAACTTTATTTTAAAATTAAAAAAAAGAAAAATAGAAATAATAGTAATGACAGTAATGTTACTAATACTAATAAAATACACCAAATAAGCTGTCCTTGTAGACTGAGTTGTACTAATAAATCACTCTGCATTCTCCAAATAATTAAAATATACTCTATATTTAACAAATAACAACTGCTGTAAACTCAGATATGAATTCAGGGTAAGGATATTTTTAATACAAATTTTATTAAATGTTTTACAACAAAACATAGAAATTAAGAGAAAGTGGCAAAGAGTTAGAAGAAAGGAAGGAAGAAGGGATAGGGAGGGAGGGAAGGACGAAGAAAGGAAGGAAAGGATGAAACATGCAGAGGTAATGAAAATAAATATAAAATAGAAGCCTCTGATTTCTTCTGCATCAAATATAAGTGCATGTACAATATTAACACCAACTTCATGATTACAAAAAAAGAGCTCACTTTTTTCTATTATGCAATTTATTCTCATCATCAAAACCACAAATGATGAGTGTATTTCTTTTGGGTGTGTTTCATAAAAAAAGTCTCCAAAGGATTTCCATTCAACCTTGAATATAGATTATGCTGGATGGAGGGTTAGGCTGGGCTGAAGCAGAGGAAAAAGAGCGAGGGGGGGAGAGAATAAGCAACACAGCTAAGAAGAAGGGGCTTGCCTGCCTCTCCACGAGACTACTCAGGAGACATGGTGAGCAAATGTAAAAGCTGCTCCTTCCAAGTCAGCAGCAGCACCCGAATCAAAACAAAACACTGCAAGTCCAGGCATCCTTCCTGTTTATTTCCCCCTCCTCTCTCTCTTGTCCCCTCTCCCACCCTGGGAACTGTGTGGGGGAAAGGGAAGGTCCACCAAGAGGATGTTGACAAGACCAATGGTGGGATTCCAATTTTTTTACTACCGGTTCTGTGGGCATGGCTTGGTGGACGTGGCATGGCGTGGCTTGGTGGGTGTGGCTTGATGGGCATGGCAGGGGAAGGATACTGTAAAATCTCCATTCCCACTCCACTCCTGGGGGAAGGTTACCACTGGTTCTCTGAACTACACAAAATTTCCACTACTGGTTCTCCAGAACTGGTCAGAACCTGCTGAATACCACCTCTGGACAGGATACTCCTAGGGAGATGATAAAGCAGCGTTACTGTCAGAGCCCAGGCCCTGCTTCTGACTTGGAAGGAGAGGCATTTGCCGCACTCTCCACAAGCAAAGGCAGATGGCACTTATCACATGCCTTCCCCCCTGCACTTTTGCCTCCTCCTGCTGCTTGGAGGGACTTACCTATGCTGCATGGTCTGCGCAGCCCCAGAGCATGCTGACCAAGGGGCCAGCAGTCTGCATCTGCTTCCATATACCACCAGCCCCCAAGCATGCACTCTCTACCTCTTGTGCTGGTCACGGCCATTCCCCACCCACCTGATGTTGGTAACTAGGGCTTAATTTTGGAGGGATAGAGCTTCTATTGTGAGCAGCATGAAAAATTATACTAGGGCTTATTTTCAGGGAAAGATATTACTGTAATCTACATGAGAAAGGGCAGGTTTACACTGGAAACATCAAAACAAAGAGTTGCAAAATTTCTCCCCTATTTTATTTTTATTTTATTGGGTGTAGGTGTGTATGTAAATTTTCTAATAAATAATAAAATAAATAAAATCCTGCAGTGGATAGACCAAAGGTCTTCAGACTTGACAGCTTTAAGACTTGTGGACTTCAACTCCCAAAATTCTTCAGCTAGCATGACTGGAGGAGGAATTCTGGGAATTGAAGTCCACAAGTTTTAAAGCTGTCAAGTTTGAAGACCACTGGGATAGACAATGGCTAAATGATGATGATGATATGATGATGATGATGATGGATGATGACAATGAGGGTGATTCTCAAATAGCATTCCACTCCTAAGAAAAGTGAAAACAATCTCTTTTCTTTCTGTGTATTCATAGGACAACAGGAAGGCAAGTTCTTTATATAAGCAAAACAAAGACCTGCAAAATTTTACCTTTTTTCAAAAAGCAATTCAACTTAATAGAATTAGCATGCACAAAATCCTCTTTAAAGAAAAACAACCAGTGAAATGCGAGCACATCTGAGTTAGCAATGTAAGCAAGAAAAGAGAGCTTCAAGAATCAGGGGATTGAGTGAAAATTAATTTAGAAAGAATGAAAATCGAAGAAAGGAATTAAAAAGCTGTCTATTGGAAATATATTATCGCAATATGAGCTGACCAGAGTTGCTCTCAATAGCAAGCTAAGCAGAGTACATGTAATCCTCAACTTACAACAGTTCGCTTAGAGACCATTCAAACTTACAATGGCATGAAAAAAAGTGACTTATGACTATTTTTCACACTTACAACCATTGCAGCATCCCCAGAGACATGTGATGTACATTCAGATGCTTGACAGCTAATTCACATTTATGACAGGTGCAGTTTTCTGGGGTCATGAGATTTCCTTTTGCGACCTTCTGTCAAGCAAAGTCAATGCCAGATTCACTTAACAACCCTGGGACTAATTTAACAACTACAGGGATTCACTTAACAAATGTGGCAAGAAAAGTCGCAAAATGGGGCGAAACTCACTTAACAAATTTCTTGCTTAGCCAGATAAATTTTGGGCTCTATTGTGGTCATATGTTGAGGACTACCTGTATAAATTAATTAAATAAATAAACATTGAGAGAAGCAACAGCAATTGAACTAGAAAATAATATGGGAAGGAAAGCCTTCTAGGTAATTAATTGATACTATAATGGAAGATAAATATATGATTGATGTTATCATATTTGTTTATATATTATTGCATATTTTATATGTGTGTGTGTATATATGTATATAAATGACCATAATACAATGATGATGTTTGTATGTTTGTATGTTAACACATTGGACACCTAGAGACCACACTGCTCAACATGGAAAGAAAATGTATGATATAAAACAATAATAAAATAGTTAAAAAAAAAGAAATTAGACTCCAATATATTTTTATTTACTTTATCACAAGTCTATCACAGATGATAAAAAGTACCATAGTTATAATTGTGCTAGTCATTTCTGGCTCTAGGGAGTGGTGCTCATCTCTGTTACAAAGCCAAAGAGCCAGCACAGTCCAAAGACGTCTCGGTGGTCATGTGGCTGGCATGACTAAATGCCAAAGGTGCATGGAATGCTGTTACCTTCCCACCAAAGTGGTCCCTATTTTAATGTGCTTTTGAACTGCTAGGTTGGCAGAAGCTGGGACAAGTAACGGGAGCTCACTCCATTATGTGGTGCTAGGGATTCAAACTGCCGACCTTTCTGAATGACAAGCTCAGCATCTTAGCCACTGAGCCACCATGTACTGTGTTGCAATGTTCAGCTCCTCTGCTCCCATACTGCTAAATGGATTCCCCATTGCTTACTTCAAGAACAGCCAATGAATAAGTGACGATGGAGTGTTATTAGCTGCTTTTCAGTGATGGTTTAATAAATTCAATCTTCTGTAACTAAATCAGTTGGGAGAGCTGCTCAAAGGAAAAGAAGGTTTTTGCTTGATGTCAGATTCACTTCCTCTCACTGTGACTCTCGTACAGTAATAGACTGCCGTGTCCTCTGGTTTAAGGCCACTCATTTGCAGATACAGCTGGCTTTTGGCATTGTCCCTGGAGATGGTGAAGCGGCCCTTGACTTTGTCTGAGTAGAACTTTCCACTAGAATCAGTATAGATGTATGCAACCCATTCCAGTCCTTCCCTTGGAGCCTGTCTCACCCAAATCATCCCATAGCTGCTAAAAGTGAATCCAGAGGCTTGGCAGGAGAGATGGAGGGAGTCTCCAGGTCTTCTCACATCCCCTCCAGATTCCACCAACTGAATCTCAGATTGGACACCTAGAAAGAAAAGTATTTTAAATAAGATCTCTTGCATATAAAATGAGAGCATGAAGATAAACTCACTATAAAGAACATATTTACCTCTCAGGACTACCAGTAAGGACACCAAGTTTAACCACATTTTGCTCCCTGTAAGAAGGAATGGACAGGAAATGATTTGAGACAGTGAACAAAATTTGTATTGGTGGGTGTGCAGCCTGAAGAGGGAAGCCACATGGCTCTTTTAAAGAGAAAATTGTGTCTTGATTTACATACTGAATGAGATAAAAGAGCTCTCCAATGCATTCACTCTATTTGCCTTTATATAATTTTGCAGCCATAAGAAAGCAAACAAAACCTCTGCATTATAGCAATTAAAATTTAATTAAAGATTTATCTTGCACATAAAATACATGTCTTATTCTCAAATAAGATAAGATAAGGTAGAAGGCCCTGCACATGGATGAGAGAACAAATAAAAGTCTACAAGAGTAAAAAGAATTGAAATGGAAATGGGCTGGCCACATAGATAGATGGAGGGAGGGAGGGAGGGAGGGAGGGAGAGAGAGATAAAATGCATGCATGCATGAATGAATGAATAGAATTCTTTATTGGCCAAGTGTGATTGGACACACACGGAATTTGTCTTGGTGCAAATGCTCTCAGTATATATAAAAGAAAATATACATTTGTCAAGAATCAAGAATCATAAGGTGCAACACTTAGTAATAATCATAGGGTACAATAAGCAATCAAAGTTACAGTCATACAATCACAAGTGGGAGGGAATGGGTGATAAGAAGTGAGAAGATTAACAGTAATAGTAGTGCAGACTTTGTAAATAGCTGTTAATTCCCTCATAATGTTGAGGGAATTAGTTGTTTAGCAGAGTGATGGTGTTCTTGTATCTTGTTGTTCTGGTGTGCAGTGCTCTATAGCGTCATTTTGAGGGAAGGGGTTGAAACAGTTTGTGTCCGGAATGTGAGGGGTCTGTAAATACTGTCACAGCCCTCTTTTTGACTCATGCAGTACACAGGTCCTTGATGGAAGGCAGGTTGGTAGTAATTATTTTTTCTGCAGTCCTAATTATTCTCTAGAACCTGTCTTGTTGGGTTGCAGAACCAGACAGTTATAGAGGTGCAGATGACAGACTCAATAATTCCTCTGTAGAACTGTAGCAAGAAGATCTGAGGGCAGGTAGACCAAGAAGGTCATAGAATGGATCCCACTTGATAAAAAGTATCCATGAAAGAGAGCTAAAATAAGATGGATTGACGACATCAGCAAGTATGGTGGGCCCAATTGGGAAAAGAAAGCTCTGGATCATATATGTCCTGAGATTCCTTATGGAATTATATGGAGGACACTTCATCTGAGAGACCGTATCTTGCTGAACACATCTACCCAACCCACTGGAGCCAGGAGGCAGGGAATGTTGCTGGTCCCATCTCCTAAGGAGATACACATGATGAGACCCAGAAGAAGGGCCTTCTCTCTGGTGCTCCCTTTCTCTGGCCCCCAGAGAATAGAATGGCCCCTACGCTCTTCCAGAAGGCACTGAAGACCTGGTCCTGCCAGCGGGCCTGAGTGAGTTGGAGCCCATTAAATGGCTGGTGTGATGTGTTGTCACTGGGTTGGGGGGCGGGGGACTATTATATTATTTTATTACTTTTTATTGGATATATGTAGGTGTGGATGTGTGGGTGTAAATTTTCTAATAAATAATAAAATAAATAAAATCCTGCAGTGGCTAGACAATGACTAAGATGATAATGATGATTATATGATGATTCTCAAATAGCCTCCAAAGAAAAATTAGCTGTTTTCTTTCTGTGTATCAATAGGAGAATAGGAGGGCTGGTTTTTATTAGGATAAGTAAAACAAAGAGCTGCCAAATTTCACCTCTTCTCAAAAAAATAATTCAACACAATAGAATAAGCATGCACAAAATCCTCTTCATTTGCTTTACTACAACTCCATCACAGATGATAAAAAAGTACCTTATTTACAACTGCAGTTTCAACAAATATTTGGGAGCCCTTTGTGGATCATTTGCAGTGAACATTATATAATCATGATATATGATCAGTATAGTTGATTCTTGACTTATGACCTCAGTTGGGCCCAAAGTTTCTGTTGCTAATGAAACATGTTAAGTGAGTTTTGCCTCATTTTATGACCTTTCGTGCCACCACTGTTAAGTGGATCGCTGTAATTGTTAAGTTGGTAAAACGGTTGTTAAGTGAATCTGGCTTCCTCATAGACTTTGATTGTCAGAAGGTCCCAAAAGGTGATCACATGACCCCAGGATGCAATATAACCATCATAAATATGAGTCAGTTGCCAAGCATCTGAATTTTGACCAAATGATCATGGGGATGCTGCAAAGGTCGTAACGCTGAAAAAGGATCATAAGTCCCCTTTTTTCAGTGCTATTGTAACTTTTAAAGGTCATTACATGAAATGTTGTAAGTTGAAAACTACCTGTATTGCACTCACATTTTCAGCTCATCTGCTACTGTACTGCTAAAAAGGTTCTCTACTGCTTAATCCAGGAGGAGCTCAGGAATAAGCAATGATGGAGTTTTATGTGCTGGTTTTCAGTGATTATCATAGTCTTCTTTTAACAAGCCCATAATCCTTTGCGGGGTGGAGTCTGGGCAACTGAATGAAGCTAACAGTGTTTTAATGGCCGGATGCCCTTCCTGTTGCCAATACAGAGTTTTGTTTGGAGAATATGTTGTCAGTATACCCAGAATATGTTGTCAGTATACCCAGAGAGAGAAATATCTGCCTCTACAGAACTAGCTGTTCTCTACAGAACAGCTATCTTCCTGATTGTGAGGCTAGAGCTCCACCTTTAGGTTACCACCCCACTCCTTGCCACTTTTCAGTGATTGTTTAACAAATTCAATCTTCTGTAACTGAATCACTTTGGAAAGCTGCTCAAAGGAAGAGAAGCTTTTTGCCTGGTGTCACATTAACTTCCTCTTGCTGTGTTTTGTCATACAATAATAGTCATGGTTTGAGGCTGTTCATTTGCAGATGCAGCTGGCTTTTGGCATTGTCCCTGGTTGTGGTGAAGTGTCCCTTCACTTTGTCTGAGTAATAAATGGTAGATGAACTTGGATGTGTATGAAAAACCCATTCCAGGCCTTTCCCTGGGGCTTATCTCACCCAGTAAATCCAGATGTTACTGAAGGTGAATCCAGAAGCTTGGCAGGACAGATGGAGGGATTCTCTGGGTCTTCTGACATCCCCTCCAGAAACCACCAATGTAGCCTGGACAACTAAAATGAAAAGAGTTTCAGTGAGCTCTCCTGCATACAAGAATTAAAATGGAAAGAAACTGAATAGGGAGGAAACAATTACAATTATTCTGAGTACTGCTAGTAAAAAATACAAGTTTAGCCATAGGATCCTTTTTGCTCTCTCTAAAGATTGGAGAGGAATTGATGGCAAAGGACTTGGAGATGTGCACAAACTTTGTGTTGGTAGGTATAGCCTGGAAAGGAAAACCAGTCATTTCTTTTAAAGGACAATTTTTCCCTCAATCTATATATCACTGGGTATAAATGTGCCTCCTCATTGCATTTAATTGTATATTTCTTTGCACATGGATTTCACACAGACTTTACAAATAAGTTACAAATGCCTGAAATTTTCAACACATTTCCTGACTTTCAGCCAAACAGGTTCATTCTAACTTCCGTGGACCTTACATCATACTTAAGTGGCTAGTAGAAGGGTGTGCATAAGTGCACTAACGTGCCTATCATCCCTGTCTTTTATTTTTGTTCTCATTTTTGTTTGACAAATTTGAATGAATGAATGAACGAATGAATAAACAAACAAACAAACAAATAAATAGTTTGATAAATTCCAAGATCAGCTCTGGAATATCTGCTTCTTTTTAGCGATGATATACAAGTTCAGCCTTCTGTGACTAAATCAGTTTGGAAAATTGCTCAGTGGAAAGGAAGCTTTTGCCTGGTGTCAGATTCACTTCCTCTCACTGTGTCTGCCATACAATAATAGACTGCTGTGTCTTCTGTTTTGAGGCTGTTCATTTGCAGATAAACCTGGCTTTTGGCATTGTCTCTGGAAATGGTGAAGCATCCCTTCACTTTGTCTGAGTAAAACATGGTAGATGAACTTGGATTTATATGGGAAACCCATCCTAGACCTTTCTCTGGGACCTGTTTCATCCAGTACATCCAGGAGTTACTGAAGGTGAAACCAGAGGCTTGGCAGGAGAGGCGGAGGGACTCTCCAGATCTTCTCACATCCCCCCCCCAGACTCCACCAATGTGGCCTGGGCAGCTAAAATGAAAAGAGTTTCAGTGAGCTCTACTGCATACAAGAATTAAAATGGAAAGAAACTGAATAGAGAGGAAATAATTACAGTACCTTTGAGAACTGCTAGCAAGGAATACAAGCTTAGCCACAGGATCACTTTTGCTCTCTTTAAAGATTGGAGGGGAATTGATGGCAAAGGACTTGGAGAAATGCACGAACTTTGTGTTGGTGGGTGTAGCCTGGAAAGGAAAACCAACTACCTCCTTTAAAGGGAAACAGTGTGCCCTGATTTGCATATCGCTAGGTATGAATGTGCCTCCTTGATGCATTTCATTATGTGTATGTGTGTGTGTGTGTGTGTGTGTGTGTGTAAGGTTTTTAAGCTGATAATTTTAAATAATAAATAAGAGAGACTAGTATAGATCTATTTCGAGCTAGTTAGCTCTCTTCAGCTAGCCATACCCTTACTGGGATTTGAACCAGGGAAGTATTACATGTGAGGCAGTTGTAATTGCCACTACACCACTGGCTCTATCCTTATCAGCAAGGCAGGGGAATAAGTATATACTTTGTATTACAACACCCTGTTAAGCCCCAATTAAGGGAGAAAGCATACTGCTTTCTTTTCTGTCTTTCGGCTCATCACCAGAGACCATAATGTTGTAATACAAAGTATATATGCCTGGTGGTTGTCATTTTACCGCTGGTGGTAAAGCATCCCTTCACTTTGTCTAAATAATAAATGCTAGATGAACTTGGATATATAAGGGGAACCCATTCCAGGTGTTTTCTTAGAGCCTCTCTTAACCTGTGCGTCTAGAAGTCAGTGAAGATGAAACAATGCAGAGGATAGATGGAGGGAATCTCTGGATCTTCTGACATCCCTCCAGACTCCACCAAGTGAGCCTGGGATCAAATGTCTAGGAAAAGAAATGTTTTAGTGGCATCTCCTGTATGCAGAACCAACAAATGAAAGAAAACTCTACATATAGAGAAACATTGCTTGCAAGTCTTGCTGGCACATTTTATTTCCTTTTCAATATTTTCCCCAAAATTCAATATGCCCTCAAATTGAATAGATGAATTAAAGGAAACACGATGACTATCTTCTAGTACTTGAGAAACTGTCCCAGAGATGAGGGGATTCATTTAATATCCAAAGTACTGAAGGGCAAGACAAGAGGTAATGGGTGGAAGTTTGTTAAAGAGAGATCTAGAAGTAAGGATAAATTTTCTGATAGTGAGAACAATTAATCAGTAGAATAGCTTGCCTCTGGGATTGTGGGTGCTGGACAGCCATCTGCCTGGGATGGTATAAGGCTCCTGCCTTGAGTAGGGTTTTGAGTTGAAGACCTCCATTCTAACCTTATTGTTTTATATTCTATTGCCAAGCTTCAGTATAGCTTCCTCTCATGATGACTCCAGCACAATAATATACAGTGGTGTCCTCTGATTTCAGGCTGTTCATTTGGAGATAAAGCATGCTGGAAGCATCTCACCAGGAGACACTGAAATGACCTTTCACTGAATTGGCCTTCAACAATTCCCAGTGAGGATTTTAATCTCTTGAGAAGTTAAATTTGTTTGAGATCCATTGAGGGAACTTTTAAACAAATAATTGAAGATATAATCAACATTCAAGATGAGACCACTTCTTTTGACATGGCCAATATACTTGAGGGTATTATTGCTAAATCCTGGTGTAACTGTTGAGGAAGAGATGGCACACATCTTATTCCCCAGGAGATTCTTATGTTCCAGGAGGGGAAGAGATATGGAGAACACATGAAGTATGTTAAGGAGAGTTGCTCATTTCTATAGTAGTACTGTGTATTCCACTCATGATTTATAGTGACAAACAAATTCTAAATTAATTTTCATAATAGTTAAATAAATCATAAGATGATTTAAAGCAGAAGAATTAAAGAAAGGAATTATCCCTGTTTTACTCCCAATCTCAAAATAAAACATAATCATCCACCAAAATATTTCATATCTACATTCCTGACAGAAGGAGAAAGCATCTTTGAAAAAAAAATTTTTTTTAAACTATGTGCCACCATGTGTATGAGTGCTTTTTCTTAATTTGAGAGCTGCTCAGAGATAGAGAAAGTTCTCGATAGGCTCAGGGTCATTTCCTTTCACTGTGTCTCTTGCACAGTAATATACTGCCATGTCTTCTAGGTGGAGGCTGTTCATTTGCAGATACAGCTGGCTTTTGGCATTGTCCCTGGAGATGGTGAAGCGTCCCTTCACTTTGTCTGAGTAGTAAGTGGAAGGAGGTGAGCCATTAGTTATGCAGGCCACACATTCTGGTCTTTTCCCTGGAGCCTCTCTGACCCAGTTCATCCAGTAGCTGCTGAAGGTGAATCCAGAGGCTTGGCAGGAAAGACGGAGGGACTCTCCAGGTCTTCTCACATCTCCTCCAGACTCTACTAACTGGATTTGAGATTGGACGCCTAAAATGAAAGGAGTTTCAATGAGATATCCTGTACAGACAAATAGCAAATGGAAGGAAACTTTATGTAGAGGGAAACAATTACCTCTGAAAGATGCAAGTAAGAACACCAAGGTTAGCCACAGGATCATTATGGAACCCTCTAATAAATGTAGGGGAACCAACAGGAAAGGATTCAGAAACATGCGCAAATTTTGTGTTGTTGGGTGCATTTATCCCATAGTTTTCCTTGAACACTCCTTATGAGTGAGAGATCTATAAATAACTTTCCAGTCTTGCCAAAACTGAAAGTATCCTTTAATTAGAGCAATTAAACAAAAGCCTTGAAAAAAGTCGCTGCTTGTTAGAATTGATTCAAAGTTACAGAGGGTGAATGTGCACTAAGAACTTTTGAGAAAGACATTTTAGATACAGAACATGAACGGAACAGCACTTGTATGTATAAGAAAGATTTTATAACAGGAATAATGGAATTACAGAAACTGAAGAGACCTTGGAGTGTTCTAATCCAACCCCCTGCTCAAGCAGGAGACCCTATATCCATGATGGCGAACCTATGGCACATAGAGCCATTTGTGGGGGAACGCGAGCCCCAGCCAAACTTACCTGCACTGTGCATGCACAGACCTCCCAGCTGAAATACTGGAAATGCCAAAACAGGCCTGTTTTTGGACCTCCAAAGGTGGCAGAGGCTTTGCTTGAGCCCCCGGGAGGGCAAAAATGGCCTCCCCCAGGCTCCAGATGCCCTCTGGAGGCTGAAAACAGGCACTTCTGGTATTTCCGGAAGGCCTATTTTTCAGCCTCCCGAGGCTGCAGAGGCTTACATTGAGCCTCTGGGAGAGCAAAAATGGCCTCAAACGGGCTGAAAATCAGCTGGGAGGCATGCATATGTACAGTGCAGGTAAGGGGGTGGTGTGGTGTTTTGAACACATGTTCAGGGGGGCAGTGTGCATTGCATTGTGGGTGCCAGCACGCACATGCTTTTGGCACACCACAACAAAAAGGTTCACCATCAATGCCCTATATCATTTATACATATGGTAAATATGGTACATAAAATAATAACGGTGATATACTCTCTCTCTCTCTCTCTGTATCATCATTATTTTAGCTATTGTCTATCCACTACAGGATGAAGTCCTTTTCTACATATTTGTAACCGATATGGTACTGTGCTTTCAACTTGCCAATTTGGCCAGCAATACTTGCTAATGTCATTAATCCATCTTGTTTTAGGTCTCTTCGTATATGTATATAGAACAGAACAGAGCAGAGCAGAGCAGAACAGGATAAAGCTGAAAGGGAACTTGGAGGTCTTCTAGTCCAGGGATCACCAACCTTTTGGACCTCAGGGACCACCAAACTCATAATTTTAAATCCCGCGGATCAGAGACCCTGGGAAAATCCCAAAAAAGTCTGCAGGAAAATTCTCCACCCTGTTTTCCTACCAATTGATCATTCTTTATTTGGGATCACACAATAACATCTCCAGCTACATTCTCAGGGGAAGAGAGAGAGAGTGAGAGACTTTTGGCTTCATGCAAGGAAAGCAGCAGAAGCAGCAGAAGTCTTTCTTTCTTTCTCCCAAATTCTGCCAGAAATGAATCTTCGCTGGTGCAGCCTCTTGAAGCAGGATGCTTGCAGGGTTCCAAAGACTCATTTCTGGCAGAGTTTGGGGGAGAGAAAGAAAGGCTTTTGCTTCTTTCCTTGCATGCAACCAAAAGCCTTGTCTTTGGGTTTGAGGCTGTTCATTTGCAGATAAAGCTGGCTTTTGGCATTGTCCCTGGAGATGATGAAGAGACCCTTCACTTTATTTGAGTAGTAAATAGCACTGGAAGAGTAATTGATGTAGGCCACCCATTCCAGTCATTTCCCAGGAGCCTGTCTCATCCAATCCATGGAATAGCTACCAAAGGTGAATCCAGAAGCTTGGCAGGATAGACAGAGGGACTGCCAGGTCTTCTCACATCCTCTCCAGACTCCACTAACTGAACATCAGATTGGATAGCTTTAATGAAACAGTTTCAATTAAGTCCCCTGTATAGAAGAATTAAAAGAAAAAGAATCTGAATAGTTAGGGAAGAATTACCTCTGAGGACTGCTAGAAAGAACACCAAATTTAAACATAGGAACATTTTTGCTCCCTCTAATGTAATGAGGGAATTGATAGGATACTGGAAAATGCAAAAACTTTGTGTTGGTGGGAATTGTCTGAAAAGGGAAACCTTGACTTTTAAAGAGGAAATTGTGCCTTGATTTACATATTGCTTAAGATTAAAAGAGCCCCACAGGGCACTCGCTCATAGGTTTCTTTGCACCAACTTTACACATATGATCTTCAAATAATGTTAAATAATAAGCCTTGTCCTCTGTTTTAAAGTTGTTCCTTTGGTAATAGAGTTAGTTTTGGGACATGGTGAACATACCTTCCATTTATCCCAGTAGTAAATAATATAAGAATGGTGAACCATAGGTTTGTTTTTTATTGTTGTTTTTGTTAGTTGTGAAGTCATATCCGACCCATTGCAACTCCATGGACAACATTCCCCCAGGCCTTCCTGTCCTCTACTGGAATAGTCAAGTCCAAACAAAAGAGAGAGAGAGAGAGAGAGGGTGGGAGGAAAGGAGGAAGGGAGGGAGGGAAGGAGGGAGGGAGAGAGAGAGAGAGAGAGATAGATACATGCACACAAAGATGAGAGGCAGCAGATATGAGGATTGAACTACAATTCCAATAAAAGAATAAATAATTCTTACTAAGGAATATAACTTTGTATTTTTAAAAATTTCTTGAGAGCACTTTGCCAAAAGCCCCTCAGGGCATTTGCTTATAGGTTTCTTTATACAGACTTTACACATATGATCTTCAAATAATGTTACATAATAAGTCATGTCCTCTGTTTTAAAGTTGACCCTTTATGAATAGAATTGGTTTTGGGAGATGGTAAGCATCGCTTCCATTTATCCAGGTAGTATATAATATAGGAACTGTGAACCATAATTGCCAAGTCACAAAGTCAAACTCCAGTCACATTGTGAACAAAAAGACTCTGTGAGCTTAAAGAGCATAATAAATAATTCTTTTTGTATTGTCCAAAAGATAATCTTTGTTCTATATCAGTGGTTCTGAACCTGTGGTCTATGGACCTGTGCAGGAAAGCATGACGTTGTCAAAAGGGGTCAGTGGAAACTTAAAGAAATGCTATGATTTAAATCTTAGGATTTTGTGGTCCATGGTCATGATCCATTGGGCACAAAAAGAATTTAAAGGTTTTTTTTTTAATTCTATGGGGGGAAAAAACTTGAGAACCATTATTCTATATAATTTGTTCTAAATCTAGAAACACTTCCCAGTGAGGATTATAATCTTCTGAGAAGTTGAATTTATTTGAGATCTGTTGAGAGAACTTTTAAGCAAATAACAGAAGATATAATCAACCTTCCAGGTGAGGCCACAATTTGTGCACAGCCCATCTCTTTCAACATGAAAATATTATCGAAAATGATATTGCTACACCCTGGTGTAAGTAATGAGGAAAAAAGGGTGCCATCATATTCCCCAGGACATTCTTATGTTTCAGGAGGGGGAGAGAAGTTGAGAACACATGGAGGATTTTAAGGAGAGTTTCTCTTTTTTATAACCATGTATTGCACTCACATCTTGTGGTGAGGAACAACAATTAATTCTCATAATAGTTAAATAGGTCATAAAAGGATTTAAAACAGAAGAATTAAAGCAAGGATTTATTCCTTTATTTCTTCCAATCTCAAAATAAAAGTTGATAACCACCCACCAAGAATTATTTAATATTTACATTCCAAACAGACATTTTTGAAAATCATATGATTTTTTAAAAAAATATGTGCCTTCATCTGCAGGCTTTTTCTTAATTTAACAGCTGCTCAGAGATAGAGAAAGTTATTGACTGGATTCAGATTCACTTCCTCTCACTGTGTCTCTCGCACAGTAATAGACTGCTGTGTCTTCTGGTTTGAGGCTGTTCATTTGCAAATACAGCTGGCTTTTGGCATCATCCCTGGAGATGGTGAAGCGTCCCTTCACTTTGTCGGAATAGTAAAGATTTGAAGACCATATATATGCCACCCATTCCAGACCTTTCCCTGGAGCCTGTCTCACCCAGCTCATTGCATAGCTGCTGAAGGTGAATCCAGAGGCTTGGCAGGAAAGACGGAGGGACTCTCCAGGTCTTCTCACATCCCCTCCAGACTCCACCAACTGTACTTGAGATTGGACTCCTAAAAAGAAAAGAGTTTCTGTAAGATTTCCCGTATACAAGAAAAGCAAATGGAAGAAAATTCTATATAGAGGGAAATAATTACCTTGGAGGGATGCAAGTAAGAATACCAACTTCAGCCATGGGGTCATTTTGGCTTTCTCTAATGAATGGAGAGGAATTGATAGGAGAATATTAGGGAAAGTGCACAAAAGTTGTGTTGGTGGGTGTAGCCTTAAAAGTAAAACTGTCTCCTTTAAAGGGGAAATTGTGCCTCAATTTACATATTAGATGAGATAAAAGAGCTCCTCTTTGCATTTATCTCACAGTTTTCCTTGCACTCTCCTTGCAGTGGTGATCTTTAAGTAACTTTCCATAAAACTTAAGACAACTGAAGGAATCATTTAATTAGAACAATTAAAGCAAAGCCTTGAAAATGTTCACAACTTTTCAGAATCGATTCAAGCTAACAAATGATGAACATGCACTAAGTGTGCACTAAATACACAATATCTCTGTAGTCTGAGTTATAATAACAAAATCTCTTTGTACTGTTCCACAAAGTCAGGTTCAAGTACAGTCAACTCAGGTATGCATTTATGATGAGGATTTATATTTAAAACAGACACACAGAAATATATAGTATGTGTGTGGTTTATTAGAAGGGTTATGGAAACAGTAGAAACTAAGACAGAATAATAAAGATTGAGGAAGATAAGGTAAGGTGAGGTGAGGTGAGATGAGGAGAGGAGAGGAGAGGAAAGGAAAGCAGAAAAGAAGAATGTAAAGAAAATTAAAATTCAGAAAGACAAAATGACAAGAAAGAGGAAAAAGAAACTTCCAATTCCAAGTACATTACCTTATTAACTTTTACCTTATGATTGCCAAAAAAGCTCATTTTTTCTATTGTTCTAGTTTTTCTAACCATCAAAATCACCAATCATGAGAAATTTATTTTTTGTATTTTAAACAAATTTCATATGATTTCCATTCAACCTGAAGATAGATTTTCTTTCTCATAAAAAAAAAAAGCTGGTTTAGTCATCTCCTCAAATTCCTTCATCCTTTCCAGCTGTTCCTCCATTGTGGGTGGTTTCCAGTCTATCCATTTTTGAGCTTATAATTCACTCACTGCAGTTCTCATAGATAAAATGACTCTGTGGAACCACCTTGTCCCAATGGGACTACCTTGCCACACTAGTTCCAGTCAAGGGCCTGCAGCCAGCCCTGTCAGCCAAGGAATTTCAATTATAGAGTACATGGAGAGGAACCTTTTCTTCTGTGGCTCCAGTTTGTGGCACATTCTGCCACCAGAAGTAAAAACTGCTTCATTCTTTTGGCCTTGGAGAAGGATATCAAAACTTGTTTTTACCAGAGGGCACAGAGACCGAAAAGGATTGTTCAGTATTGGAAGTGATTGACAGGGTAAGAAGAAAATCTCATTCCTGTGGGATGCCTGTCCCCTCATTCTAGATTTTATATAATTTTATTGTTCCAATTATAATTTAAGAAAAGTTTTTGTCTATCATTTTATTCTCTGAAAGTTGACCACAGTTACCTTATCATTGGGAGGAGCAGTAAATGAATTCAACAAGCAAGCAAATAATAAAAATGAAGTTTCATGACTTTTCTTCTAATTTTCTGTCCAGTAGTCCCCAGAAGAAAACTCCTCTGTTTTCAAATGTACATTAGCTTTTAAAAACTTCCAGATTACTGTGTGGATTTTATCCATGAATTTTGAGCTATTTTGAATGTCTGCTTCACATGATCAATTGTTCCTTCATTTTGTTACTATGTACAGTAAAACATGAATTATCTTTGCAGATTATAGTTTCTTTGTTGAAAAATGTTTATGTCTCTCTCTCTGGCTGTCTGTCAGCTTCATGGTAAGGATTATATCCTTCTGAGATGTGAAATTCTAATGTGAACGTTTCACTGAACTATTACGAGATAACATTAAAAAATCGTCATGCCTAAGGCAGCTAAAATGTGACAATATCTAATGAAAAAAAAAAAAAATCCTTATCCCACCCCCACCAGGTGCATTCACCATGGGGTTTCATGTAACAATATTGCTCCCTAGTGTCAAAAGTCAGCACAGAAAAATGTAAAGAAAATAAAAATTCAGAAAGAGAAAATGAGAAGAAATGGGAAAAAGAAGCTTCCAATTCAAAGTACATTACCTTATTAACTTTTATTTTATGATTGACAAAAAAGCTCATTTTTAAAAATATTATTTTATTTTTTTCTAACCATCAAAATCACAAATCACAAGAAATTTATTTTTTTGCATTTCACACAAATTTCATATGATTTCCAGTTAACCCTGTTTTTTCCTGATAAAGATGTCTAACTAAGAAATACAAATTTGTATCACTAAAGATTTCTTGAGAGCACTTTGCCATTTCTTTAAGGATTTTTCTTTTTTCTCTCTCTCTCTCTCTCCCTCTCTGTCTTTCTCTCTCTCTCTTTCTAACTATTCTACATTATTTTTCTGGTTTCTTCCCTTCATTTGAAAACAACCACCATAGAGCTGATAAAAAATTCAACCCTTTCCTCCTGGCAATCTGACCTCTTTCTAAAGTTCGTCTCATTGAAAAATACAGCCTTCTGAGGCTGATTTGACTTGCAGAGCTGTTCTGATGAATGGTAGGTTTTTTGTCAAGCTTCATTTCCTCTCACTGTGTCTCCTGCACAGTAATAAATTGCCGTGTCTTCAGGTTTGAGGCTGCTCATTTGCAGATACAGCTGGCTTTTGGCATTGTCCCTGGAGATGGTGAAGCGTCCTTTCACTTTGTCAGAGTAGTAAATAGTACTGGAAGCTTTGTATATGTAGGCCACACATTCCAGTCCTTTTCCAGGAGCCTGTCATACCCACTGCATGTAGGCATCACTGAAGGTGAATCCAGAACCTTGGCACGAGATTCCCCAGGTCTTCTCACATCTCCCCCAGACTCCACCAACTGGACCTCAGATTGGACACCTAAAATGAAGGAAGTTTCAGTCAGCTCTCCTGTATACAATAATGAAAAGGAAAAAATCCTAATGGTTAAGAAATAATTACCTCTGAGCATTAATAAAAAGGACACCAAATGTAACTACAGGAACATTGTTTCTCCCCCTAATAAATGAAGGGTAATAGTTAGGAGAGGATTCTGGAAAATGTACTTTGTATTTGTGGATGTTGCCATAAAAGGGAAACCCTGAGCTTTAAAGAGGAAATTGTGTCTCAATTTGCATATTGCTTGGGAGGAAAAGAGGCCTCAGGGCACTCACTCATAGTTTTCTTTGCACCAACTTTACACATATAATCTTCAAATAATGTTAAATAATAAGCCATGTCATCTGTTTTAAAGTTGTTCCTTTGGTAATATAATTGGTATTGGGAGATGATAAGCATTGCTTCTATTTATCCAGTTAGTATGTAACATAAGAATTGAGAACCATAATTGCCAAGTCAATTATCTCCCAAGATTTTGGGAGATAGTGAACATACCTCCCATTTATCCCAGTAATAAATAATATATGAATGGGGAGCCATTGTTTTTGTTGTTGTTATTTGTGAAGTCATATCCGACCCATTGCGATCCCATGGACAACGTTTCTCCAGGCCTTCCTTTCCTCTACAATCTTCTGGAATAGTCAAGTCCAAACAAAAGAGAGAGACAGAGACAGAGACAGACAGACAGACAGACAGAGATATATATACATACACACAAAGGTGAGAGGAAGCAAATCAGAGGATTGAACTACAATTCCAATAAAATAATAAAGAATTCTTATTAATAAATACAACTTTGTATTTCTAAAAAACTTTGCCAAAAGCCCCTCAGGGCATTTGCTTATAGGTTTCTTTTCACAGACTTTACACATATGATCTTCAAATAATGTTAAATAATAAGACATGTCCTCTGTTTTAAAGTTGATCCTTTATGAATAGAATTGGTTTTGGGAGATGGTAAGCATCGCTTCCATTTATCCAGGTAGTATATAATATAGGAACTGTGAACCATAATTGCCAAATCACAAAGTCAAACTCCAGTCACATTGTGAACAAAAAGACTCTGTGAGCTTAAAGAACATAATAAGTAATTCTTTTTGAATTGTCCAAAAAATAATCTTTGCTCAACATCAGTGGTTTTGAACTTATGTACCATGGACCTGTGGGGGCAGGCATAACATTGTCACAAAGGATCGGTGAAGGCTTGAAGAAATGTTATGGTTTAATTCTTAGTACTTTTTGGTCCATGGTCATAATCCATGGACACAGAAAGCATTTAAAGGCATTTTTTATTCTAGGGCAGGAGGGAAAGACTTGAGAAACACTATTCTATATAATTTGTTCTAAACCCAAAAACACTTCCCAGTGAGGATTATAATCTCTTGAGAAGTTGAATGTATTTGAGATCTGTTGAGGGAACTTTGAAGCAAATAACAGAAGATATAATCAACCTTCCAGATGAGGCCACATTTGTGCACAGACCATCTCTTCCAACATGGACAATATTATCGAAAATGATATTGCTACACCCTGGTGTAAGTAATTTATTTATTTATTTATTTATTTTTCATATTTCTATACCGCTCCCTCTCCCTCTCCCAAAAAGGGACTCGGGGCGGTGCACAGCCTAACAAACACATAAAATAAATACAAGTTAAATAGAATTTAAAACTAGATTAAATACATATCTGGCTGCATCCCGTCCAACTACAATTAAACATTTAAGAACCGGGATAAATAAAAATTTAAAAATCAGATTAAAATTAAAAACCCTCATTAAATTTAAAACCCCACAGACCCTTACTGGGCCAGGCCGGCCTGTTTAAAAAATAGGGTCTTAACTGCGTGCCGGAAGGTCAGGATGTCTGTCATGGCTCCTATCTCCGGGGGGAGATCATTCCACAGGGAGGGGGCTCCCACAGAGAAAGCCCGCACCCTCGGGGCTGCCAACCGACAGCGATCAGGCGGCGGCACCCCAAGCAGGGCAACCCTGTGAGAGCATACTGGGCGGCGGGAGGTTGTTGGTGGCAGCAGGCGGTCCCGTAAGTACCCAGGTTCCGAGCCATGGAGCACTTTAAATACCATCAGTACCACCTTGAATCGAATCCGGAAGGCCACAGGGAGCCAGTGCAGCCTGCGGAGAAGTGGTGTTACGTGGGTGCTCCGAGGGGCGCCCATGATCACCCGCGCGGCTGCATTCTGAATCAACTGTAACCTCCGGAGACTCTTCAAGGGGAGCCCCATGTAGAGAGCATTGCAATAATCCAAGCGGGAGATAACGAGGGCGGAGGTGACTGTGCGAAGTGCGCCCAGATCCAGAAAGGGCTGCAACTGGTAGATCAGACGAATCTGATAAAAAGCCCCCCTGGCGACGGCTGCAATATGTTCTTCCAAGGACAGCCACACATCCAGGAGGACACCCAAATTGCGCGCCCTTTCCACAGGGGTCAATACCTCTCCCCCCACGGCCAGTGAAGGAACAAGCTGGCTGTATCTGGGCGCAGGAAACCACAGCCATTTGGTATTGGTCGGGTTGAGACGAAGCCTGTTACGACCCATCCAACTCCGCACGGCCTCCAGGCACCGGGTCATCACTTTGACGGCTTCATTGGGGTGGCCCGGGGTGGAGATGTACAGTTGAGAATCATCAGCGTACTGATGGAACTCCACCCCAAAGCCACGGATGATCTCACCCAGCGGCTTCACATAAATGTTGAACAGCAGGGGTGAGAGCACTGACCCCTGGGGCACCCCACAAAGCAGGGGCCTTGGGGATGATCTCTGCCCCCCTGTCAACACAAATTGCGAACGGTCGGAGAGGAAGGAGGCGAACCACCGCAACACGGTGCCTCCTACCCCCAACCCCACCAACCGCCGCAATAAGATACTGTGGTCGACAGTATCAAAAGCCGCTGAGAGATCTAACAGGACAAGGACAGAGGAACAACCTCTGTCCCGAGCCCTCCAGAGATCATCCACCAACGTGACCAACGCCGTCTCAGTGCTCTGCCCGGGCCTGAAGCCCGATTGGAGGGGGTCAAGATAACTCGCTTCATCCAGGTACTGCGGGAGCTGACGTGCCACCACACTCTCTACAACCTTTGCAACAAAGCGAAGGTTGGAGACAGGACGATAATTTGATAATAATGCTGGGTCCAGGGACGGTTTCTTGAGGAGGGGCCGCACCACCGCCTCCTTCAAGGCGGCGGGTAGAAGCCCCTCTCTCAAGGAAGCGTTTATAATACCCTGGAACCAGCCTCGTGTCACCTCCCGAGTGGCCAAGACCAGCCAGGAGGGGCACGGGTCCAACAAACAGGTGGTGGCATTAAGCCCCCCCAGTATCCTGTCCACGTCCTCCACAGTAACAGGATCGAACTCAACCCAATTGACCTCACCGATATCCACCCCCGCCCCCCCACCCGGAGATGCCCAGTCGGAGTCCAGCTCATCCCGGATCTGAGCGATTTTGTCCTGCAGAAACCTAGAAAACTCCTCAGCCCGTCCCTGCAAGGGATCCTCCTGTGCTTCCACCTCCAAAAGGGAGCGGGTCACCCTAAACAGGGTGGCTAGGCGGTTTTCCGCGGATGCAATAAGGGTGGAGAGGTAGGACCTCCTCGCCATCCTTATCGCCACTAAATACGTCTTAATATAAGATCGTAGTAGTGTTCGGTCAGACTCAGAGCGGCTAGCCCTCCAACTACTCTCTAGGCGTCTTTTCCGGCGCTTCATCTCCCTTAGCTCCTCTGAAAACCAAGGAGCCACTTGGGATCGGCACCGGGTCAGAGGCCGCAAGGGCACGACCCGGTCAAGGGCCCCAGCAGCCACCCTATCCCAGGTGGCGACCAAGCCCTCAACCGAGTCGTGTGTGTGAGCTTCGGGAAATGGCCCAAGCTCCATCAGGAACCTATCTGGGTCCATCAGGTGCCTGGGGCAGTACCATTTTAATGGTCCCGCCTCCCTGCGGTCAGGGGGTGCGGAACGGAAGTCGAGCTTCAGGAGCAAGTGATCAGTCCATGACAGGGGTTCTATAACTACGTCCCCTACACCCAGATCACTCTGCCACTGATCAGAGACAAAAACCAGATCCAGGGTGTGACCTCCCATGTGAGTAGGGTCCCGAATTAACTGGGTCAGGCCCATGGCTGTCATGGAAGCCATGAACTCCTGAGCAGTCCCCAAGGCACCGCCGGCAGAAGGCAGGTTGAAATCCCCCATGACCATAAGCCTGGGGGTTTCCACCACCACGCCAGCTATAACCTCAAGGAGCTCAAGCAGGGCCGATGCCACATAGCAGGGAGCTAGGTATGCGACCAACAAGCCCACCTGTACCTTGGGACCGAACTTCACGAGAAGAGATTCACATCCGGTCGTCTGAGAAACAGTGGATTCCCTCGGACACAGATCCTCCTTAATAACCACTGCAACCCCCCCCACCCCTCCCCTGGGCCCTTGGTCGATGAAAAACCTGAAACCCGGCTGGGCACATTTCCACTAGAGGGACCCCCCCTCAAGGCCCAGCCAGGTCTCGGTAATACCCACCAGGTCTGCTCCCCCCCCACAAATCAAATCGTGAATGAGAGGGGCCTTATTAATGACGGACCTGGCATTACATAACATCAGCCGAAGGCCCAGGGCCCGATCGCTCAGACCATCCGGGGAACGGGACATAACAAGGGGGTCGGAGCGCGCTACAGCAGATAAATAGCGGGGGCGTGCTCCCAAAACAAAATATGGCCCCCTATAACCGCCAAACCTGCCTCTCCCGCTCACCGTACTAATAGTTTTAATATCACCCTCCCCGGGACAACCCCCCATCCTCAATACAGCCCCATCCGAACCCAGACCCTCCAGGCGGCGCTCAACCCACGGCCCGGTCCCAGCCCCAGGCGGGTTGTCCCCCAACCCCCACCCGGCCAACCCTAACCCCTTTAAAAATCTAATTAAAAATTTCAAATAACCCTCCCTCACACGCTTCCGGTGGCCCCACCATCTCTCCGGATCCCAAGATCCGTCCTTGAAATAAATCTTAGAGAGGTAAGAGGGCCATCTCTGAGAAAGGGGGACATATCTCAGGGCCCACAGATCTTCCGAAGAATGTGACAATGTCTTTGGCTGAGTCTTCCCTGACTGCCACCAACCAGGCAAAGGGCAAACCTGGTGGGACCCAAGTCCAGGCCGAAATGATCGCACCCCGCTGGCAATTGGAATCTGGCCTCGCGGGGGGCCTGTCGCTCAGGGGCGCAGATCACGTTTATTGGCCTCGTCGCAGGCCCTCTCACTGCCCACGGCATCGGCCCTGGCCCCGGCAACACTCCTCCGTCTCCAGTTCTGATGGAAAATGCCGGGCACCTCGCCAAATCCATGTTGCCCCCGGGTAGATGAAAACGCCGAAGCCTGGCCGGACAAGGCCGCCGCCGCTCGAAAACCACCAACGGCGGCTCCAGCTCCAGCTCCGGCTCCGGCTCTGGTCTCCGCGAAGGCCCTGGCCTCGGCAAGTAATGAGGAAGAAAGGGTGCCATCATATTCCCAGGACATTCTTATGTTCCAGGAGGGGGAGAGAAGTTGAGAACACATGGAGGATTTTAAGGAGAGTTTCTCTTTTTTATAACCATGTATTGCACTCACATCTTGTGGTGAGGAACAACAATTAATTCTCATAATAGTTAAATAGATCATAAAAGGATTTAAAACAGAATAATTAAAGCAAGGATTTATTCCTTTATTTCTTCCAATCTCAAAATAAAAGTTGATAACCACCCACCAAGAATTATTTAATATCTACATTCCAAACAGACATTTTTGAAAATCATATGATTTTTAAAAAAATATGTGTCTTCATCTCCATGCTTTTTTTTAATTTAAGAGCTGCTCGGAGATAGAGAAAATTATTGACTGGATTCAGATTCACTTATCTCAGTGTGTCTTGCACTGTAATAGACAGCTGTGTCCTCTGGTTTGAGGCTGTTCATTTGCAGATACAGCTGGCTTTTAGCATTGTCCCTGGAGATGGTGAAGCGTCCCTTCACTTTGTCAGAATAGTAAAGATTTGAAGACCATATATATGCCACCCATCCCAGATTTTTCCCAGTAGCATGGCATAGCTACTGAAGGTGAAGCCGGAGGCTTGGCAGGAAAGATGGAGGGACGCCCCTCCAGACTCTACCAACTGGACTTGAGATTGGACTCCTAAAAAGAAAAGTGTTTCAGTGAGATCTCCTGTATACAAAAAAAAAAAAAAAAAAGCAAATGGAAGGAAATTCTGTGTAGAGGAAAACAATTACCTTGGAGGGATGCAAGTAACTTCAGCCATGGGGTCATTTTGGATTTCTCTAATGAATGGAGAGGAATCGATTAGGAAATGATTTGGGAAAGTGCTCAAAATTTGTGTTGGTGGGTGTAGCCTTAAAAGTAAGACCAACTGATTCCTTTAAGGGGAATATTGGTTGAGATAAAAGAGGTCCTCAGTGGATTTATCTCATTGTTTTCCTTGCATGCTCCCTGCAATAACTTAAATAACTTTCCAGCCTTGAGAAAACTGTAGGAGTCCTTGATTTGAACAATTAAAGCAAAGCCTTGGAAATGTTCACAATGTTTCAGAATTGATTCAAGCTAACAAATGATGAACATGCACTAAGTGTGCACTAAATACACAATTTCTCTGTAGGCTGAGTTTATACTAAAAAAAAACAACCTATTTTTATTCTTCAACAAATTCAGGTTGCTCTACATTTAGCAAAGCACTAGTACAGTAACTCAAATATATTTATATTTAAAAGAGACATACAAAGACATATAGTATGTGTGTGGTTTATTAGAAATGTTATGGAAACAGTAGAAACTAACACAATAATAAACAATGAGAGGAAAGGAAATGAAAAGATAAAAGAAGGAAGGAAAGGATAAAAATTCAGAAACAGAAAATGGGAAGAAATGGGAAAAAGAAGCTTCCAATTCCAAGTACATTACTTTATTAACTTTTACTTTATGATTGCCAAAAAGCTCATTTTTCCCTATTATCCTATTTTTTCTAATCAAAACCACAAATCACGAGAAATTTATTTTTTGTATTTCATACAAATTTCATATTTATTTATTATTTATTTATTAATTGATCTTCTATACCGCCCCCTCTCCCGGCAGGAATTAGGGCAGTGTACAGCCGAATAAAAATACAGACATAAATACAATATTTAAAATAGAATTAAAAGAATTAAATAATTGGCTAAAAAATTAAAACTATCAAAGGTTAAAAACTAAAAAATCATTTAAAATCAATTAAAACCCTGCAAATAACTCTAGGGCAGACCGGCTTGATGGAATAAGTGGGTCTTCAGCACATGCTGGAAGGTTAATAGGTCAGGGATGGTCCTCATTTCCGGGGGTAATTCGTTCCAGAAGGAGGGTGTTCCTAGAGAAAAGGCCCACACCTTTGGGGTCACCAGCCATCCAGCCGGCGGCACCCCGAGGAGGCCTGTCCTGTGGGAGTGCACTGGCTGATGGGAGACCGATGGTGGCAGAAGGCAGTCCCGTAAGTATCCAGGTCCCAAGCCATGGAGTTCTTTAAAGATGACCACTAACATCTTAAATCGCACCCGGAAGGCCACCAGAGCCAATGCAGCTCGCGCAAAAGTGGTGTAACATGGGAGCTCCGAGAAGCTCACAAAACCACTCGCGAGGCCGTACTCTGCACCAACTGGAGCCTCCGGATGCTCTTCAAGGGGACCCCCATGTAGAGAACATTGCAATAGTCTAGGCGGGAGATGACAAGGGTAGATGTGACTGTGCGCAGCGCATCCCGATCCAGAAAGGGATGCAATTGGTAGATGCTACGGACTTGACAAAAAGCCCCCCTGGCGACGGCCGCTATATGATCTTCTAATAACAGCCGCACGTCCAGGAGGACACCCAGATTGCGAGCCCTTTCCATGAGGGCTAGAATTTCCTCCCCCATGACCAGCTGTATCAGGGCACCAGAAAGCACAGTCACTCGGTCTTGGCTGGGTTGAGCCAAAGCCTGTTTCGTCCCATTCAACCCCGCACAGCCTCCAGGCACTGGGTTATCACTTCCACAGGTTCGTCGGGGTGGCCTGGGATAGAAATGTACATCTGAGTATCATCAGCATATTCATGAAACTCTACCCCAAAGCCATGGATGATCTCATCCAGCGGCTTCACATTAATGTTGAACAGCAGGGGCGAGAGCACCGATCCCTGAGGTACCCCACAAGTCAGAGGCCTCAGGGCCGATCTCTGCCCCCCCTGCCAACACAAATTGCGAACGGTCGGAGAGGAAGGAGGAGAACCACCATAACACAGTGCCTCCAACCCCCAACTGCCCCAGCCGTCGCAATAGGATACTGTGGTCGACAGTATCAAAAGCCACTGAGAGATCTAACAGGACCAGGACAGAGGAATAACCTCTGTCACGGGCTCTCCAGAGATCATCCACCAACGAGACCAACGCCATCTCCATGCTGTACCTGGGCCTGAAGCCTGATTGGCGCGGATCCAGATAGACTGTTTCATGCAGGTGCTGAGGGAGCTGCCGTGCCACCACACTCTCAACAGCCTTCGCCATAAAGCGAAGGTTGGAGACCGGATGATAATTAGATAACAGAGTTGGGTCCAGGGATGGTTTCTTGAGGAGGGGTCTCACGCCTCTTTCAAAGCGGCAGGTAAAAACCCCTCCCTCAAGGAAGTGTTAATAATGCCCTGGAACCAACCTCACGTCACCTCCCGAATGGCCAATACCAGCCAGGAGGGGCACGGATCCAGTAAACATGTGGTGGCATTCATCCCACCCAGCATCCTGTCCACATCTTCGAGGATCACAGGATCAAACTCTCCCCAAATGACCTCCCCGAACTCCACCCCCACCCCGCCCAGAGTTGCCCAGTCAGATTCCAACCCATCCCGGATCTGAGTGATTTTGTCCTGCAGAAAATTCGAAAAATCCTCAGCTCGCCCTTGTAGAGGATCCTCCCACACTCCCACCTCTAAAAGGGAGCGGGTCACCCAAAAAAGGCTGGGCGATGTCCTGCGGAAGCAATAAGGGCAGAAAAGTGAGAATGCTTTGCCATCCTTACCATCACTAAATAGGTCCTAATATGGGACCACAGTAGTGTTCGGTCAGATCCAGAGCGGGTGGCCCTCCAACCGCTCTCTAGACGTCTTTTCTGGTGCTTCATCTCCCTCAGCTCCTCAGAAAACCATGGAGCTGATTGGGATCGGCATCGGGTCAGAGGCCACAAGGGCACGACCTGGTCAAGGGCCCCAGCCGCCATCCTATCCCAGGTGGCCACCAGGTCCTCAGCCGAGTCGTGTGTGGAAACACCGGGAAATGGCCCAAGCTCCATCAGGAACCTATCCGGGTCCATCAGGCGCCTGGGGCGGAACCATCATGTCAGCTCCGCCTTTCTGCAACGAGGGGAAGCAGCATGGAAGTCCAGCCTAAGGAGCAAATGATCTGACAGGAGCTCAACAACAATGTCCCCTATACCTAGATCATCCTGCCACTGTCCAGAGATAAAAACCAAGTCCAGGATGTGACCCCCAGTGTGAGTGGGGTCCCTAATTGGGTCAGGCCCAAGGCTGTCATGGAAGCCATGAACTCCTTGGCAATCCCCGAGGTCCTGCCAGCCGAAGGCAGGTTGAAATCCCCCATGACCATAAGCTTGGGGGTCTCAACCGCCAAGCTGGCTATGACCTCGAGGAGCTCAGACGGCCAATGTCACATAGCAGGGAGCCAAGTATGTGATCAAAAGGCCTATCTGAACCCCGGAACCACACTTGACAAAGAGGGATTCACATCCGGTCATCTGAGGGACAGTGGATTCCCTAGGACCTAGATCTTCCCGAATAATCACCGCAACCCTCCCACCCCTTCCCTGGGTCCTCAGTCGATGAAGAACCCAAAACCCAGCTGGGCACATCTCCACTAGGGGAACACCCTCTTCCTGGCCCAACCAGATTTCGGTAACATCCGCCAGGCCCTCTCCCCCTCCAAAATCAGATCACAAATGAGGGGAGCTTTATTAACTATGGACTTGGTGTTGCACAGCATCAACCGAAGACCTGGGGCCAGATAATTCGGAAAACCCAGGGAACGGGAGATGACCTGGGGGTCGAAGCGCACCACCGCATGCAAACAGCGGGGCCGGGCTCCCAAAACATAATATGGCCCCCTGTCAACACCATATCTGTCTCTCCCTTTGACCATGCAAATAACCATCCCTTCCTCCTCCCAAAACCTCCCGGTCACTCCTGACCCCAGTCTGGCCCTCGTCTCAGACGGGTTGTCCCCCAAACCCAGCCTGGTTACCCTCCCTAACCTCACTAAATATTTGGAAATAAAAGAATACAGTTGGGTGTAATTCTTGTAGCGCTTCCCCTGGCTGTGCCACCTCTTGGGATCCCAATAGGATCTGTCAGCAAGGTATGCCATAGAAAGGCCGGAGTGCCACCTCAAAGAAAGGGGGACATTTCTGAGGGTCCACAAATCCGCTGGCGAATAGGTGATCGGCCTGGTCATATGGTGATCGGCCAGTCATTCCTCCGATGATCAAGGTCAGAATAGGGGGTGGGAGGGCCCATAAAATCATGACCGACCCGCCCGGGCATCCCAGTCAGTTGGTTGTGACCTCTGTCCTTGTCGCCATCATAATCGTCAGCATTGGCGAGGATGAGATCAAGATGGACCCGTCCCTGATGTTGCCTTCAGAACCACCGGAGCCCGGGCCCCCGTTGTCGGGACCGCCACCTTCCTCAAGCCAGGCATCCCCACCATCGAGCCAGACGATGCTAGGCCAGGCTGCCATCACCATTGCCACCACTGGCGAGGCCTCCGGGCCACCGCCACCACCATCGTCCCCGGGGGGGGGGTACCCAGGTTGAGGCTGCCACCACCGCTGCCAGAGATCCAGTCACCAGAGCTGCCGCCACCACACCAGGCCCCCGCTCCTGCTACTCGGGATGGTGCCACAGCCGCCAAGGTCTCCAAAACTTCCTCAGCACCGCCATCACCACTGGGACCATTGCTGGGGCCATCCAGGCCGGGGGCACCATCCCCGAAGCCAGCAGCCCCGACGGGCTGAGCAACGTCGCTGTCATTGGTCTTGGCCGCCACCACCATTGTCATTGCTGCCCAGGCCAACAAGGCCTAGGCTTTAGGTCCGGTCAGGTCCAGGACTGGGCCTCCGCACCGCCAATGGGTTGCCATAGTCCCTGGCTGAGTCCACCAAAGCCGGAAATGCCAAGGCCGGAAACGCCGAGGCGGGCGCCCGGGCGGGCCGCGCCGTCCGGTCAGATCCAGGACCGGGCCTCCACACCATCAATGGGTTGCCACAGTCCCCGGCTGAGTCCACCAAGGCTGGGAACGCCAAGGCCGGAAACGTCAAGGCCAGAGCTCGGGCGGGCCGCACCATTACCAGCACCGTCTCCAACAGCACCGGGGCACCAGACCAGACCGTCGGCCTCACAAAAGCCATGGTGAGGCAGGGGAAGGTAGGACAGATGAACCGGGAATCCAGGCTGCCACCGAACCAAATCGCGGCATCAGAGTCATAAAAATGAGGTGTGACAGGGAGGCGTGATGGAAAAAAAGTGCCGTCATCCTGACTGCCACCCGGACCGCCCATGCGGTGGCCTGGGCAACCCAGCTGACAACTCCCGTGCCCCTTCGGCCATGCCAACCCCCCCAGGCCCCCAATCACCTTCACGTCACCAAGGGCCCCGGGGGAGGCGAATGCCCAGCCTAGGGCGCGGAGCGGCTGGCAGAGTTTGCAAATTCACGTCCGGCTGCCATCTTGGCACATGCACATGATTTTCATTCAACCCTGAAGATAGATTTTCTTTCTCATAAAAAAAAAAAGCTGGTTTAGTCATCTCCTCAAATTCCTTCATCCTTTCCAGCTGTTCCTCCATTGTGGGTTGTTTCCAGTCTTTCCATTTTGGAGCATATAATACACTCACTGCAGTTCTCATAGATAAAATGACTCTGTGGAACCATCTTGTCCCAATGGGACTACCTTGCCCCACTAGCTCCAGTCAAGGGGTCTGCGGCCAGCCCTGTCAGCCAAGGAATTTCAGTTAAAGGGTCACGGAGAAGATCCTTTTCTTCTGTAGCCCCAGTTTGTGGCACATTCTGCTCCCAGAAGTAAGAACTGCCTCCAATCTTTTGGCCTTGGAGAAGGATATCAAAGCGTGAGTTTGCCAGATAGCTTGGGGACATGAAAGGATAGTTCACTGTTGGAAGTGATTGACAGGATAAGAAGAAAATCTCATTCCTATGAGATGCCTGTCTTCTCATTGTAGCTTTTATATAATTTTATAGTTCCAATTGTAATTTAAGCAAAATTTGTCTTTTTGTCTATCATTTTCAAATGCCGAAAAGCAGCATCTATCCCAGGGCTGTAGTTCTGTTTAATTCAACTGTATAGTGCAGTGTTGGTGCGATGTCGGGGTTTTTCAATTCAATGTGTGGAGCGTGATGGATGTGTATTTGTGTTTATTTTTAAGGTCATGATGTGCACTGAATATGATGTTTAATTTCATTGTACAAGATGCAATGACAATCAAACTAATTTTATTGTTTGAAAGTTGTCCATGGTTACCTTATCATTGAGAGGAGGAACAGATGAATTCAACAAGCAAACAAATAATAAAAACAAAATTCCATTATTTTTCTTCTAATTTCCTGACCATTTGTCCCTAAAAGAATACCTCTCTAGTTTCAAATGGATGTTAACTTTTAAAAATTTCTGGATTACTGTGTGGATTTGTATTCATGAATTTTGAGCTGTTTTAAATGCCTGCTTCACATGACCAATTGTCCCTTCATGTTGTTACCATGTACAGAAAAACATGAAGTACCTTTCCAGATTCTATAGTTTCTCTGTTGAAATATCTCCCTCTCCCTCTTTCTCTCATTGATCTATCTGTGTCATGGTGTGGATTATATCCTTCTGAGATGTGAACTTTTTCATGTGAACTTTTCATTGAACAATAACATAAAAAATTGTCATGCTTAAAACATCTACAATGAGACAATATCTAATGAGAAGTGTTCTTCCCTACTCCACCCCCACTGGGCACATAGGCTATGGGGTGGGATTCAAATTTTTTAACAACTGGTTATGTTGGGCATGGCTTAGTTGGTGGGCATGGTTTGGTGGTCATGTGACTGGCTGGGCATGGCCAACTCAATATCACTCACATCGAGGCACGCATCTCCTTGCCTGGCCTCTCATGACTGTGGGGATGCTGCAACAGTCGTAACTGTGAAAAATAGTCATAAGTCACTTTTTTCAGTGCCATTGTAACTTTGAATGGTCACTCCACACAAGTAAAGTACCAGCAAAAGAGGGGAAAAAAACTCCAGAAAAGTTCCTGAGATAGGAAGTCTAGTCCTGCCAAGAATGTAATAAGGGTTAATGGAGAGGCAGTTTCTGTAAGCAACACCAGAATGTTTCCTTCCTACCTTCCTTACAGGATTAGACCAGTAATTTCTTCTAACAACCGGTTCTAGAGAATAGGTGCGAACTGGTAGAATCCAACCTTTGGTTTCATGTGGCAACATTGCCCCCCCAGTGCAAATGTGAGGAGATGGGGCCACATCTTCCTAATTATCTGAGGAAGTTGCTTAGGTCCAGATGTTTCCTCAATATTTGTATGGTAGTTTAGACATTTAAACAGATGGTCATATAGTTTCATTTACTGCCTTCTGCCACAGTAGTAAAGGTCTACAATTCATTCAGTGTAGTAATGGTTTTTGTTGTTTCCTATGAAGCCAGCTCACTTTGTAAATAGGGAAAGTGAAACTGAAATATTCAAACAATTTTCATTATTTTACATTTTCTTCTAACAAACTCTCTAACTGGACCTAGAACAAAAGAGTCATAAAGTTTTCACTAAAAGGTGATCAATTATCAATGAGTTATTAGGATATGGGATGGGAGGGAAGGAGGGGTATAGTAGTGCAGGGAAAGGAAAGGAGAGGAGGGAAGGGGAGATGAGAGGAGGGGATATGACAGAAGGGGAGAGGAAAAACGGAGAGGGGAGAGGAGAAGAGGGGAAAGGAGGGGAGGAGAGAGAAGAGGAAGAGAGGGGAGGGGAGAGAGAGGAGAGGGAGAGGAGGAGAGAGGACGAGAAGGAGAGAGAAGGAGAGAGGAGAAGAAGGGAGAGGAGAAGAGAGGGAGAGGAAGGGGGGAAAGAGAGGAGAGGAGCCTTATATTCTAGCTTCTGCCCCCTTCCTTGATTTCACACTACTTAAATTATTAGGAGTTTTAGGGCATCCTTATTTGATTACATACCGACTTTTCTACTCATACAGGAAGATATTATTTTAAACATATTTAAGCTTTCAAATGTGTTTCTTATTCCCTTTTTCCTCTCTCTCCTTCCCTCCCTCTTATCTCCTCCACACCCCCTATGGAGAGAGGGGGGAGGAGAGAGAGAAACAGAGATATAGATATGTGGACACAAAGGTGGAAGGCACTAGAACTGAGGCCTGATCTCACATCCAATAAAAGAAGAAAGAGGTCTAACTAAGGAATACAATTGTGTATCTCTAAAGATTTCTTGACAGCACTTCACCATATCTTTTAGGAGTTTTCGTCTCTGTCTCTGTCTCTCTCTCTCTTTCCTTCCCTCCCTCCCTCTCTCTCTCCCTCTCTCCCTCTCCTCTCCCTCCCTCTTTCTAACTAGTCAACTTTATTTTCTTCGTTCAATTTTTTTGTTTCCTCTCTTCATTTGGAAAACAACCCCCATAGAGCTGATAGAAAGATCAACCCTTCCTCCTGGAAATCTGACATCTTTCTAAAGTTTCTCTCATTGAAAAATACAGCCTTCTGTGGCTGATTTGACTTGCATAGCTGTTCTGATGAATGGTAGGTTTTTTTGTCAAGCTTCCAATTCATTTCCTCTCACTGTGTCTCTTGTACAGTAATAAATTGCTGTGTCTTCAGGTTTGAGGCTGTTCATTTGCAGATACAGCTGGCTTTTGGCATTGTCCCTGGAGATGGTGAAGCGTCCTTTCACTTTGTCAGAGTAGTAAATAGTACTGGAAGCTTTGTTTATGTAGGCCACCCATTCCAGTCCTTTTCCAGGAGCCTGTCTCACCCAGTGCATGTAGGCATCACTGAAGGTGAATCCAGAACCTTGGCAGGAGAGACGGAGGGACTCCCCAGGTCTTCTCACATCCCCTCCAGACTCCACCAACCGGACCTCAGATTGGACACCTGAAATGAAAGAAGTTTCAGTCAGCTCTCCTGTATTCAACAATTAAAAGGAAAAGAATCCTAATGGTTAAGAAATAATTACCTCTGAGCATTAATAGAAAGGACACCAAATTTAACCACAGGAACATTGTTTCTCCCTCAAATGAATGGAGGGTAATGGATAGAAGAGGATTCTGGAAAATGGACAGACTTTGTGTTTATGGGTGTTGCATGAACAGGGAAATCTTGAGCTTTAAAGGGGAAATTGTGTCTCAATTTACATATTGCTTGGGATAAAAAGAGCCCCTCAGAGCATTTGCTTATAGGTTTCTTTGCACAGACTTTACACATGTTGATTTTCAATAATAAACCATGTCCTCTGTCCTTTGCTAATAGAATTGGGTTTTGGAGATAGTAATGCATCCTTTCCATTTACTCATGTAGTAAATAACATAGGAACTTTGATTTATGCCATCTATGAAGCCCTTTGTCAGCCATTTCATGTAATGAATGCAGAACCTAATCAAGAGTCAAGGCAGGAGAGATGGAGGGACAACTGAGGCTTTCTTTCAGGCCCTTCAGACCCCAAGTAGACCTCAGACTGGATCGCTAGAAAGAAAGCTGCTTGACTGAAATATCCTGTGCACAAGAAGAGTAAATGGAAGAAAACTCTTCAGAGAAGGAAGAATTATCTCTGAGGATTACTAGTAAGGTTGTCAAGTTCCACCCTTGAGAATTATTCTTTCTCCTCTAATGAATTGAAGGGAATTGATAAGAAAAGATTATGGAAAGTGCCCAGGCTTTCTGTTGGTGTGTGTAAAGTAGACTGAAAAGGAAGACCATGAGGCTCATTTGTGGAGGAAATTGTGCCTGTATTTAAATAACTAACATAAAAAGGCTATTTCACTGTAGTTGCTTATAAATATATCTTTGGACAAACATGGATTTCAAATAAAGTTCAATCCTAGAACAGTCCATCATGCTTTTTGTCTGGAGTACACAAGAGAAAATGCAGGCTTACTCAAGGTGGAAAGCTGATAGCCAGGGTTTGTGATCCTGGTGCCACCCGATGGGGTGAGTTCCCATTACTTGCACCAGTTCCTGTCTACCTAGCAGTTCTAAAGCATGCAAATGTCAGTAGACAAATAGGTATCACTTCCGTTGGAAATTAGCAGTATTCTTTGTGCCTTGCATATAGTCCTGCTGGCCACATGACCATATAAATCTTTGCACAATGTTGGTTCCCTCAGTTAAAATATGAAGAGAAACACTGCCCCCTAGAGTCAGACACAACTATATGGGGGGGGGGACCTTTACCTTTAAGTAAAGTAAGATAGGGATCTAAGAATCTAAGGATCTAAGGATGTAAGAAAGAAATGGTGCCTTGAAAATTATTTAAATAACCATGTTAGAAACCAAGCATGAAAAAGATGGTACACCTGTATTCAAAATATTTGCCCCACAACTCTTCCCTTGATCGTGGTGTTTTGAAGGAATGCAAAAGAACAACACACAAGAAGCCAGAAGGCACAATTTGAAACCCACAGTTGAATTGTTTTGTGTCAAAGCAGTCTCAAAGTCTCAAATCAACTTCACTGAATATCTTATAAAGGTGATTTTGAAATACCATAAATTAAGAATAGTCAAAGGTCAGCTTTTTCTTTTGAAATTTATTGTGTGTACAAAGGGCTTTACATAAGGTAAGAGAAAGTCTTTTGGGTTAAGACTAAGGAAAGTGGTTCTAAGCAACAAAGAGAAAACACAGACTATTTTTTTTTAAAACAGACATGTTAGAGACAGAACTTAAACATGGTAAATCAGTTCAAAAAGTTCAGAAACCTGTGTTTTATTTTATACATTTTTCCATTTTTATACAAAAATGTTTAGTCAACAGTATATTGTCTGAATCCATCCACTTTTACAAAACAATAATAGTCATGTTAGTAATAATAATAGTAATAATAATGATATCATGTGTTTTCATAACCAAGTTTTCCATGGAAGAAACTCACATTAACTGCATATACAGTAAGATAAATCACAATTTGTAAGGACCAGAATTTGCAAGGTCACAATTAAAGCAATCACATCATAACTTCATATTGTACCATCTCAGGAGCCCCCCAAAATGTGATGTTTTCTATTTTGCAAAAATTTCAGACGTCTCCAGTTTCTAGGGCACATCTGTTTTGAACTCAGACATGGCTTTAAAGAGGAAATTGTGATCTCTTGAGAAGGGGCATTCTCTTGGGATTGATTTGGTGAATTTTTAAGTGTACCAGATAGAAAAGCTCTGCCTTGGAAATGAGATATTATTTGTACACAGTACAAATAATGCTCTCGCTACCCAGGCAACTGTGAGAGAATAGCACCCCTCAGGTAAAACCTGAACAAGGGAGTCATGCACCAAATTGTAAGAATCCTAAGATTTCAAAGAAATCCCCAAATATCTATTCAAAATTTTGCAGTGATAATTCAGCACCAGAAAAATAAACACAGATGGTTAATGCTTCATTTAACATCTTTATAAACATAATAATTAGATTTTACAAACCAGTTGTAGATTTCTCCAATATGAAGCAAACTCAAACAGAAGCAGTCACAAGTAACTTCAGCTCAGAAACAGATATCAGTTTCACTTTAGTTCAGCAAACAAGCAGAGGAGAGAAGCAGTTTCATTTCAATAGATAGACTCAGAGCTTAAAATAGAGCCACGCCTAGGTTATTTCTAGTTTCAGTTTCCAAACAGTTCTCATCAGCTAACTTAGTTGCTGTGCCTATTCATTGGCTGATCTTGTTACTATGCTCTACTCCAGCTCATGAATATATTCTGACAATAACTTACGTGAAATGGGCAGTTTTTGCTTTGCTTCAGATTCACTTCCTCTCACTCTATCTCTAGCACAGTAATAGATAGCTGTGTCTTCAGCTCTGAAGATCATTTGTAGATACATTTGTAGATACAGCTGGCTTTTGGCATCATCCCTGGAGATGGTGAAGCGTCCCTTGACTTTGTCTGAGTATTGAATTATAGTTGTACCCATTCCTGCAACCCATTCCAGTCCTTTTCCTGGATACTGTCTCACACAGTGCATCCAGTAGCTCCTCATGGTAAAGCCAGAGCCATGACAAGAGATACGAATGGATTCTCCAGATCTCCTCAAGTCCCCTCCAGACTCCACCAATTGGACTTGAGATTTGGCACCTAAAAAGAAAGATATTCCAATGAGATATCCTGAATACAATACAACAGATGGAAGGAAAATATATGTAGAGGGAAACATTTACCTCCAAGGGATACAAGTAAGAACACCAAGTTCAGCCAAAAGAACATTTTTGTTCCGTCTAATGAATGGAGGAATGGGAGAAAATATGATAGGAGAAGGTTGGGGAAAGAGCACAAAAGTTGTGTTGGTGGGTGTAGCCTTAAAAGTAAAATCAACTGTTCCTGCCGGCACGAGAACAGCAGCAGCGCTGGCGGAAACATGGAACCATTTCTGCCACTGCTCGGGTGTTTGCAGAAGCCTCCTGTGTGACAGGACCGCTTCCCCTGGGCCGCTTCCTCCTCCCCTTCTCCCTCCACCCCACCCAGGAAAGGAGGCCCCCTCTCCACTGTCCTTCCTCAGAGTGGCGGCAGAGTTCACCCTCTTCCCCTAAATGGATGGGAGACGCGTATTAAACCCTCCCAAAGCCCACATGGATAATACCGCATTTGCGTTTCTGTGGCCGGGAAAGAGCCCGCTGACAGATGCTTCGGCGCTCTCCAGCTTTTGCCTCTTAAGGTCAGGGCATCCTGAAGCCTATTTCCCATGGGCGACCAGCCAGCAGCTTCCCGTCCACGGCACCTGCCTCGTGGCACTACTTTTTGGCCAAAGGTTCTCGGTCTCCCTGCTCCCAGACCTAATTTTTTTCCCCTGGTCGCTTTTCTGCTTTTCTCTTTGCCCTCCAAAAGGGGTCGGTGCCGACCTTCGTCTCTCTTGCTTTTTGGGCTTCTGCAGTTTTGTTCTCAGCAGTGGCCGGGCGTGGGGCTTAGGGGGATGTCCTTGTTTTGCGATGGCGGTGACGCTGCCGTGGAATTGTTTGCTTTTCTCTCGTGGCGGGCCCGGAAAATGGTGTGGGGGAAGCAATGGAGCTGAAGTTGGAACCCAGAGCATGTCACGTAGAGGGGAGTTTGTGGACATTTCCCCTTTCAAAGAGTCCCCCCAGTTTCGCTGGCACTGCTGCTGTTGTCGTGCAAGTGGAAATGTGGAAAGCATTTCTGCCGCCACTCGGGTGTGTGTGGAGCTGCACACACCTGAGCGGCAGCAGAAATGCTTTCCACATTTCCACCGGCATGGAACGCGTTTCTGCCACCACTCGGATTTGTGCAGAGCCACACACACTCGAGCGGTGGCAGAAGCACTTTTCATGTTTCTGCTGGCATGGAAAGCAGAGCCGCACACATCCGAGCAGCGGCCAAAGCACTTTCCATGCTCCGCACACACCCGAGTGGCGGCAGAAGTGCTTTCCATGCCGGCGGAAATGTGGAAAGCATTTCTGCCACTGCTCAGGTATGTGCAGCTCCGCACACACCCGAGCGGCAGCCGAAGCGCTTTCCATGCTTCGCATACACCCGAGCGGCAGCAGAAATGCTTTCCACGTTTCCACTGGCATGATAACAGCAGTAGTGCCGGCAGAAACGTGGAAGCTTTTCTGCTGCTGCTCGGGTATGTGTGGAAGCTTCCATGTTTCCGCTGGCGCTGCTGCTGTTGTCATGCCAGCGGGAACACCGCTGCCACCCACCTGCTGATGGAGGGGGGGGGGGAGAGAAATTAATTCACCCCTGAAAAGATGGCCTAGCCGTTTTTTCGGGGCTCAAAAAAAAATAAGGCCCTGCCTTATTTTGTGAGAAACACGGTACTAATACCTAATCTAAAAATTCCACTAAAACACAATCTCTGTAGACTGAGTTATACTAATAAATCTCTTTGTATACTCCAACAAATTCACTTTACTCTATATTTAACAAAACACAAAACAAAATAAAACAAAAAATAATTATTTGGTCTTTTTAATTGCCAGCAGAAAAGGAGTGGGGGAAAACAGTGCATTCCTTAAATGCTTCAGATAATCACGTTGGCATCCAAAGTTTCTAGCACACACAATTATTACTGGAGAGCCTGATTTATGACTCTTGGCTATGGATGTGTCTCACTGGAGAATATAAATCCAGGTGTTGGGGGGAAGACCAGGGTTAAGGGTGAAATGAATGATGTGTCAGAGTCGGCTGCAACCAGGAAACGCTGACATGTCAACTCCTAATAAATCAACCGTTTTTCCTATGAGAGGTATGGCTAGAGACTTATGATTTGAATGGGGGTGCATGTTGGAATCCTGACACACGAGTGCAGTCAACTCAGATATGAATTCATGATGGAGATTTATAATTAAAACATTAAGTGTTATGAAAATAATAGAAACTAACTAAGATTAATAATGAAGGAAAGGAAAGTGAAAAGCAAGGGGGAAAGAAAAGGAAAGGAAAGGGGACAGGATAGGAAAGGGAAAGCAAAGGAAAGGGAAAGGGGGGAAAGAAAGGAAAGGGGAAAGGAAAAGAAAGGCGAAAGGAAAGGGAAAGAAAAGGAAAGGAAAAAAAAAAAAAGGAACAGGACAGGAAAGGAAAGGCGAAAGGAAAGGGAAAGAAAAGGAAAGGAAAGAAAAAAAAAAGGAACAGGACAGGAAAGGAAAGGCGAAAGGAAAGGGAAAGAAAAGGAAAGGAAAGAAGAAAAAAAAAGGAACAGGACAGGAAAGGAAAGGGGAAAGGAAAGATGTTAATAGTGTCGTCGTTGCAGTCTTTACCATTAGGTCCTTTCAGGGGTGGGATGGACCTTGAGTCTTTTAGTTTGTTGTTTATAAACTTGTAGAAAGCGCAGGTGGAATTGGTGCATAGAAGGTTTTCTTCTTATTTAATGTGATAATTAATGTATTCAGTCTTTATCTGGTGACATAATGATGACTCTTTTGACTTTAAGTAAAAATATGTTGCAATGGTCTTCTACAGTATTGCATCCAGTGAATAGAAATTACCAATCAAGCGATGAAAGATCATTGTTTTATAAGATCATAGTTGCCTTTTTTGAAGTTATAATTGAGGATTCCGTCGTGGTGATGATTTTTGTGTGGACATATGTTGAGACAAAAGTCAATCATGCTGTGGTCACTGTTGGAAAAGAGTTCTTTAATTTAATTTAATTCTGTCTCCCAGTGTCCAAAGAGAGAAGGGGAAGCATTTTCCTACTTCTCCAAGGAGATGATTTAGGTTCAGATGTTTCTTCCATATTTGTATGACAGTTTAGATATTTAGAAAGATGATCGTAAAGTTTCATTTCCTGCCTTGTGCCATGATTGTAAAGGGCTACATTTAATTCAAGGTTGTTGTTGTTTTTTTCCCTCTGAAGTGACATCACTTTGTAAAGAGGGAAAATGAAACTGGAATATTCAAACTATCTTCATTGTTTTATGTTTTCTTCCAGCAAGCTCACTAACTGGACCTAGAACAAAAGAGTCCTAACATTCTCACTAGAAAATAAGCAATCATCAATTAGTAATTAGGATATGGGTTGCAAGGGGAGGGGAGGAGAGGGAAGTGAGGGGAGAGGAAGGGGATGGGAGAGGAGCATTATAATTCAGCTTCCATCCCCCTCCTTGATTTCCCACTAAATCAAATTATTATCAGTTTCAGAGCATCTTATTTTATTACATGACATCATTTCTACTGATATAGAAGGGTATGATTTTAAACATATTAAAATTTTCAAATGTTTGTTTTTCTCTCTGTCTCCCTTTGTCTCCCTGTCCTCTCTCTCTCTGTCTCTCTCTCTCCCCCTTTATCTATTCACCTTATTTTCTTCCCCTTCAATTTGAAAATAGGCCTCAAAGAGCTGATATCAAGATCAGCTCCTTCTTTCTGGCAAACAGGCAGCTTCCTCATCTTATTGAAAAATGCAGCCCTATTCTGAGTGTGAATAGTCTTGCAGAGATGCTCTGATGAGTGGTAAGTTTTTGCCATGCTTCAGATTCACTTCCTCTCATTGGGTCTCCAATACAGTAATAGACAGCCGTATCCTCTGGTTTCAGATTGTTCATCTGCAGATACAGCTGGCTTTTGGCATCATCCCTGGAAATGGTGAAGTGGCCTTTGACTTTATCTGAGTAGTAAATGCTAGATGATCCTGGATATATTTGTGAAACCCATTCCGGTCCTTTCCCTGGAGCCTGTCTCACCCAGCTCATTCTGTAGTTGCTGAAGGTGAATCCAGAGGCTTGGCAGGAGAGACGGAGGGACTCTCCAGGTCTTCTCACATCCCCTCCAGACTCCACCAACTGGGCCTCAGATTGAACACCTAAAATGAAAGAAGTTTCAATTAGCTCCCCTGTATACAACAATTAAAAGGAAAATAATCCAAATAGTTAAGAAATAATTACCTCTGAGGACTGCTAGAAAGGGCACAAAATTTAGCCATAGGAACATTGTTGCTACCTTTAAAGAATGGAGCGTAACTGATAGAAAAGGATTCTTCAAAATGAAAAAACTTTGTGTTGGTGAGTGTTGCCTTAAAAGGGAAAGCCTGAGCTTTAAAGGGGAGATTGTGCCTCAATTTACATATCACTTGGGATAAAAAGACAACTCAGGACACTTGCTTATAGATTATTGTCTTTGCTCATGTGAGTTTCAAATAATGTTAAATAATGAACCGTGTCCTCTGATTTCAAGTTGTTCCTTTACTACTAGAATTGTTTTTTGGAAATGAGGAAATATCCCTTCCCTTTATCCATGTATTAAATAATATTATTTAATAATATATTATTATTTAATAATATTGACCTTGATTTTACCTTACATTAGGTAATAGACAAACTTTTGGCTTAAGGCTAAGGAAAGTGGTATTAAGTAGCACAGAGAAAGCATGGAGTAATAATAATTTTTGAAACAGACATGTTAGAGATAGAACTAAACATCCCCTCCAGACTTAAATTGAGTTGAGATTGAGTATATATATATATATATATATATATATATATATCTCCTCAAATAGACTTTTTTTTTTCATTGTAAAACTTAATGGTTGGATCTTCACAAGATATGCAGTGAAAATTAAGATATTTTAAATTCTGACTACATCGTAGAGAAGATAGGGTTACATTTGAGTAAATAAAAATCTTGTCTTGCCCGATGAAATTAATCAGTCTGATTTTAATTGTTTCACATAATGAAAGTGGCTGGTCTCTATAGGATGAAACCATAGGATCTATGCCACCTGTTTTTTCTTGCTTTCAGTTTGACTGTTAAGGAAAGAGACTGACTGAATGAATGAATTTATACTAGATTCTAAAGTGAGAGGACATCTGGTCAAGGTAGTCCCTGTTTAATGACTGGTGGCAGCAGGAACTACTGGGAACTTCCAGTTGTATAGGCCAAGGGTTTCATGTTACAACATTGCCCCCCCCAGTGACCAAAGTGAGGAGGGGAGGCATCGTCCTAATTCTCCAAAGAGATTCTGTCAGATCAGATGTTTTTTCAGTTTGTATATTTAGAAGGAAAATCCTAATCTCCTTAGTTCTAAGTTTCTTCCCTCCTTGATTAGTTTCCACCCACTGCTTCTTGTCTTATCCTCAGGTACTTTGGAGAATAGCTTGATTCTAGGATTAATGTTGAAGGAATGAAAAAGAAGCAATAAACTAAGGAGAGTTGATGACATGCAGAGAATGAAAGGGAATGCAACTTCAAAATAATACAGGAAGGATGAAATACAAGAAATGTTCCGGGTTCCGGGTTTTGAAGATGGCCGACGCGGTGCTCCGCCGCTGCTCGCTCCGGCCTAGACGGCCTCAGCTGCGGCCCCCCTTGTCCCCTAGGTCCCCCCGCCGGTGGCAGAGGCGGGGGAAGATCGGGGGAGGCCGGTTGGGACATCTGGAAACCGGTCGGGGGTCTGCTGGAGCCGCGGGACCGGTGCAGAGGGCGGCGTGGTCGCGACGGCCCCGGCGGCTCCGAGTCGATTGTGGAGGCCCCGGAGGCCTTTCTCGGCGGTCGGCGGTCGGCGGAGTAAGTCGGCGGTCGGCGGAGCGGGGTGACTGTGGACGAGCGCTTGGCGGCGGCCGCGGCGGTGGCCGCGGCGGCGGCGGCGGCCTCTGGGGTCGTTATAGCGGCGTCCTGTGTGCTGATGGCCTTGGCGGTTTCCAGGATAGAGACTCTGTCACGGCATGGCCCCAGCGGCCCCCTGAGGAGCATGGTAGTCCTGGATTTCCCAGGGCGAAGCCGATTCGGGGGAGCCGTCTGGAGGGCCTTGGACTGGCCTCGGCGGCTTTGCTACAGCCGCGGAGGCCCTGGAACAGCTGCCGTGACACCCCCGGAGTTCCAAGGGGATGTGAAGAGGCCTTGGCGCCCCCAGTGAGGTACGGCGGTGTGGCAGGCTCAGCGGCCTCACTTGGGCCGGGGCGGTCTTGGGAGGCCCCGGTCGGTCCTGACATGGGCCTGCTACGGTCATGGCGGCCCTGGAGTGGACCTAGGGCACCCTTGATGGCCCCGAAGACGGTGCGGAGGCTGGGGGACCCACGGAGGGGCTCGGCTGAGGAGTGGTGGTGCCGATGCCCCCGTGGGCCGCTTAGGCGGAGCCATGGTTATTCCCCTTTCTTCCCTGGGGCCCCCACCAGTGGCAGAGGTGGTGGGCCCAGGGGGGGGATTAGCTCTGCCTGTGACTCTTTCCCCCCCGGGGGTCCCACCAGTGGCAGAGGTGGGACGACTGGGGGGAGGCGGCACATACCCCAGCCTACCTGGATTTTATCTTCCGCGGCCAGAGGATGGCAGAGACCGCAGGCGCTCCGAGACTGTCGAGATGAGGTGGCCGGGACCACGGACGTACTCGAGGGCAGAGCTTTGGGCCCTGAGGGATGTCCCCCTCTCCCTTAGGTGGCCTCCAAGGCTCTCTAAGACTTTTCGTAATGAGGGATCCTGGGATCCGGAGCGATGGTGGGGCCGAAGAAACCAGAGGAAGCGTTGTAAACCCGGGGTTTTTAAATTTTTAATGGGATTTTTTAAGGGGTTGGAAGGATCCAGGGCGGGTGGGGGAGACAGCCCGCATGGAATTGGGGGCAGCCGGGCCGGCACGCGCGCCTGGGGGACCTCAGGGGTTCCCGTGTCGGGGTGGCAGACAGGGGGTGGGCAGCTGGGGGCCAATTTTATTAGCACGGTGACTGAGAGAGGTAGATATGCTGGGGGTAGAGGGCCGTATCCGGTAAGGGGATCGCGCTCCTGATTGTTTGCAAGCGGTAGCGCGCTCCGACCCTCCTTACCCATCCTGCAGCCCTGGTTGTCCGGAATCTCAGGCCCTGAATACCCGGCTGTTGTTGTGCAATGCCAGGTCCGTGGTTAATAAGGCTCCCCTGATCTATGATCTGGTTCAGGAGGAGGCCGCGGACCTGGTAGGTGTCACCGAAACCTGGTTGGGCCCAGAGGGTGGTGTCCCTCTGGTTGAGATGTGACCACCAGGTTTCCTTGCATTTCACCAGCCTAGGGCTCAGGGAAGGGGTGGTGGGGTGGCGGTGCTTATAAAGGAAGTCCTTTGTCCTAGGGAGGCCACTGTCCCTCAGACGGCTGGCTGTGAATCTCTGTTTGTGAAGTGGGGGCAAGGGGTTCAGATGGGTCTTTTGATGGCGTACCTGGCTCCCTGCCACGTCTCATCGGCCCTGCCCGGACTCCTAGAGGTAATAGCCAGGCTGGTGGTTGAGACCCCCAGGCTTTTGGTCATGGGGGATTTCAACCTGCCATCGCTCGGTGAAACCTCGGGGTTGGTCCGGGAGTTCTTGGCTTCCATGACGGCCATGGACCTGACCAGTTAGTTTCTGCTCCCACTCACATAGGAGGACACATGCTGGACCTGATTTTTGTCTCTGGGCAGTGGTTGAATGACTGTAATTGTGGGGATTTAGTCATTACACCCTTGTCATGGACAGATCATTCCCTCCTTAGGCTGGATTTCTGTTCCGCCACCCCCCACCGCAGGGAGGCGGAGCCACTTAGATGGTTCCGCCCCAGGCGCCTAATGGACCCGGAGCGGTTCCAGAGGGAGCTTGGGCCATTTCCTGAGTCTCTGGCTCTCAGCTCGCCTGGAGACCTGGTGGCCACCTGGGATGGGTTGGCCGCCGGGGCTCTAGAGCGAGTTGTGCCTCTGCGACCTCTGACCCGGCACAGATCCCATTTGGCTCCATGGTATACGGAGGAGCTACGGGAGATGAAGTGCCAGAAAAGACGTCTAGAGGGCATTTGGAGGGCGAGCCGTTCTGAGTCTGATCGAACACAGGTGAGATCTCATATTAAGACTTACCTTGTGGCGTAGGGGCGGTGAAATCTTCGTATTTCTCCGCCCTTATTGCGTCGGCAGGAAATCGGCCTGCCGCCCTGTTTAGAGTGACCCGCTCTCTACTTGAACCGAGAGCGCGGGATGACCTCTTGCAGGGTAGAGCGGAGGAGTTTTCTCGATTCCTGCATGACAAAATCGCTCAGATTCGGGAGGGGCTTGACTCCAATTGGATGGTCCCGGGGGAGGTGTCCGGGGCAGGTCTTGTGGATGTTGTTTGGGGGGAGTTCGATCCTGTGACCGCCGAGGGTGTGAACAGGTTGCTGGGGGGTCTGAATGCCACCACCTGTTTATTGGACCCGTGCCCTTCCTGGCTGGTTTCGGCCACCAGGGAGACGACACGAGGCTGGCTCCAGGGGATTATCAACGCTTCTTTGAGAGAGGGGTCGCTTCCTACCGCCCTGAAGACGGCGGTGGTGCGGCCCCTCCTCAAGAAGCCTTCCCTGGATCCAGCTGTTTTAAACAACTACCGTCCAGTCTCCAACCTTCCCTTTGTGGCGAAGGTTGTTGAGAGTGTGGTGGCACGTCAGCTCCCTCAGTACCTGGAGGAAACAACTTACCTCGATCTGTTCCAATCGGGCTTCAGGCCTGGGCATAGCACTGAGACGGCATTGGTCACATTGGTTGATGATCTCTGGAGGGCTCGTGACAGAGGGTTCTCCTCTGTCCTGGTCCTATTAGATCTCTCAGCGGCTTTCGATACTATCGACCATAGTATCTTGTTGCGACGGTTGGGGGGGTTGGGAATTGGGGGAACCGTCTTTCGATGGTTCTCCTCCTTCCTCTCCGACCGTTCGCAATTTGTGTTGGCAGGAGGGGAGAGGTCCACCTCTAGGCCCCTGGTTTGTGGGGTGCCTCAGGGCTCGGTCCTCTCCCCTCTCTTGTTCAACATTTATATGAAGCCGCTGGGCGAGATCATCCGTGGTCTTGGGGTGAAGTGTCATCTGTATGCAGATGACACTCAGTTGTACATCTCCACCCCGGACCACCCCAACGATGCTGTGGGGGCTATGTCTAGGTGCCTGGAGGCCGTGCGGGATTGGATGGGCGGGAACAGGTTTCGGCTCAACCCATCCAAGACCGAGTGGCTGTGGTTCCCGGCGCCCCGATATAGCCAGCTGATTCCTTCGCTGGCTATTGGGGGGGAAATTTTGCCCCCCACAGAGAGGGCTCGCAATCTGGGAGTCCTCCTGGATGTACGGCTGTCGCTTGAACATCATGTCGCGGCCGTCTCCAGGGGGGCATTTCATCAGATCCGTCGGATCTACCGGTTGCGGCCCTTTCTGGATCGGGATACCCTGCGCACGGTCACTCAGGCCCTTGTCACCTCTCGCCTGGACTATTGTAATGCCCTCTACATGGGGCTCCCTGCGGGGAGCACCCGGAGACTCCAACTGGTGCAAAATGCGGCCGCGCGGGTGATCATGGGGGCGTCGCGTAGCGCCCACATGACGCCTCTCCTGCGCGAGCTGCATTGGTTGCCGGTGGCTCTCCGGGTTCGCTTCAAGGTTCTAGTTTTGACCTTTAGGGCGATCCATGGCATTGGGCCAGGTTACCTGCAGGACCGCATCCTACCAGTGATCTCCAGCAGGCCGGTGCGCTCACACAGGGAGGGCCTTCTCCGGGTCCCGTCGGCCACCATGTGTCGCCTGGCGGCCCCGAGAGGTAGGGCCTTCTCTGTGGCGGCCCCTGCCCTCTGGAACACTGTGCCGCCGGAACTACGTACCGGCACGGACCTGGGGGCCTTCAGGCGCGCGCTGAAGACCTGGCTTTTTGAGCAGGCCGGCCTGGGCTGAGGTGGTTTTAACTTGTCTCCATTTGCGCCGTAATTTTAAATTGGGGTTTTAAGGGTGTGGGGTGGGTTTTTTCTTATTCGGCCAATATTTAATTTAATCTTCTTTTAACTTTTGTATTACTGTTGGGGTTTGGATTGGCTGTACACCGCCCTGAGTCCCTAGGGAGAAGGGCGGTATAGAAATTTTATAAATAAATAAATAAATAAGAAATGAATCCATATTCCTCCCTCTAAAGAAAACTAAACTTTTATCTTTAAGAATTCCATTTTATTCCATAGCCACAAAATTTCCCTTTTCTCCTCAATAGCTTCATGATCCCTATTTACTCCATGATCCCATGTATTATTGTAGAAATTTATATGGTCCTCAGATTCCAGGGGATGGTAGAAGACAAGAAGGTCAGGAGGAACATTGTCCATGGGATCGCGACGGGTCAGACATGACTTTGTGACTAACAACAACAACAATAACAAAATGTGGTTCTTCTCTCTGCTAGTAAACAAATTAAATGTCTGTGATTGAATCAATTTGAAGAATTGCTCAGAGGTAATGAAAATTCTTGAAAGGCTTCAGATTCATTTCCTCTTACTGTGTATCTTGCACAGTAATAGACAGCTGTGTCCTCTGGTTTCAGATTGTTCATTTGTAGATACAGCTGACTGAGGGAATCATCCCTGGAAATGGTGAAGCGTCCCTTGACTTTGTCTGAGTAGTAAATTTCAGTTGTACCCATTCTTGCAAGCCATTCCAGTCCTTTTCCTGGATACTGTCTTACCCAATTGATCCAATAGTTCCTCATGATGAAGCCAGAGCCATGACAGGAGAGACGGAGGGACTCTCCAGGTTTTCTTAAGTCCCCTCCAGACTCTACCAACTGGATTTGAGATTTGGTACCTAAAAAGAAAGATGTTTCAATGAGCTCTCATAATTATAATAACAACAGATAGAAGGAAAGTATATGTAGAGGAAAACATTACCTTTGAAAGATGCAAGTATGAATACCAGGTTCAGCCACAGGATCATTTTGGCTTCTTCTAATGAACGGAGAGGAATTGGTAGGAAAGGATTAGGGAAAGTGCTAAAATTTGTGTTGATGGGTGTAGCCTTAAAAATAAGACCAATTGACTCCTTTAAAGGGGAAATTGGGCCTCAATTTGCATATTGGTTGAGATAAAAGAGCTCATCAGTGCATTTATGTCATAGTTTTCCTTGCATGTGCCTTACACAGGTGATCTAGAAAAAAAAGAAAGGAAGGAAGGAAGGAAGGAAAGAAGGAAGGAAGGAAGGAAGGAAGGAAGGAAGAAGGAAAAAAGCTAAGAGAGAAGGAAGGAAAGAAAAAAGGAAAGAAGGAGGGTAGGAGAGAAGGAAAGAAGGAAAGATAGAAGGAAAGGAACGGAAGGAAAGAAGGAAGGAAAGGAAGTAAAGAAGGAAAGAAAGGAAGGAAGGAAAATGCAGTAAAAGAAAATGAAAATAGCAAAAGTACCTTCTAATTTCTTCTGCAGCAAAAAGAATACATTACAGAATTAACTTTTACTTTATGATTAACAAAAAGAGCTATTTTCCTATTTTTTTTTAATCATCAAAACCATAAATCACGAGAGTGGTTTGCTTGTTTGTTTTCTATTTTATGGAAAAATTGTATAAGCAATTTTCAGTCAACCTTGAACATTGATTTTCCTTCCAATCGTGGGAAGTGTATATCAAAAGAACAGTGCCAAAAACCTTACAGCACCAGAAACCTCAGAAAACAGAGCCAAGAAACTCAAGCCAACCCTTCCCCCTTTAAGAAAACCAAGAAGCACCAGCTGAAAGAAAAACTCAAAGCAGCCTTGCCAACAGAGCTGACAATAGAGACACTTAAGTAGAGCCATTAAGATAAGGACAATAAGACTAAAAATAATTCACCAAGGCAAAACCAGAACTCTCTTTTTCCTGCCCACTGACAAGATTAACCCCCAGGATTGGAAAGACAAAGGTCCTGGGACAGGATTAACCCATTAAGGATCCAGAGCAATCACTTTAACTAGAGGCACACAAATAAACCCATCAAGCTGCAGGAGCTTCCAAAGGGAATTAAGCATAAAAGGCCCCCAATCTGCTTGCAAGCTAGAAACACTCAAGCTGTGTCACTACTTTTCTTGTCTTCCTGAATTAAAGGATCTCTTTTCTGGCAGCTGACTTCCATGTCTATTTATTCTCAGCATCTTTGACTGCTTTCCACCTGGGAAACGAACAGGCAATTTCTTCCAACACGATCAAAAAATGTTAGTTTAGCTATCTCGATAAATCCCTTCAGCATCCTCCATTGTGCATGGTGCTGAGCCTTTCCATTTTTGAGCATATAATAGACATTCTGCAATTTTCATATATACAACGACCCTGAACACCTATCTTATCCCAATGGGGCTAGCCTGCCACACTTACCCCAGTGGAAGGAGCCTGCTGTGAACCTTGTCAGACAAGGAATGTAAGTTAATGGGGTCATGGAGAAGAGCCTTTTCTGCTGTGACCCCAATCTGTGGGACATTCTGCCATCAGAAGTAAAGACTACCCCCACCCTTTTGGCCTTGCAGCAGGGTATAAAAGAATGTTTTTTCCAGTTGACTTGAGGCCATTAGAGTGTTGGAAGAAATATCCATCTGGTTCAGTTCCAACTGGGGAGAAAGAACTGGAAACAAGGTGGCTGATTGGAAAGATGTTTTTTTGATGGATCCACATGGGTTTGAGGTCCTGAGTGGCTGACCACATGAAGTGGAGAGTGGGTGTTATTTATACCTCTCTTGGGCCTTGCCCTTGAACTCCCTGTTCCTGTGGCAAGAGCATGTATTCTATTGGCTGTAATCAAACTCCCATGTAGATTCATGTTTGTATGAATCAAGCTAGTGGAACCTTGGGCTCAGTCATGCATTTCAAAATAATTTACCATCAGTTCAGTGGGTGTGGCTTGGTGGACTCACTTTGTGCATACACACACACTATGTGCACATGCCAAACACACACTTTGCACAGATGCAGAGGCTTTCTGATGCACCTCCTGCAATCCTTCACTCTCCCTGTCACTTCAGAGCTGATGTGGGGTAATCTGCTATGTGCATAAAGCAGCTGTGCTTCAAAAGCAGGGAATAAAGGTCAATATAGGAGCCCGGGCAGGAAGTTGGGCCCAACAGTAGTTCCCCAGAGAGAACCGGTTCAGTCTCTACTGATCTTTAGCACTACCAGTATACCAGAACTAGGCTGAAGTGGTAGAATACGACCACTGCTTGGGCTGATGTAATGTTCCCAGATGATTTCACAATGCTGGGAGCCCTGCTGCTAGATTGGTAGAGGGCTAATCCTATAATATCCTATTTTTATTTCTCTTTCAGGGGAAATATTTTATCCTATCTTTTTAATATTTCCTAAAATATTTCATTCTTCTAGGAGGGGTGGGTGATAACTTTCTACAAGAGGAATGCTTACCAGTGGACATGGTTGACAAGGTAACAAGAAAATCTGATTCATATGAGTCTATATTCTTGATTCTAGATTTTATATAGCTTTATCATTATAATTGCAATTAAAGCTATATATACCCCTTTATCTTTTTATCTTTTTATACCCCTTTATCTTTTTATCTTATCTTTTTACAGTTTGAAAGCTGACCATATTAAACTTATCGAGAGATGCAGCAGATTAAATCAATCAATCAATAGGACATTTACAGATTCTAATTTGACTTGTGGGAAACACCAATGATACAACGTTTTATTTTTTTAAAAAATCTTCTCAATTTTATGGTGAGGATTGTACCCTCCTGAGATGTGAAATTTTCATGAGACCTTTTCCTTGAATAGTTACAGAAATAACATAAAAATTATTGTGCCTGCAGAATCAGAAAATATCTAATGAGACTTGTTTATTCCCTATCCCATCCACCACTGGGCACAGAGGCCATGGGATTTCATGTGAGAACATTACCCCCCCTCCCAGTGTTCA